>JARHVA010002836.1:917500-1070000 GCA_037957365.1 Torreya grandis
GTTCATCTAGTGTTCTCTACATTGGACACCTTCACATCTCTTACAATTTCCTTATTTATTTATGTAAATAAGGTAAGTTAAAGGTATGTGTTTTTCAATTTAGTCCTTCCATTTATCTTATTTGCTACTTACTGCACTTTACTTAGCATCAACATTGTGTGTTATCATGTTCTTTTCTCTAAGTACCATCTGTGTTACACTTACATGGCATGTGATGAGCTTCGAGTGGGGAATATATATACACATAATATTTTCAAACTTGTATTGATTACTAACACTTTGTATATTTCAAGAACCTATTGAGTCTCAATCTCTCTAAGTGTATGCCTTAAGGGGTGCACTAGAAAAGGGGTGAGCAGACCATCGATACTTAGTAAGATTGTTGTTCCTTTACCACTTTCCATATACACACTTATCTCCTAAAACCATTTACCCTAAGATTATTCTTCTTATTCATACCTCCTCCAATATTTTTCCTCTTTTCATCCCTCCTTTATTTCCTTAACATCCTTTTTGACTATTAGTTGTACTAGATTGACTAAGTCAACCCAATATAGTTTAGGGGTATTATTTGTTTTCTTGGTTTGTTATCCTTTCATCCAACCTAGCATGAACCTAGTAAATTGTCCTTGAAAACACACTGGGTTGACCCTATATAGTCAATGTTCATGAAATGGTTTAGGGTAAGATTCACCTATATATACAAGGTCATTCCCCACCATTTCATAAAACAAGAATTATTAGTGAAGAAGTGTTAATGAACATTTGATTATTGACCATTCTACTTTGGGAATAAATATTAGGGTTCCATAGTTTCTTTGGAGATATGAATCTTGTCTTGTGGATAAGTTTTTTGTATGCTTAGATAGGTTGTGGAGCCTAAATCTAATTTATCTTGGTTATTCTTACATACAACAACAATTTCTTTCAAAGAATCTTGGCCAAGGGAGAGATTGAGGCTTGGTGGGTTCATCTTCAAAGGTAAGTATTCCTAACTTTATTTCTCCTTTGTAAGAGTAGATAGATAAAGCATTTTTATTCTTCCCTCTATGTATTTAGGATTCTATATACATTGATGTGAGTATATGTCTTCTAATACATGTTTAATTTAGTTCATTATTTTATTGATTCTAACCCCCACTTTATACCACAAGCTTTGGTGATCACTAGATTAAATTTTGCTTTCTTTTTATTAGAATAGAGTGAACATTTAAAACATTAGGACTCTATTAGGGTTATTATGTGATTGTGTTAGACTGTAGGCATTGAAACACTTCCTAACATGATATGTTGTGACAAGTGATCCCCTAATCAGGTCTAATAGATCCCCATATTGGTCATGCTCCTAATTAACAAGTGTATCCCTAATTGGATGTTTAGGCATGATCTATCTTATCTTATCTTATCAATTATTAATTCATAAACATGATGCATTTTTGATTGCATACAAAGTAGCCTTCTCCCATACATTAGGATATAAAGACAACTATACACTATAATTGACTTTAAATTGCCTTGTAAAAGACATAAAAACACACCAAACATATCAAGGAAATAAAAACACAAGGATAAAACCAAACTCACACTTGTGCTCTCTAAGCACCTAGTGAAAAAATACACAAAGACATGAAATAACACACTTCTAATCTACTATGCAAATAAATAACCTTCATCTCATCAATAGTAGGGCTTCAAGTGGATCCTATTTACAAGGATAGGTAGCTCCTCTCCATTCATTATCTGTAATTGAAAGGAGTTGTTTTACTTTCACTCAATGATGATGTATGACCCACTCCACAAAGTAACAAACTCGATATGTCTTCTTGGATTTGTTCTATCTTCATCCCACTTTATTACTATTCCAACCTCTTGAAAGACTCTTGGAGTTTCTTTCTTATCAAAGGATATCTCCATTATCACTTGATGATGCTCCATGGATTTGTAAGCACTAGTTCTAGTCTCTTGAATCTCCATCAACTCTTTTAACCTCACCTCCTTTGGCATATTTTAAAGCAAATTTTACTAATTTTCTAGCTCTAAGGTAGGAAACTATTTAGATATAAACATCCTAACTTCTCTCCCATAAATAATAAAAAAGGAGAGTTACTTGTTGACCTATAATGAGTTATTCTATAAGCCTATAAGATTGTTTTAAACTTAGTATGCCAAGCTCTTTAATTGTTCTCCAAGGTCTTCTTGATAATTTTGATTAGTTTCTTATTAGTAAACTCAACCAACCCATTACTTTGAGGGTAATAGTTGGATGATGTACTCAAATATATACCATTACTACTTGCCCAATCAATTGTCTTAACACCCATTAAATTAAGTGCATTATCATAAATGATGTTAGAAGTAGTTCTAAACCATGTAGTAATGATTTCATAGAACTCAAAGATAACACTCTCAATGGCCTCATTTAATGTAACTATCTCAAACCACATTTTAAATTAATTAGTTTTTATAAGGATCCACTTGTGTCCAGCATTTGATGGGGTATTTATCATTCTAATGAAGTCAATACCCCATTGCATGAAGGGTTGATCTACTTGAATATGCCTCAAGGGGATATTTGTAAGCTTTAGTTTACCTATAAATAAATCACATTGTACACACATTCTTACCCAAGTATAATAGTCTTTGAAGAGGATAGGATAATAGTATCCTTCCCTCATGATCTTTGTAGCTATGGTTCTTAGAGATAAATGACCTCCTACTATTCCATCATGAAAATTTTCAAGCAACACCCCAAACAGGTAATTGTCAATGCATCTATATAATACACCATTTGTATCTCTCCTAAAATTTATACCATCTACAAGATAATAAGTAATATATTACAATCTGAAATACCTTTTTTTGAATCAGCTCAAGCCATTAGGACACACACCACTTTGGATAAATTTGATGATGTCTTGTGTCCAAATTTTTAGAGGTATGGAATTAGATGGTTGAGGGCAATCTTGATTGGCCAAAGCTTCTTCTTTTGGCTCATGGAGGTCTAAAACTAGGTGTTCACAAATACCCTTACTTCTTATCAACTTTTTCACCTTGATGTCAACATCATACTCAATTACCTTTGTAATCCACCCTACCCTCTTTTCATTGAGGTCTTTTCTCAAAAAGAACTCCCTGGTGCTAGGATGAGAAACCATGATATGGATCTTATTATTTGAAATCATATGCCTAAATTTATTTATCCCTCTTACAACACCAAGGACTTATTTTTCCATAAATGTATACTTGACCTCATAATCTTCTAAACCTTGACTAAAGAATGCAAATGGTTATTCAACACCTTCATCATTCTTTTGCATTAACATAGATGAGATATTATCAAGGTTATAAAATTAATACAACATGAAATATATAGTAAAATCAGAGTTTATAAGAGTGGGAGCTTATGAAATTGATTTGTACTCATTCAAAGTGAAATTTTGATTCTTCTTGAGCATGGCTGTGAGAGGATTCACTAAAAATGAAAAACTAGGTATGAACCTTCTCATAAAGTTTATCTTGCCTAGGAAACTCTAGAGTCCTTTCTTATGTAAGGGTAATGACATTTCTATAATAGACTCTATCTTTTTAGGGCCAATGGTTAGACCATCCTTAGAAATAATGTGTCCTAGGATCTTACCTTTGTGGATTAAAAAAATCACTTTTTGGAGTTGAGAGATACCCCATACTACTTACACCTTTCAAACACGTTTCTTAGGTGTTCTATATGTTCATTTGCATCATTAGAGAAAATAGTTATATCATTTAGATACACTAAAAACATCTCATTTATTAGACCTTTGAAATACATGTCCATTTCCATTTGAAAAGTGGCACCAACATTTAACATGCCAAAGGGAATTTTCTTATAATCAAAAGTCCCCCATTTTGTAGTAAATGCTATGAGCTAGGAATTTTAATCAAGAGGGGGTTAGATCAAGTGTTAGTTCAAAATGAAAATAACACACTAACAATCATGACATCTCTAGGACTAGACACTAGGGGGAGCTTAGTTACAAACATACATATGAAAGGAACAACTAAAAAATGAAAGAAACATCCCTTCACCTTACTTGTATCTTCCAAATGGTTCATAGAGTGGCTTGCTCAGCTTGTGCATCAAAGAGTATTCATAAATGGAGTTACTTGGTTCCTTCTCTCCTTGGCACCTTTATATTGTGATTACTTTGGCTTGGTTCAATAATTTGGCATAATAATAATAATAATAATAATAATAATAATAATAATAATAATAATAATTGTATGAGGCTTTAGAATCATTTATGCATGGTAACTCTAACTTGAGAGAGCTTAGAATTATGGCAGTGAGGCCTTCTATTTATAGATTTTTGAAATTGATCAGAATGAAATTAAACCATCCATCTCAAGATGAATATGTGTGGCTAAGAATCCATTAAATTTTATAGGCCAAAATCAATAAATTCCCTCATAAATATTTGGGATAGAGAGGCATTAAATAGGCATGAGAGGGCTTAATTAGACATTTGTGATTTTAATGGCCTAAAGATGCCTTCCCAAAAAATGATGTCACTTGATGATGCATAAAATCATAACCAATTTTCAAAAATAAATATTCAACAAGTTTAATGGAATTCTTAATTAGTCTCATGATTCAAATTAAATATACTTAAACATGATTTATCAATTTTGGTGAAAATCTTGGTAATTGGTGCACAAATTAATCAAATTGGTCAAAATTTCATATTATTGTCTTGAAATTTGAATGGATTAGACTTATAAGGCATGTTAGATGCATTAGAACCGTTATCCCATTTAGGATGTTACCAACACAAAATAATAAAGGCATGTGTCTCATACAAGAAAATTGGTAGAAAAGAGCAATCTAAGCACCCAAGTGCAAAAGTATCATTTTGACTTGAAATGATCTAATCAAATTTAGTTATCTCATAAGATGTATTACCCCATTTAGAGATAAATTGGCCAAAATCAGAACTTGTAAATGACAAGTTCACATCATTTAGCATGTTTTAATGTTTTTAGGTCAAATTGTGCATCTTGATAGAAATTGGTGTGAAGCCTAGTTGGAGGTTATTGGTGGCCAATTTTAGGTGTCTACAGTTTTCCCCTATTTGGGAAGGCATTGTAAGCTATAATAACAATAATTTCTTCTCAAAGAATGAAAAAATCTTGCATGCCTAAGACTTTAATGTCAATATATGAACTGTATGATAACCCCTCAAGGTAACGTTTGGCACAAGTAGATAAACAAACAATCCCTCAAAAGAAAAAAGAAAAACTAGGGGACCAAACTTATGAAGATGATGGGGTGAGAACACAACGAGTTTTTTTAAAAAGTAGTTAAAATCACTAAGAATGCAAGTAGGATGATGTAAAATGGTTTAATCAAAGGTGGTTATAAGCCTTACACCCCAATAGTGTCAACATGGTATGATAACACAATCATTTGCCCAAAGGTGGTTATAATCATTGAGAAGATGGAGTTGGCCTAGTTAGGATAGACAAACAAGATAACAACATGAATGTATTTGGAAAAAAGATAGTAAATTTGGTGAGAACATAATGATTTGCCTAAAGGTCTTTATAATCATTGAGAAATGCAAGTGGGATGATGTATAATGATTTGCCCATAGGTGGTTGTAATCATTGGACCATGATTATAGTAAAGATGATTGATTGGTTGATGATGATAATTGTAACTTGACACAGAGGGTATTGATGAATTAGAACAACCTACTAGTAGGGGGATGCTCATCTAAACTATAAAATGTTGAAATTATTTCATGGTTAATTACTCTATTTTGGATATGATTGGGATGTTGTTAATGTTGATACCAAGGAGATGTTGATGTAGCCATTGTTGAGCAGTCTTCCTAAAGCTGAATTTTGTTGTAGCAATGTATGGTAGGAATCATGATACAACACCATGAGGATGAGACCAAAAGATGCATGAGGACTAACTCCCATAATCCAATATTCATATAAAAATAATACATCAATGATAAAAACCACGATGATAATGTAGATGTATGAATATGGATGGATTTAAGAATAAATGCATAAGGAATCACCTAATGAATGCATGTAGACCAAATTGAGTCAATAGTTATGAAATTAAACAAATAGACACACAAACAACAAAAAAAAGCAAAGAAACAATCAAAGAAACAAATAATAGTTAGTCTTAATGTTAAACAACATGATGAATAATGCCCCTAGAAAATAAGCAATAACTTAACAAACAAACATGACAGGGGAAAAATAGAATAAAAGGAAGGGTGTAGTTGAGCTATCTTTATATGCACTAGGAAAGTGGATGTTTCCTACATAGTTCCGTGGATGTAATATCCAACAAAAAACTTTAGGCAAAGTGTAATTCTCTTAGGAAATGGGAAGAAAATGATAACTGATGAAAACAAACATGATGGATGAGATAGAATAATAAGAATAAACTCATAAAATGGTGAGAGAATGGGATAAAATTCCAAAAAGGATGGGGAAAATAAATGACAAGTGATTTTCTTGTAACTTAGTAAGGGTTCCAAGAATTCTTAAGGTAAAGAAGTGGTCAATGTTTTTGGATTTTTCTAAATACTTTTACAAATGTTTTTGGAAATTTTAAATATCTAAACTCAATAGATAATGATGAGATATTAAAGGGTGAAAGCTCATAAAATGAAGATAGCATTGCTTAGGTTTCTCATAAAATGGTGAGAGTGTGGCTTAGGTTGCTCACAAAAAGGTGAGAGCATAGCTTAGGTTGCTCACAAAATGGTGAGAGCGTAGCTTAGGTTGCTTGAAAAATGGTGAGAACATGGATTAGGGTGACTGATTTGACCTCAAAAAGTATTAAGAACTACCTACATAGTCCTAGGATGGGACCTTAAGTGACTATAGTTACACCTTATAGGGAAATAATCTAAGTAATGTAGCAACCAATTATAACAAAATAGGCATAGTTGATATAAAATAATAGTATGGCATTAGAATGACAAGTTGGTGTGTCAAGGTACAATAAACAAGTGTTGTCCCTAGTCTTCCCATAGGTGATTATAACTAAGATACAATGGCATAAGTTAATGATACTAATTTTCCCATAGGTGGTTATAATTAAGCACACTTGGTATAGAGAATAGAATAAGAAATGAAGGATGTAACTATCAAATTGTTGTCTTACAGCTCCAAAATACTACCTCTGTCTAGAATTCTTAAAATAACTATTGAAATTGATCTGAATCGTCTTGGTAAAAATGGTGATGGAACCAAAATGATAGAACCAAGGTCATAGGGCTAGGTAGGGAGGGATAAAACAAATCAGTTGATAACAAGGGTATGGTAGAATGAATATGTGATAGGAAAAAGTGATAAGTTGGTAGGATGATAGGATGGTAAAATGGCATAGTACAAATAAGAATATTGATAACATATTATAACTTGAAATGGTCCCTATAGACAATATATCAAGTCACTCAATCATATTACCGCTTGAGGTGGATAATGTTCATCAAGTTCATTTCCATCTAGTGTGATAAGCCTGTATGCTCCTATTGCATAGTTTACCATAATGATAAAAGGAACAACCCAATTGGGTTTGAACTTGATTTTATGCTTCTTTTTAGTCATGGTATTATTTTGGTTATCTATAAGGACAAGATCACCAATTTCAAATTCTCTATGTTTTATGCACCAATTTTAGTGGCCTCAAAGTCAATTTTGATAGGCTTGGAGATTATTCACTGCATCCATGCATTTCTCATCAACTATAGTTCTTTTAGGTAAGCTAATCGATAGTCATTGTTATCGAAGACATGCTTGAAATAGATGCATAGAGAAGGTAACTTGACCTCAATGGGAATAATGGCCTTAGTACCATAAACAAGTGAGTATGGAGTGGATCTTGTGGGTGTATGGTGATTAGTGTGATACATCAAAAGGGCATGGATTATCTAAAGGTACCAGTCATGACTGACATCATTGACAATTTTTTTGAGAATGTTGATAATAGTTTTATTTGATGCTTCAGCCTAGCCATTACCTTGAGGGTAATATGCCATGTAAAAGTGTTGTGTGATGTTGCATTTAGTAGATAGATTTTCAAAATCCTTATTCTTAAATGATCCTCTATTATCAGATATAATTTTAGAAGGGATACCGTAGTAAAAAATGAAGTGGTTGAAAATGAACTTGGAAATTTTCTTTCTAGTCATGTAAGTGAGGGGTATAGCTTCAACCCACTTAGTGAAATATTTGATGGTGGTAAGGATATGTTTATGGCCATCATATGAGGTGGGATTGATCTTCCCAATGAGGTTAAGGCCCTATGTAACAAATGGATATGATGTTAACATTTGTTATAGAGTCTTATTTGTGGCATGATTTATATTAGCATGTCATTGATACTTGTCACACTTCTTCACATATACATCTACATCTACATCCATCATGGGCTAATAATAACTAGTATGCAAGAGTTTTTTGGATAGGACTACCCCATTGGTGTGGGTTCCACATACTCCTTCTTTAACTTCATGTAGTGTTCATTTAGATTCTATTGAATTTAAAAAACAAAGTGAAGTTCCATCAAAACTATGATGGTAAAGGGTTGATCCAAGTAAGGCATAATGAGTGGTTCAATAGATGAAAGATTTGGATTGTTTGAGGGATAGGTCAGGTGGTATAATTTGGTCATGGAGGTAGTTATAAAGTTCTGAGTACTAGATAGAGCTAGGAACAATAATATCACAAATCATGATGATAGTTGAAGGTTCATGAACTGATGCTAGTAAATTATTGATAAGGAATTGATATTCTTTAGCCTTCTTTGTTTGGTGAATCAGAAATCCAATAGTATCCATATCATATGTGGTTCTATTACTTTCCCTTGGTATATGTTTAAGTTAGACATCAATAATTTTCCATTTGAGAGTGTTGATCATGGCCTTCTATGGCACCAACTTGTCATTTTTGGTCTAAAAGTGGTCTATAACCTAATTGATGATGAAATAAGAATCACCATAAACCTTGAGATGATATATGTTCTATTGTATTTCTTGATGAAATCCTACAATAAGTGCTTCATATTCAGCCATGTTTTTGGTATAAAGAAAGTTGATCCTAAATGATTTAGGGATCAGATCCCCTTATGGTGTAATAAATAAAAGGCCTGCCCTTAATCCATGTGCTATGAATGATCATCAAAATACAATTTATAGTGTTTCTCCTCAATATGTGTGTCAATGATGGTCATTATGGATTCATCAAGAATTTGGAATGTGATTGGTTCCATATCAACAAGGGGTGCTTTAGCAAGCTGATCTATAAGAACTTGCCCCTTAATAGATTTTTGGTTGATGTACTCAATGTCAAAATTACTAAGAAACATGATCCAATTGGCCATATGGCCTTGTAAATATATTTTAGATAGTAGATACTTGATTAGATTTAATTTTTAAATAACCATGGTCTTATTGTTTAACATGTAATGGCATAGTTTCTAAGCTATGAAGACCATGGATAAATAGAGTTTTTATATGGGTGTATAATTATGTTTATACATGACCAGTATATAGATTAAATAATACATGACGTGTTATTTTACATTATCATTGTGTTGATCCAAAAGTGCCCCAAAGCCATTTTCAATAGTGGATATAGATAACAAGAATGGCTTTCCTGGCATAGGAGGCAACAAAATAGGTGGATTTGCTAGATAGTCTTTTAGCTCTTAAAAATTTGTCTGGAAGTGATCATCCCAGTGAAATGTGACTCCCTTATTCATAATATGAATAAAAGGATGAAAATTTTTGGCTAAATGTGATATGAAGCATCAGATAAACTAGATCTTACCTTGTAAATTATGGAGCTACTTCAAATTAGTCAGTGGTGGCATCTCTATTATGGCTTGGACTTTGGCTAGATCAATTTCAATGCCTTGATGAGAAAAAATGAATCCATGAAATTTTCCCAAAGTGAATCTAAATACATAATTCTTAGGATTAAGTTGACTTTGTACTCATGCAGTCTTTCAAATAATTTTCATAGCACTACTAGATGATTGACCCCGGTCTTTGATTTTCCAAAAATGTCATCAACATAGTTTTCAACAATGTCATGCATCATATCATGAAATATGATGGTCATGGATATTTGATAGGTGGATTATACATTTTTAATACCAAATGACATAAATTGATAATAAAATATTCCCCATGGAATGGTGAACATTGTCTTGTGTTAGTCTTTTGATGTTATTCTAATCTGGTTGTACCCCTAAAAATCCATCCATTAATGAAAGCATTTCATAACCTATTATGGAGTCAATGATCATGTCAATATTTATTAATGGAAAATAATCCTTGGGGAAAGCTTTGTTTATATCATGTAATTAAGTATAGATTCTAATTATTTCAAGCTTTTTGTTAACTGGTACAACATTGGAGATCCACTTTGAATAGTCGATTGACCAAATACATCCTACTTCAGCAGAACCTCCTACAGTAGATTACCTCCTACAATAGATTTAATCAAAATATGGAAAAATAAAATAACTCTTATGAATAACAGAAACATAGAAAGCTTATATTGATCGCAAGTCACTTCGAGGGGGTAACCTCCTTTGAGAAAGCTCAATACAAATAAATTTGTGGATGCCTTCATTGGGCCTCAACACTTACTTATATATTAACTCTATTCTAACAACTACTACTTCCCTTATATGTGAGATTTTTTAAATATGGTCTAAGGTTTGACTTACAAAGCATATGCATCCATAGCAATTATTACACTAATACTACAAAGAGAAGGGTAAGGCACGAGTTCTTAACATCCCCTCCCCCTTAAAAAAAGCTTTGCCCTAAAAGCTTCAGATGTGGGAATTGTTGTTGAATCTAGAAGAGTGGTTCCCATGTTGCATCTTCTAGTTGCATGCCGTGCCATTAGATTAAGACCTCTATGATGGAGTGGGATCAAAATTGGTGGGTGCACCTATCCAAGATTGTTTCTGGCTCAAGAAGGATGGAGCCTTCATTATCAAGTGCTAGTAAAACTATATGCACTCAGATGTTGGATCCAAGAACTTGCTTCAAATAGGAGACATGAAAGATGGGATGAACTTGGGAGGAAGGTGGAAGCTCTAACTTGTAAGTAATTAACCCAATCTTTCAGAGAACCTTATATGGCCCATAAAACTTTGGAGCAAGCTTTTGGCACCCTTTTAATTTTAGTGATGATTGCTTGTATGGTTGTAGATGAAGAAAGACCGTATCACCAGGTTGAAAGGTACACTCAAAGCGGTGCTTATCAACCTGCTACTTCATTCAATTCTATGACATGTGGAGATTGTCCCATAAGGTGTAGAGAATTTGATCTTAGTTTTAGAGAGTAGTGTCAACTACCTAAACTAGTGAGTTGCCAAGATTATATGGAAGAAGTGGTGGCAGTGCTTGACCATAAAGTGCTTCATAGGGAGTCATTTTGGTGGAAGTGTGGTATGAGGTATTGTACCACCATTCAGCTAGGGGAAGCCACTTGGCCCATTGATGTTGTTATTCTAAAGCAAAGCAATGAAGGAAGGTCTCTAAGCATTTTTTGACTATTTCTATCTAGCCATCTATTTGTGGGTGGTACCCAAAGCTAATTCTCAACTGTGTGCCTGTGCGATGAAATAGTTCCATCCAAAAATGGCTGGTGAAAGTGGCATCATGATCTGAGACAATTGAAGAAGGAATGCCATGAAGATGGAAGATCTGATCCAAGAAAACTTGTGCAACTATGGAGGCTATTTATGGGTGGTTGAGTGCACAACAATGACTATATTTAGAGAGGCGGTCGACTACGACTAGGATCACTATCTTTCCCCCAAATTTAGGGAGGCCCTTAATGAAATCCATGGAAATATCTATCTAGATCCTAGTAGGTATGGGCAAAGGCTCGAGCAAATTGGGAGTCAATGTGGTTTCACCTTTGTTTCATTGGTAGGTATCACATTTGGCCACCATCTATTTAATTTTGGCTTTCATGCCTTTCCAAAAGAAGTGTCGACGTGCCTTCTCATAGGTTTTGAGAAATCCTGAGTGCCCTACTGAGGGGGAAGCATGGATTTCATAGAATATGGCTTGATGTAGGTCTATACTTTGGGAAAGCACCAGATGACCCTTGTATTGTAGAGAAGCACCATCCCATGAATAATGTGGTACTACAAAGGGGTTAGTGGCCAATTGATGAATGAGGTGGCATAAGGAGGGATCATTTGCATACCCTTATTAGATAGATTCCAACTAATTTAGAATGGACATGGAGATGGTAGAGAGGGAAGGCTGGTCTTTAAAGGTTCTTGAGAGATCATCAGCCACAACATTGTCTTTTCCCTTCTTATAGGTGATCTCATAATCGTAACCCATGAGTTTTCTAACCCACTTCTACTAAGTTGGGGATGAGACCCACTATTCTAATAAATATTTCAAACTCTGATGATCAGTTTTGATGCAAAAATGTTTTCCTAGTAAGTAGGGTCCCCATTTTGTACTTCATGTAAAATTGCCATCATTTCCTTTTCATATGTAGACAAAGCTAAATTGTGGCTGAGAAGGGCTTTTTTAGTGAAGGCAATTGGTCAGCCCTCTTGGAGAAGAATAGAACCCAAGCCAATGCCACTAGTATCACTTTCAATGGTGAAAATTTTGGTGAAGTCTAGCAGTGCCAAAATTGGTGTGCTACACATACCCTATTTGAGTTTGATGAATCCCTGATCAGTTGTTACACCCCAGGTGAAAGCATCCTTATTCAATAAGGAAGTCAAAGGAGCCATGATCTTTCCATAATCTTTGATGAACTTGTGATAGTATCCTATCAGGCCTAAAAAACCATGAAGGCTCTTGAAGATGGTTGGTCAAGGCCAATTCTACATAGCACTAATTTTTTCTAGGTCCACGTGAACCCCATTGGTTGAAACAATGTGCCCCAGATAATCAATTTCCTCTTGACTAAATGAACACTTGGATTGCTTGGCATATAATTGATTATCTGCTAATAGTTGTAATGCCTAGTCAATATGTTGTAGATGCTTAGCCCATGTGTGGTTGTAGATCAAAATGTCATCAAAGAAAACTAAAATAAATTGGCAAAGAAAAGGCTGAAAGATTTTATTCATGAGTGCTTGAAAAGTGGAAGGGGCATTTGTAAGGCCAAATGGCATGACAAAGAACTCATAGTGACCTTCATGCGTATGGAAGGTTGTCTTTGGAATGTCATCAAGATGCACTCGGATTTGATGATAGCCAGAATGCAGATCTAACTTGGAGAAGAATTTGGCCCCATAGAGCTCATCAATGACAGGAATTAGGAATTTATCCTTGATAGTGAGGTGGTTAAGGGCTCGAAAGTCAATGCAAAGGTGCCACAACCCATCATTTTTGTGGACAAGAAACACTAGGGAGGAATATGGGCTGGTTCTGGGGTGAATAACTCCAAACTTGAGGAGTTCTTAGATTAAGTTCTTAATTTCAGTCTTTTGTAGATGGGGTTAATGGTATTGCCAAATGTTGGGTGGGATGCTTCCTAGAAGGAAAGGAATGCAGTGATCTTCAAGGCATGAAGGGGGAAAACCTATTGGTTCTAAAAAAATGGTTACATGCTTATCGATTATGGCTTGTAAATATGTAGTGTGGTTAGTAGCAGCAGAGGGCTGGAGTTGAATGGAATGCAGCTGTGCAATGACCCCATGTGAGCCTTTCTTCAAAAAAAATTCCATGCAATGAGAATTGATGATGCTATCATATCCTATAAATAACCCTTTTAAAGTGTGATTCTGACCATTATCTATGAACTAAATCCAAATCTTAGAGAAGTCCCATAAAATAGGTCTTAATGTGTGAATTCACTATGCCCCTAAAACCACATCACACCCTCCTAAAGGTAGGGAAAACATATTAGAGAAAAATTTATAATAGCCCACTATAATACACACATTTTGACACTTCCATTTACATGGCAATGTGCCCCCATTAGCAATCATGACTTCAAAGCTAGAACAAGGGTATACAAATCAGTCTATTGCATTAGCAATGTGAGGATTGATGAAATTGTGAGTACTGCTCGAATCAATGAGGATTGTGAGAGGGATCTTTTTTAAGCACCCTTTGACCTTCATGGTTTGGGGAGTGGTGACACCTGCTAGTGCATGCACTGAGATCTCAAGTTGATTTTCTTGAACCGTTGGGTCCTCTTCAGTGCCAAGTTTTTCTTGAGCATCTTGAAATTTTGGAATATCAGGCTCGCTATCCTGCTCTGGTGGTGACTCCACATCTAGCAAGTAAAGTTTTTGTTAGATGCACCTATGACCCCTAACCCATTTATCATAAAAGTTATAACATAATCCATTCTCTTTGTGATCCCACATCTTTGCCTCAGTTAGGCACTTGATTGGTGTGGTTATGGTTGTCCACTGATTCACTATGTTCTTTACTGGTGAAAAGGTGGGAGATCGACATTGTGTGGAGAGTTTATCTTTTGCTAACTTAGCCAGACCCAAAGTGTCCATCATATTTTCAAGTTGAAACATTTTTACCTCTAAGTGGATTAGCTCTCTGAGGCCACTAAAAAAACAACTTTTAAAGAAGTCATCTGACAACCCTTCAGTGTGATTAGCGAGTTTTTCAAATTCAATCTAATATTCATGAATAGTACCTATTTGATGGAGTTTGGTGAGAGCTCCTGTGAAATCCTCAAATGCCAAGGGACCAAACCTACCCAGAATTAAGGATGCAAAATTTGACCAATTGGGTTCATCATTTGACTTGAGATACCAATGGTACCACTAAAGTGTTTCTTATTCTAGATGAAAGGAAGCAATTGGGACTTTATTTGCAGAATAAGTATTGTCAAGGTTAAAGAATTATTTAGCTCGATATATCCATCCTGTAGGATCTATATCATTGAACCATGGAAAGTCTATCTTAGGTCCACGTGATAATTTGGAAGCAAAGGAGCGATGCTCTGAAGAAGACTCCTTCTACACTCTATTTAGCAAGATGCTATTATGTTGATTCAAGCCATGCATCATATCAGTTAACTCTATAACCTGAGATTTCAATGTGGTGATTTCTTCCTCCATGATTTTTGTACCTACACAAGTGGTGACCATAACTAGTTGTTAATAGCTAGGGATCCTTCATGTTCCCTACCATGATGTAGGGTAGGGTTCAGGGTAGCACCCTAATTTTTTTTACTGCTACTTCAAAAATAGATTATCTACAACTGTGTGGTTGGAAATATCTTAAACTATGGATACGTTGTTGTTTGCTCTCTAAACCTGATAAGTTGGATATGGACCCCAGGTTTGTTTGGCTGCCTAAACAATTTTTTAAAATTATCTCTAGACACCAAAGCTATCTAATCAAGTACCGCTCTCCAAAAAAATTTGGCCATAGGTTTACCCCTTAATGACAGCTTTTGGTTTACCTCACGGGTGGGAACTAGTCAATTAGGATGGGGCCATTTCCCTTTTCACTGGCAAGTCCTCTCAATGGGCCAGCTACTTTGAGGTTCTTGTGGTACTCCTCATAATGAGTTTTAGGGCTTATGCCCAAACACTTCCCATAGTTAAGTGGATGGGTATTTACCAAATCTAAAATGATGGAACTTGCAATGAAAAAAATTCTTACTAGAAATGGTGCAGCTCCTAAAAATCCCTGCTTTGAAAAAAATTGCTCCAAATCTACCCACAAAGCAAAGAAAGTGCTCTGATACCAGATGAGAAGAACCTCCTATAGTAGATTACCTCCTACAATAGATTTAATTGAAATATGTAAAAATAAAATAACTATTACGAATAATAGAAACACATAAAGATTATATTGATCGCATGCCACTTTAAGGGGGCAACCTCCTTTGAGCAAGCTCAATACAAATAAATTCATGGATGCCTTCATTGGGCCTCAACACTTACTTATATACTAACTCTATTCTAACAACTACTACTTCCCTTGTATGGGGGATAATTCAAATATGCTCTAAGGGATGACTTACAAATCATATGCATCCATAGCAATTATTACACTAATACTGCAAAGAGAAGGGTAAGGCACAGGTTCCTAACAGACTTTGGCTAGATTAATTTCAATGCCTTGATGAGAAAAAATGAATCCATGAAATTTTCCCAAAGTGAATCTAAATACATAATTCTTAGGATTAAGTTGACTTTGTACTCATGCAGTCTTTCAAATATTTTTCATAGCACTACTGGATGATTGACCCTAGTCTTTGATTTTCCAAAAATGTCATCAACATGGTTTTCAACAATGTCATGCATTATATCATGAAATATGATGGTCATGGATCTTTGATAGGTGGATCATACATTTTTAAGACCAAATGACATAAATTGATAATAAAATATTCCCCATGGAGTGGTTAACATTGTCTTTTGTTAGTCTTCTGATGCTATTCTAATCTGGTTGTACCCCTGAAAAGCCATCCATTAATGAAAGCATTTCATAACCTATTGTGGAGTCGATGATCATGTCAATATTTATTAATGGAAAATAATCCTTGGGGAAATCTTTGTTTATATCATGTAAGTTAGTATAGATTTTGATTCTTTCAAGCTTCTTGTTAACTGGTACAACATTGGAGATCCACTTTGAACAGTCGATTGACCAAATACATCCTACTTCTAAGATTTTTTCCAATTCTTTCTTCACTAATACATCAATGTGAGGATGCATTTTACATAAATTTTATTTCCTTGGTTTGGCATCAGGATCTACCATAGGGTGGTGTATAACCAAGATGGGCTTTAAACCTAGCACGTTAGAATATGCCCATGTAAATATGTCAATAAATTCCCTCAAAAGGGATGTAATAACTTCATGCTCCTTCTCAATAAGGGATGTACCTAGATTGATCGACTTTGGGTCATATGGGGACCCAATGTTCACCTCTACTATATCTTACACTAGAAGGTTTGAACCATCTTCAAGGATAGTGGGCAACTATTTGAACTAATTGTTAACATTAGATTCCTCTATTAGGACTGGCTCTTCGAGCTCACCTAGGCATGATGAATCATAGTCCCTGAATGGGAGATTTGGCCATGTAACAATAAATATTGGAAACTCCTGAATGATATGATCAAAATCTTTTTGTTCTTCAAAACTAAACTTAGAGTCATATATAAGTTCATCATTGGTGGTCTCCTAAGCTATGCTTGAGGAAGGTTGAACACCCCCATCTATAGGCACCTAAAATAGGTTTTCACTCCTAGACTATATTTTTTAATTAATTTTTCCCTAGTTATAAAGTTCCTTAAAGAGGTTTTCACTATGGGACCTCAATGTATTATTTATTTTCTTTTGGCTAAGGGTGTTCACCCGCTCTCCAAAATAGGCTTCAGGATCCATCTTGATTGAGAACCTTGATTTATGGTCCCCTAAAAGAACATTGTCTCTAAGGCTTAGAAAATAAAAAAATCCTCATCATTTTAAAACTAATTAATCAACACATTGGATTCTTGTTGGTCCCAATCTATTAGTTGGGAATAATACAATGGTAGTGGGTTATGATGAATGATTGATCTAAGGGTATAAATAGAATGAGGGTTAAATAGTTTGGTCTCAATTAGATCATCAAAAAGTCTATGATCAGACTCTACTTTAACTTTGACATCATCATCACTAGTTGATGGTGATGGAACATGGTTAAGGTACATAGGGTCACCTCTAGGTAGTTTAAATCCAAGTTCATAAGGCCCTTTATATCTAGTCATGGAAATAAGCTCAAGTGTTCCTTGTTGGCCTCCTCCTTCATAGTCTTGATTCTTCATGATCCTATTAGGAATAGGAAACTTTTCATTCTCGTAATAATCGGTTTACTTGTCATTATACAACCATGATTCATCTCTTTTGAGAGGGTCTCATTCTAGGCCAAATGATAGTATAAATGTGATGGGTCATGGACCATAATTTCTACCTTTCCCCTTTTATTTACATTCTAGATAAGTGGCTTGGCTTTAGGTCTTTCAAAGGAATTTGGGTTCTATGTAAGTTTTGTAATGTGGAAGGTATCATCGATCAAATACTCTCTTGGGTTATTAGGTGAGATGGTATAAGGATTGGATATCTCATGAGGCAGTATGTGGGAAAGGGAATCAAGGGTATTATGATCAATATAGTTATCCTCTCAAAAATCAAGGAGTGTTGCCTTTCCCTTATCCTTTTTGGCCATTGGATTCATGCCAAAACAATAGTTAGAGATCCTGAACTTAGCCTATAAGTGTTTGCAGTACTCGTATGGATGCAAATCTCTTGGTATATAAAGTTCCATCCCTAAATGGGATAACTTGATACATTGGTGTAATGTTGATGGGACTACATAAATTTCATGTAACCAAGGTCTTCCTAAAAGCATATTATATAAAAAATTAAGATCTATCACATGGTAAAGTATATCATGGTTCAAGGGCCCAAAGATAACTAACAAACATATGGTGCCTTATGATTCTCTTTCTCCATTATCATAGGCTTTGATGGTTATCATTTTTTCTTGAAGATCTACCATCATGTACTCAATAAGCTTTATGAGCTTTAGAGACACTATTTTTAGACCTGATCCATTGTCTATAAGGACGTATTTCACTTTGTTCCACTTTATGAAAACTTTGATGTATAATGGATTATTATGTAGTGGGATAAGAAATGACATATTTATTTGGTTAAAAGTGACTTGTTGGGCTGGAGTTAGGTGTCCAACCAAAGCTTGGAATTTGTCAAGGGATATGTTACTTGAAATAGTGGATTGGCTAAGGAACTTGTTCAAAATGTTTTTGTGGATTGTTGACATACATAAAAAATATAAAATGGATATTTGTGCAAGCATTTTTTTAATTGTTCCACAATGTCAAACTTCTTTTCTTATTCAGTGTTAAATGGATTATTCTAAGGTATAATGGATAGTTGGGTAATGGGAAAAGTGGTAGATGGATATGGGCCTAAGATGGTAATCTTTGACCTCTGAGTTATGATTACACAATTAAGATTAAACACAATACCATGATTACTAAAAAATAATGGTAATGGTGGGGGACCAAATAGGATAAGTCTCAATTCTTTTTTCACTTATGCATGGTCATGAGGCAATAATAATTTATCAGTATAGGGTCCAAAATAAGTAATCCCTACTTGTTGGTATACCTGTATGATGTCCCAAAGAAGGATTATCAATGCGAGTTAGTGGATTAGCATTACTTAACAAAGGTCTTGATTCATTGGTGTTTGGTCTTAGATTTATGGAGATGGTATTAACATGACCTCCTACATTATGACCTACAACTTTTTTGTAGTCATGTGCCATTGCATGGTAGGTCTGTTGGTTATGCCATTCTAAATTTGGTTTTGTCCATTATTCAGACATTGTTGGTGATTCTATTTATTCTACTAGTTTATCCTTGGTTGTTAAAACTATTTTTATTAGTGTTGCACTGAGCTTTATTGTTGTTTTTGATATTATTACTATTATGGCTAGTTATTATGTTGTGGAAAGGGGTTTTGATAGATTTCAAGGGTCTAAATGGAACTGAAAGCACCACCATCTAATGTAATCTCCTCATTCTCCATATTATGAATTAAATGTTTGATTTTCACAAAATAACATAAATTATGCCCATTATCTTGATGATATTAATAGAATTCATTTTGGTGTTACCAATCAGGATAAAGAATGCCCTTAGGATAATGTTTCAGTATAGGCCAACTAATTAGATTAGCAATGGTGAGTTGTGAAACAAAGATTCAATAAGATCTCCAAGGTCACTAAAAACATGACAAGTAGGCACTATTATCTTTGGAGGAGGGGTTTGTAATGGAAAAGGATGTTGCATTTATTATGTAGACCTAAGTTATTGTGGCTGCTATGCTTGCTAAAAGGTTTGTGGGTTAGGCATAATTTTCATATATTCCATGGGCTAAGTAGATGATGTTTTCATCATTTGTACATGTCTCAACTTTTTTAATCCATTTCCAACAAATTTTTTATTGTGGTTGAATTGCTTTGGTCTATCATTGTTATTAGCCTATCAGTTATTATATTTGTGCTTGGACTTGATGCTAGTTTTGGCCATTTCCTTGATTGGTACCTTGATCATAATTTGATGAATTAAGATTGATGATCCCTTTGTTAATATGTTATCACTTGATCAACACCTTTGTCAATTATCTCTTTAAAGGTATGCACACACTACAGTTCTAAATGATAGGATATCTCACTATGTAAATTTTTGGTAAACATAGTGGATAATTATTTTTCTGGTAAACTATGAGTGAATTAGCTTGTTAGGGCCTCCATTGATGTAAATAAATTACAAAACTCTTGTTATCCTTTTGCTTTTCTTGTATCAAGTTAACTAATGAAATCTCATGCTTGAGATTATATGAAAAGTGCTACATAAACTTGTCTGAAAGATCATCAAAATCTAATATTAAATTTTTGGGTAACTTTAAAAACCACTCCAAGGCTTGTCTTATTAGAATTATTGGGAACAATAAAAAAAGTTATTTGTCACTATATGGCACTAGATAACATGCAATCAATAACTCAATCAAATGACCTTGGGATCACCTTTCCCCTTATATTTGTCAAATTTTTGTCTCTCCTATCCTAGAGGAAATGGTATCTATAAGTAATCCATGTTAAAAAGATAAGAACACACATTGTCCAACTTAAAATTTTTGGTTTATTTTCTATCTTGGATGGTAGCAATGGCATCCTTCATCTATTTTAGTTCTTGGGCTAGTAAATTAGAGGGAACATTGGTTTGAAGTGGAATATTAGCCTAGGTATATGGTTGAGTGGTCACAAGTGGAGGACTTTGACTAGGGTATGATGAAGGTATTTTTTGGGGTATGTTGGTTTGGTTGGTGAATAGATTAGGAATATGCATGCATAGATTAGGGTTTGATTATTGAAATTACATGTACTATGATGATATATTCTAGTTTGGATTGGATATGCAGGCTTGATGTTGAGGATTTTTGAGGTTGGGATGGAGGGATATAATTATACTATGCCTATTGAGGCTGAATAGGGACATTATTATGACTAATTTAACCTTGATGTTGAGGGGGTACTTGTGAAGTAAGACCCTATCTTTAAACTAGTGGTACATTCTACACAAAAATAAAAGGTTGCCTAATTGATACTTGAGGAACATTGAAAAATATTTGTTACACGAATCCTAGTTGGGAAGTGGATGCATGCTAGAAATTCAATATTTTTTATTGACCAATAGTCATATGCTATTGATTAGACATCATTTGGCTTTGAATTGGTATATTGGTCTATTAGGAAAGAGGTACATTTGTTACCACCTAGTGAGGTGGAACATTGGTTACCCCCTATTGGGGTCGTAATATGTTTTGCCTCTACTGCATTGGTATGTTTTATTATTCCTATTATTGTGAAACACCACTTGTTACCTATTGGGAAGAAGTAGGTTTCGTTGCATTTTACTTTTGAGGCATGGCATTGGTCATTGGCTAGCTACCTTACCCTATTGGTTGAGTGCTTGAAGAAGCAACTAGTTGAGGATTAGTGATAGTATCTAGTTAAGGTTGGGACATAGAAACTCCTACTCCCTAATTTTTAGAACCAATCATGGTGTTAACTAAAGGTACACTTGTTTATGAACTAATTGTTTGTGTACTTACACCACTTTGGTTTGGACTGGATATTACTTGCACATTATCCACTACATTTTTATATATACTATACATAGAAGTAGAAGACACTTATTCAATGGTCATAATATGAAACAAGCTGTCAACTAAAGTTTTTTACATGAAAGGATCTACACATTGATTTTCTTGACTAGATAATTCTATTAACACTCCTATTAAAGGAACTAAATCTATGAGAGGCCTATTTGGCATGGTCATCTGATTAAAAGTATGATTTATATTTAAGTAAGTTTGGTATGCTATCTACATCTATATAAAAGTGGTCCTCCATGGGTTCCTTTCCTTTGAAAAGCATACTAGGGTCCTGATATACCATTAGGGATAGAGCTAAAGGAATTCTAGAATCCTCTTGACTATATAGTATGTTGTGATGAACTCTTACTAGACTTGGTAAATTCTCATGGGGGAAGTCTATTAGAAAATTATCCCCTAATTTTATAGCCCTAACCAAAATCTCATCCTTTTTCCCAATAAGTGACTCTCAAAAAAATAAGGATCATATGTTGATGGTGTAGTAACATAGTATAGTTATTAAGGAAACGGTTCTTCAATTGTAGGTACCCCAACTAGGTATTGCTCTATTATCTCATGATCTTACTCTGAGTATGGAGGTGCATTAACCACATAATGATCCAATGTGTCCTTGTTTTGTGCCCCTATTTTATTGTTATAATATGGATAAGGATTCGTCTCATAAGCAACATTTTATGCATAGAGGTCTTGAACCATTTCTTCTTGAGCAACTACAATACTAGTTCTTGGATTGTACATGAGGCCGATATGAGTGTAGGAAGACATGTTGGGATCCATAGAAAATGATTCACAACCAAAAGGAATAGAGTTATATGAACTCTAAAAAAGTGATGTCTAAAAATAAATTCAAACCTGATCTAATCTAGTCACAAGGATGGATATGCATATCCAAAAATATTAATGCAATTATTTGTGATAAAAAAGTTAACATCAAATTTCCAACGTTACACATCTCACACAAAAAGGTCAAATATATGGACCAAAAATATAAATGATAGATTTTAGGATCAAAGTGTTTCAAATGAGTCTAATCTAGGGAAAAAAAAAGTTAGGTCTTTTGGCCAAACATAGTGTCAAAAGATAGGTTGAAACAAAGGTACATGATAGGACTTTTGGCCAAACAACATCAAAATCTAGACTTGAAATAAAGATGAGATGTTTAATTTGATATATTTGAAACACTTTTTCAAAAAAAACATGGCATGTGACTCTTGGACATAAACCTGATCAATAGGTATGAGGTATGAAACAAAAAGCACTTGAAGATAGTTTATCTTTCCAAAATAATGGCACAAACTATATTATTTCAACCAAGAAACTATACAAAGGTGAATGGTATAACCATGCTAGATAAAGACTCACAAAGGTATATTCGAAATGGTTGGAAATTTGGAAAAACTTTGACTCTATGAAAATAGGCCTATAAAATAAGTTTTCAAATAACTTAAACAATGTAATAATGCTAAAATTATCAAAAAGTATGATAAATGCTTGCTTTAAGACTATAAGGCAAAATATTTTAACATGATTTTGGTAGCATAACACTACTCTCCTCAACTCAAATGGCACACACACACAAATTTTGAAAAATCTCTAAAGCAAAAATTTTGCATCAAATAGACTTAGTACAAATGGAAAATAGAAAAGGTAGTACAAAATGTAGCCTAGGACTCAAAGTGTGAGTGTTACACAAGATGAATTGAGTCCTACCAAATAATGATAATAATTATGAGTCTAAAAATGACCCTCAATTCAAATTGAAAATTGAACCCTAGTCCCCTCAATTTTAGTACAAATGGTTAACCCACTTAACACATCAACCTTATGAACTTATAAAGGTGAAATTTAAAATTTAATTTATCAATGGACTTAAGAAAATTGGGTAAATGGTCTACACTAAAATGGGTAGCATAATTATGTCAAAATGGAAGATATGACACAAAGTTTATGATAAATTTTTGAATAAGGAAAAATATGATTTTCACTTGGGAATCATAATGCCTCCTTGCTCAAGAAAATGGTGGACAATGTGTTTGGTTATGGATTAATATTAACAAATAGTTTTGAATCCAAACAAGACCAAGTAATCTAAGATAAAGATAAATCAATTAATTAATCATCTTAAGTCTTAAACTAATAAGGTGTGGCAAAGTGAGGTTAACTAAACTAACAAGTTTTCAAATGTCTAGATGGATTAAATGCATACAACTTTCATGTCATCATATAAAATAAGTGCACTTCATTTGGGTCCCTTGTTGGGGATCAATCAACAATATGATTACAATATGCAAGCAATAAACGCAGAAATAAATCAAATAGATAAGTAACTAGAACTAGTATTAACAAGAAATAAGAGATACAAGAAACAACCCTGAAAACTTGTATTTAACTCTTTACAGAAGGAATTACAATTGAAAAAACTTCTTTTCTTCCACACCTCTCTAGATGTATAGATCTCTTCTTATATCTCTTTCCCTCAAGAGTCCTCTCTCTCAATTACAATCAACTCCACAATCTAGATTGATTCACATATACAAATATTGTATAGTCTAATTCTCTCTCTTAAGCTATGAAGATCTAATCCTATATATAAAATAAGGAAACATGAGCATGTAATTACAATTGATAGATGCACCTCCTAAACAAGGGCTCTAATTGGTTCTACTCAAATTAGAAATGTGGAATTAAGACTATGACTTAATCTCATCATGCAAACACTCGGTTTTGTCCTTGGAAATAGCTCTCTGGACACACAGGTAACCGATGTCGATTCCTACCTACTTGTACCTACCGACGTCGGCTGACCCTGATATGCTCCTTGACCGATGTCAGTCACCTTTGGTCTATTTCTAACTGTTGTCGGTCACCTTAGGTTTGTTTCTAACCATCGTCGGTGACTGTGTAATGCCTACAACTCCTACACTCGCTCATGGGTGAAGCTTTTAGCTCCATACCCTAACAATCTCCCATTTGGAGATAAACAGCTGCACCAGTACCTATACAGCAACATCTTCTAGCTCCTCCATCTTCAACTCAATCATGAAGACCAACGAAAGTTGAATGAAGATTCAACTTCTCCATTGTAACTGGCTTGGTTAACATATCTACAAGATTCTTATCTATATGGATTTTCTCTAGCTTCAACTCACCATCCTCCAATACCTGTCTAATGAAGTGGTACCTAAGCTGTATGTGCTTTGTTCTTAAATGAAAGGCTGAATTTTTAGCCAAATGAATTACACTCTGACTATCACTATATAGTCTACAACTCTCTTGCTCCTTTCCAAGCTCTTCCATGAATTGTATCATCCATATCATCTCTTTGCTAGCCTCTGTGACTGCAATATATTCTACTTCTGTAGTTGACAAGGCAACAACCTTCTGCAACTTTGATATCCAGCTAACTGCCATTCCACCTACAGTGAAAACATATCCTGTAGTGCTTCTCCTACCATCCAAATCACCTACCATATCTGAATCTACATAACCATGTAGAGAAGTATTTGAACTGCCATAACACAAATGCCTACTGTTGGTTCCTTTCAGATATCTAATGATCCACTAAACTACTTTTCAGTGTTCCTTTCTTGGATTGGTCATATACTTGCTTACAACACCCACTGCTTGGGCAATATCAGGCCTAGTAAAAACCATTGCATACATTAAACTTCCTACTATGGAAGCATATGGAACTTTCCTCATGTACTCTACCTCATCATGTAAATTAGGACATTGTTCTTTACTTAACTTAAAATGTCTAGCCATAGGTGTGCTTACCGGTTTTGCATCCTGCATATTGAACCGTTTCAACACCTTGTTCACATAATCCTCTTGAGACAAAATCAACCTATGATTTTTCCTGTCTCTCTTTATATTCATGCCAGGGATTTTCTTTGCTACTCATAAATCCTTCATGGAAAACGTGTGAGCTAATTTCTCCTTTAGCTCAGAGATATCCTGCATGTGTGATCCTGCAACCAGCATATCATCTACATACAATAATAGAATAATATATCTACCATTATCTAATCTCTTAAAATATACACAATGGTCAAATTGACATCTACTATAGCCATGCTCAGTTATAAACCTATCAAATCTCAGATACCATTGCCTTGGAGCTTGCTTGAGGCCATAAAAGCTTTTCTTCAATCTGCACACTAGCTTCTCCTTACCTTTGACCTCATATCCTTCCGGCTGATCCATATATATATTTTCATCCAAATCTCCATGAAGAAATGTTGTCTTAACATCAAGCTGCTCAAGATACAAATCCTTAATAGCAACTAAAGACAGTACAGTCCATATAGAAGTCCTTTTAAAAACAAGAGAGAAAATCTCACCAAAGTCAATACCTGGTTTCTGTGCAAATCCTTTCACTACTAACCTGGCCTTATATCTCATCTATCCATTCTTACCTTCTTTCAACCTATAGATCCATCTATTCTTCGGTGTCTTCTTTCCTGCTGGCAAATCAACCAAATCCCATGTTTGGTTTTCTCTCAAGGAATCTTTTTCCTCACTCATGCCTAGCTCCCACTGACTCTTGGAATCCACCTGTATTGCTTCATCAAAACTCTCTGGTTCTCCACCATCAGTAAGCAATAAATAGAATAATGAAGGAGAATATTGAATTGGAGTCTTACTTACCCTTTCTGACCTCCTGTTGGGCATTTGAGACTCATCCACAACATGTTGTCCACCCAAATTCTCTGACAGTGACCGACCTCAGTCACTTCCAGGCCTGTAATTGACTGCTATTGGTTCTGCCTGACCGACGTCGTTTCCCTCCTGGCTGATGTCAGTTCCTGTACGGTCGACATCGGTCTCTGTATGGCCGACGTCGGTTCCTACCTGACTGATGTTGGTCTCTGTGTTTTCCTTTCTATGACTTTTCTTTCCCGCGAGCTCATTTTAGACCTTCACTTTGTCCAAATTTGCATTACTCTGCTCAGGTTGATCTAGCTTCTTGAGCTGATCACTGTACATCACTTTTTCATTGAAAATAACATCACAGCTCTTAATTATCTTATTAGTTCCTAGATTCCAAAACTTGAATCTAAACTCATCAGAGCCATAGCCAATAAATGTGCACCTCATAGACTTAGCATCCAGCTTCTTTCTATTTTCCTTATCAACGTGCACAAAGGCTTCACAACCAAAAACTTTGAAAAATGAGAGATCTACCTTTTTACCTGTCCATGCCTCTTTTAGAATTCCACCATCCAGAGCTGTAGAGGGTCCTCTGTTAATCAGGTACACTGCAGTATCCAAGGCTTCTACCAAAAACTCTAAGGGCAATCCAGCATGTAATCTCATACACCTTACATGCTCCATGACTGTTCTATTCATCCTTTCAGCAACTCCATTTTGCTGAGGTGTTCTTGGAATAGTCCTTTGCCTATGGATCCCATGCATATAACAATACCAATTGAACTTGTGGCTACAAAACTCACCACCATTATCAGATCTCAGGCACTTCAATCTTTTGCCTATTTCATTCTCAACCATAGCTTTCCAAATCTTAAACGTGTCAAAAACATCAGATTTCTTCTTAATACAATAGATCCATACCTTTCTAGTAGCATCATCTGTGAAGGAAACGTAGTACTGTGATCCTCCAATAGAAGCAACTTGGGCTGGTCCCCACACGTCTGTGTGAACAAGCTGTAATTTGTGCTTCTTTGTTGACCCAGTCATGAGAAAACTCACTCTCTTCTATTTTCCAAAAATACAGTCTTCACAAAAATCTAGATCTATGCTTTTTAAATTTGGAAACATACCTTTTGACTTAAGAATTGTCATTCCCTTCTCACTCATGTGGCCAAGCCTTTGATGCCACAACTTTGCATCTACATCTGAAGTAGATAATACAGAAGGAGAATTGTCAGTAATACAATTACATAAATAGAGAGTACCTACTCTCTTACCTTTGGCCAATACAAGTTCTCCCTTGGTAACCTTTAAAGATTCAGCTATGAGAGTTACTGTACAACCCTCATCCCCTAACTTTTCTACAGAAATCAAATTTCTCTTCAAGCTGGGAACATGCATGACGTCTCTCAACACTCATGTGTTGCCATTCTGTATTTTCAGCTGCACTTTACCTTTGCCAATAATCTTACAAGGCTCATCATCCCCTAAGTAAACTATTCCAAAATCTCCATGGACATAGTCACTAAAATATTCTTATTAGGGGTTGCATGGAAAGATGCACCAAAATCTAAAATCCAAGATTCTATATTAGTATGCAAAGAGAATATAAGAGCATCTTGTGCAACAATACCTGCCACCTTTACTTCTTTATCATCCTGTTGTTTGTCCTCTTTAGGCTTTGACCAGCAATCTTTGCTTATGTTCTCAATCTTTCCACAATTCCAACATTGTGGCTTCCTGCCATTTTTGGATTTAGATCTACCTCTCATCTTGGACTTAGATCTTGATCTCCCTTTCTTACTCTTCTCTTTTTGTCTTCCCCTGCTCTCAAAACTTAAAGCATTCCCTGATGTCTCTTATGTGCTTTTCTTGTGAATTTCTTCATTCAAGATTACACTAACCACATCATCTACTTTTAAAATATTTGAAGCAGAAGCAGTATTACTAACTGTCATTACTAAGTTGTGCCAACTTTTTGGTAAAGAACATAAGATTAATAGAGCTTTAATTTCATCATCAAATACTATTTTGACTGAATTCAATTGATTTACAATTCCATGGAAATCATTCAAATGATTAGATACAGAACTACCTTCCTGCATCTGCAAATTAAATAATTGCTTCATAAGATATACCTTATTAGAAGCTGAGGGTTTTTCATATAAATTTTCTAAAGTAGCCATTAACTCTACCGTAGACTTTGTCTGTGATAAATTAGATATCACAGTAGATGCTAGACTCAATCTTATTGATCCAAGAGCCTTTCTATCAAGAACTTCCCATTCTTCATCATCCATGTCTTTGGGCTGCTTTACAGTCCCTCCTAATGGTAAGTATAAATCTTTTTGATACATAATCTTCTATCTGCATTCTCCATAATTTATAGTTCTTGCCATTGAACTTCTCCATTCTTAGCTTACTTTCTTCTGCCATTACTTCTCCCACTCAAACAGAAATCCCTGTGAGTAACTTGTAATCAATACACACTAACCAGATCTAAACTACCTGTTAGTGAACCAAAGCTCTAATACCACTTGTTGGTATCAAGCTTTAGAACCTACAACCTAGGCTCTGATACCACTTGATGGGGATCAATCAACAATATGATTACAATATGTAAGCAATAAACGCAGAAATAAATCAGATAGATAAGTAACTAGAACCAGTATTAACAAGAAACAAGAGATACAAGAAACCACCCTGAAAACTTGTATTCAACTCTTTACAAAAGGAATTACAATTGAAGAAACTTCTTTTCTTCCACACCTCTCTAGATGTATAGATCTCTTCTTAGATCTCTTTCCCTCAAGAGTCCTCTCTCTCAATTACAATCAACTCCACAATCTAGATTGATTCACATATACAAATATTGTACAGTCTAATTCTCTCTCTTAAGCTATGAAGATCTAATCCTATATATAAAATAAGGAAACATGAGCATGCAATTAGAACTGATATATGCACCTCCTAAACAAGGGCTCTAACTGGTTTTACTTAAATTAGAAATGCGGACTTAAGACTATGACTTAATCTCATCATGCAAACACTCAGTTCTGTCCTTGAAAAATAGCTCTCTAGATGCACAGGTAATCGACATCAGTTCCTGCCTGCTTGCCCCTGCCGACGTTGGCTGACCCTAGTCTGGTCCTTAACCAATGTCAATCACCTTTCGTTTGTTTCTAACCGTCATCGGTTGCCTTTGGTCTATTTCTGACCATCATCGGTGACTATGTAATGCCTACAACTCCTGCACTCACTCATGGGTGAAGCTTTGAGCTCCATACCCTAACATCCATATCATATAGCTTCTTGTAAAAAGGTCTTTCCATTTTTACAACCACTACATCTATTGTTCTCTTAGTGTAGTATGATGTCCAACCTGCTTAAACATCATGTGCTTAACCTCTACTAATAGAGATGGTTTAACCTCTCAAACCATTATCCCAATGAGGGTATCCCAATTTATATACCCTCCTTGGAAATGGGTTGAAGACAATGCTGAGAGATGAATTTTTGGATCAAGGTTTCCCTATAGAACTTATGAGAGGTAATGAAGTCTACCTCACAATCTAAGATTCAATGAATTAAAAACTATGTAAAAGAGCTTTACAATTGTTTTTATATCACCCAATGCATATGGGTATTGGGGAGAGCCTCCACAACATCTCATTTATGACTTTGGACTAAGGCAATTTGTAATTAAGATGGTCCTTTTGATCCCACAATTTCCCTATAGGGGATGGGATGAAAACATACATGCACAACTTCCTTTTTGCATGAAAAAATCTAACTAAGCAAACAGTGATTAACTTGTAAAAACTTTGAAGTGAGTTCAATTTTAAAGCACTAAATGGAAGGTTTGGTGATGTTCTTTAACCCCTTGGCTTAAAGTTACAAAATTTTTGAAAAAAAGCACAAAAACATTAAAATAAACATCTAAGTGTTTCCTTAAGCACCAAATGAAAGTTCATAATCCTTTTTAAGCACCCAAAAATAGGTTAAAAAGACTAGATTAAAAAAAATTTATCACTTTTTAAGTAAGCCCTAAAAGAAAACAATCAAACTTTTTCAAATGAAATAATTAACTTTACAACTTGAGCTCTCAGGTTCACATAGTGCAAACCCACAATTCCATAGTCCAATATTGTAACTCTACAAAACCATGACTAGTTAACACAATATCATAACTCATGATTTACTTAATATAAAGTAACAATATCTCTACTCTAATAGACAATATCACAACTAACAGAGCAAACCTATAACTTAGAGAGTTGTCATATTGTCACTTAACCCTAAAGGTCTAGGCTAACTGCTAGTGGTTTAACAACACCTTGAATCAAACCAATAAATTGTGGTATTAAAATATCACTACTAGTTAGTAGCGGTATTATAATATTGAAACTTGACCTATAGATAGAGATAATGTTAGTCCAAAAACATAGTTAAGATGAAATATCATGACTGATAGATAAAACCATGATTGTTTTAGTTGTACTATTATGGTATAGAGGAAAACATCACAACTCCATAATGACAAATTTGTGACTTCTAAGAAATGTGTTTTGACTCAAAATTTTCACTCTTTTTTCTCCCACCCTTCAATATTTTACATGAAAATGGTTAGTAGGTTGCTTGTAGGAGCTACTTGATCAAAAAAATTCAGCTATGTCCCACTGAGTGTGTCATTATATGAGCTAGGAATTTGACTCAAGAGAGGGGGTTAAATCTTGTGTTAGTTCAAAATGAAATCAAATTGAAAATAACACACTAAGTATGACATCTCTAGGCATAGAAACTAGGGGAGCTTAGTAACAAACATACATATGAAAGCAACAACTAAAACATGAAAGAAACCTCCCTTCACCTTCCTTGGAGCTTCCAAATGATTTTTAGAGTGGATTTATTGGCTTGTACATCAAAAAGTCTTCATCAATGGATTTGATTAGATCCTTCTCTCTTTGGAACCTTTGGATTGTGATGAATTTGGCTTGGTTTAACAATTTGTCATAATAATACTAACTATATGAGGTTTTAGAATTATTTGTTCATGGTAATTTTGGCTTGAGATAGCTTAAAATTATGGTTGTGAGGCCTTCTATTTATAGATTTTTACAATTAATCAGAATGAACTTGAACCATAGATCTCAAGATGAAGATGTGTGGCTAAGAATGCATTCAATTGAGGAGGTCAAAATAAATAAATACCCTCATAAATATTTGGGATAGAGAGGTATTAAAGAGGCTTGAGAGGACTTAATCAGATATTTTTTACATTTATGGCCTAGGGATGCCTTCCCAAAGAATGACATCACTTGATAATGCAAAAACTCATAACCAATTTCCAAAAAGAAAAATTCAACTAGTTCTATGGAATTCTTAATTAGGTTCATGATTCAAATTAACTAGATTTAAACATGATTTATCAATTTTGGTGCAAATCTTGGCAATTGGTGCATAAATTAATTAAATTGATCAAAATTTCATATTATTGACATGAAATTTAACTAGATTGGAAGGTGATGTTAGATGCGTTGGATCCGTTATCTTATTTAGGATGTTGCCACCACAAAATAACAAAGACACGTGTCTCATGCAAGAAAAGTGGTATAAAATCACAACCTAGAGCACCTAGGTGTGAAAATATCATTTTGAATCAAAATTATCTGATCAAAGTTAGCTATATCATAAAATTTATTATCCCATTTATGGATACATTAGCCAAAATCGACACTTGTATATGACAAGTTCACATCATTTAGCGTGTTTTAGTGTTTTTAGGTCAATTTTTGAATTTTGATAGAAATTGGTCTAAACCTTGGTTAAAGGTTATTGGTGGCTAGTTTTAGGTGTCTATAAATGTTATCTTGAATTGATCATCCTCATTAAATATAATCTAATTATAACCAAAATATCCATCTAGGAGTGAGAAGCATTGAAAATATGAAACAACTTGTAAAATTTGCTCCATAGAAGGTAAAGGGTAATGGTCTTTGCATTGTAGACACCTACAATTGTCCATCAATCGCTTCATATCTAACTTTATATAAATTATTATCAACCATTAACCATCTAAACTAATAATTTATAAATGTCTCAAATTTGGCTTCATAACCATACAATAAATCAATTAAATTGAACAAATACACCATCATTTAATTCAAATCTTGCATAAATGTTCAAAATCCTAACAAGAGTTAATTAACATCAAATCTTAAGCAAATCATAATCAAATATTAATTGAATTCATTCATGATAAATTAAATTAATTATCAAAAAGGAAAATTCAAATATCAAGAGCATCTTAAAAGCTAATCATTACCTTTTGTGAGTTGTCACTTTTGAAAAATATCTAAAAATATCTTTTTAGAGATCCATGCCTATTTATTGAAAATCATGAGTGCTTGGCAACTCATAACTCTACTAGAATTACTTTTAAACCAACCAAGGTAAGGATTTAACCCAATCCAAGTTGATTTCAAAATCTATAAATACAAGCTTAGAGCTCTTCATTTAGAAAGTTTGAAACATAGTAGAGTTATAATGTTGGAGTTGATCCATAAATAAAATGCATAGGGTTATAATGCCAAAATAAATCCAATCCAATCCAATCATGGTGCCAAGAGGATATTAATATATCCAAGCCCTATTTATGAAGGCCTTTTGATCACAATCTGAGCAAGCCAACAAATAAATCATTTAGAGTTCTCAAGGAAGGTAAAGATTATTGTTCTTTACATTTTAGTTAGGTTTTTAATTATTATATGTTCATTAAGCTCCTCCTAATAGCTAGGCATAGAGATATTAGTATGTTAGTGTTTTTATTTCATGGTTTTATGGAATAACAATTGATATAACCTCCTCTCTTTCTCAAATTTCTTGATCATAAATGGCACGCCCGATGGGACATGATTACGCACCCAACATATTTAAATAAAAATGATTATTAAAATAGGTCTTATTTTTAATCAATTTAATTTTTTTTTTTTAAATTTATAGGTTTTTCTTACTAGTTTCATCCTATTCTCTCAAATTTAATTAAAATTTGATTTGTAGTTTAGAAGTTATGACTCTTTTAGTGACTGTTACTTTTTATTTTCTATTTTTCTTATAAAAATAGCTAGTATAGAGTTAATAACTTTTTTGTATTAACTTTTTACATCTGATTATTTAAAAATAGATTGAAATTGGAGTTATCAATATGTAAAAATTTTGTGACAAATTGTATATATTTTAAAAGTTATGGTTTAAATACTAACCACTGGTTTTTATGTTTTATGTGTTTAGTTTTATTTTTTTTAACCTTCTAACTTGTTGTTTGCATGTTTCATATTATTGTTATTGTTATTGTTATTTTTATTTTTATTTTTATTGTTATTGTTATTGTTATTGTTATTGTTATTGTTATTGTTATTGTTATTGTTATTGTTATTGTTATTGTTATTGTTATTGTTATTTTTATTGTTATTGTTATTGTTCCTGTTATTATTATTGTTATTTTTATTATTGAGATTTATTTATATTTTTTCTAACTATTTCCTAACCAAATGTGTTTATTTTTTGTGGTTTTGTCTTCGGGCTGATAGGTCATTCAAACCCAAGAACATACTTTTCTAAGTTACTTGTCTCATTCACAAAAGAACTTCAAAACTAAACTAAACTCTAACAAACTTCTTATAGGACCTACTTGAAAGTGTCAAATCATGCTTAATTATATATTTCTAAACCTCTTTTAGGATGTTTAAAATTAATTAATAATTTTTCATTTGGTGCTTAAATAAATTTTTATAGTGTTTACATGAATAGTTTTGTTGTTATTTTTTCAAAGTTTTTCAACTTAAAGCCAAGGGGCTAAAGAACACCACCAAATATTTTATTTTAGTGCTCTAAATATGAACTCACTTCTAAGTTTTTTTTTTATGCAAATTAATCATTGTTTGTTTAGTTAGTTTTGTTTGAACAAAGAGGAAGTTGTGTGTGTATGCTCTACCCCCATCCCTTATAGGGAACTTATGGGATCAAAAGTGCCATCTTCATTCTAAATTTCCTTATTCCAAAGGTGTGAAAGAGATGTTTTCAAGGATCTCCCCAAGACCCGCATGGCTTGGGTGTTCTAAAAACAACTATAAAGCTCTTTTACTTAGTTTTTATTTCATTGCATCTTTCACTTGTGAAGGTGACTTCATTACCTTCCATAAATTTTACAGAGAAGCCTTGACCCGAGAATTCATCTCCTAGTATTGTCTTCAACCCCTATCCATGAGGGGTATATAAATTAGGATCTGATCATTGAGATAATGCTTTAAGCAATTAAACCATCTCTATTAGTAGAGGTTAAGCTTGAAATGTTTGAGCATGTCGGACATTGCACTATGTTGAGAAAATAATGGATGTAGTGGTTATAAAAAGGGCAAGATTTTTTTACAAGCTATATGATGTGGACCCAAATGATATGTGTGTCTCTTACATATTGATGTAAAATTATTATGCATCTGATCAATCTAGACATTTTAAAACTTATTAGTTTAGTTAACCCCAAATTTCCACACCTTTGATAGAAGTTAGGACATTATGTTTAGTGAAATTTGGTCACTTATATTTTTATTACTCGGTGTTTTTAGACTAAAACTAATGTGTTTATATATAACTATGTTGAAACTAATTTGTTTATATGCCACCCTTTTGTTTAAAGATGCATTATGATGGATTTTTTACACCACACTTGTGCTTTGAAATAATTTTTAAAACTTGTTTGTGTATGTGTTAATTGACTGATATGGAAATCATTATGCTTCCCAAATTAGATATCCAATTTTTGCCTTAGAGTATTTGAAATAACACATTGATCACATCATTAGAGAATGCTTACATGGTTATGTTACTCAAATTTTTTCAAACCTTATTTAAATTCATACTAAAACCATTATTTAAAACCATGTCACATATGTCATTTAGACCTTATTCATGTGTTGTCATGCAATACAATCTTGTTTAGCTTGTTTGACCAATCAAATCCTAATCTTTAAACATTGAGTTTTCAATTAACCTTATCAAAATTTCTAATACAAACATTGATTGATTTCTATTTAAGCCTCACTTCGTAGGGGTTGATACATAGATATTTCTATTTTGGGTTGCATAACTTCAATTAATTGATTATCCAAATATGAAAAATTTTGCTTGTTTGTTTAAAGATCCTTGTTTCCATTGCTTTTTTGTTCAGATAGCCTATCCTCATCATTGTTTATGCATTTATTTGGGAGAACACAACCTTTCTCCAGGGTGTTTTTTGCCTTGTGGCCTATAACAAATGATCATGTTTATGCTTGATTCCATATGCTAGGTCTATGTCAAAGTTTTTTCAAACTTGTTAGATTAAATCAAATCACATCATGTCTTTATTTCAAGTCTAGATTTTGATGTTATTTGACCAAAAGTCCTAAGATAACATGTTTGAGCTTAGATTTTGACTCTGCATTTGGATAAAAGACCTAGCAACTCTTTTCCCTTTCCTAGTTTAGACCTTGTTTGTAACACTTTGACCTAGACTTTTGACATGTCAATTTTTATTTAGATACTTGACCCTTTGTGTGTATGACATTTGATGTTAAATTTTTTTATGCCAAGTCTTAGTACAAACCATTTTGGAGATATAGCTCCATGATCAAATCATTGTTTGGATATACAAATCCACCCTTTTGACCAAGTTAGACCAAGTTTGAACCATTTTTACTTTTAAAATAGTTTTTTAGAGTGTGTATAACTTTAATCCTTTTTGTTTTCAAATCTTTCATCATTGATCCAGATATATCTAGCTACACTTATGGTGGAGTCACATACAATCCAAATTTTGATAGAATGACCACATAAAATGGTTTTGATTTGTATGGCTTTATTCAAGACCCCTTTGATGATAACATGGTTTGTGATATGGAATTTTGTCCACCTTGAAAAAACCAAATTAAAGACCTCAATTAGGATGATATGGTTGGTGAGGAGGAATTGGGTACAAACCTCTAAAATGATAATGTTGTTTGGGAGATGGATTCATACCCTCATTAAAATAATCAAAATAGGGAAAAAAGGCAAGGACTAGCTTAAAATACAACTCAAGACCCTAACTGGGATGATATGGTTTATGAGGACTTAGATGCTTTGACTTATGCAAGCAATCAGGCCCTAAGACACCCTACTATTTCTATTCTAAGACCATGTCCTTTATCTTATGCAAGCAATCAAGCTCCACAATGCCATACCATTTCTATACTAATACCTCATCCTTTAGCTTGTGTAAGCAATCAATCTCCAAGATGCCCTATCATTATCCAACCATTGATCATTCTTCATCCATTTCCAATCATTATCCACTTTAAAAAATCCCAACTAATCCAATCTCAACCTAAACCAGTCTAGTCCCAATTTTAACCAATCTAATTCCAACCTCAACCAATCCCATCAGTACCTAACCAAGCCAATCAGTGTTTATAAAACTAAGCCAATCATTCAAGGACCAAATTGTATTCAAAATTGGCATTTTATAATTTATTATAAACTGAGGCCAAGAGAACCAACCAATTCATGATGTTTTTGTTGAACCAACCATTTATGATGAGTCAGCCTATGATGAATTAACTTTTGATCCTATACATGTTATTAAGAAGTCTCACTATGAAAGCCAATATTTGTTGAATCACTTTTTAATTATTATAACCACCTTTGGTAAAATCATTACTTTGACCATATGCCTATTTTTCAAGAACCTCCCATTGACAAGCTAGTTTCTAAGGAGTTATCTCTTGACTTTTTTCCTATCATTGAAGAGTCTCAATTTAACTAACTAGTATCTATGGAGATCAATATGTCATCATAGGCCATTACTTGTCCAAAACAAAACATTCAAAAAAACATTATTATCATAGTATCTGTAGAGAAAATTTTTACTCTACAATTGCATTTAAATTTTTAGTCGAGCACTACAATTTTGTTTCCTGCATATCTTGGTCGTGGCAGCAGAGTTTTGAAATAGAGCATAGGTTGTTATTTTGATTCATTTTCTATTAAGTATCGAAGTGTAGTGGAGGCTACCAAGTGGCATAGTCTGAGCACGAGTTCTCTTTCCCCTTTTTGTGTCCTTCACTTCATTTTTGCCTAAGTATTGAGTTCGAGCAAAAGCTGCCAAGTGTCAATTTTTGAAACATGGAGCCAGCCAACTAGCATCATCCGAGACACTTTTCATAACTTTTAGGAGGGACACAGAATGTGCCATGTATCCAATATTAGCTAAGTGGAATCCACTATGTGTCGGTATCCACATCTCATATTGGCACCCACATTTCATCTATTTTTTGGCAAAGGTTTTCAATAAGCTAAGTAGCAGGAAGAAGTGAAAAGTGCCAGATGGCAGTCGCAGAAGGCCCTGGACTACCTTTTTAGAGGAAAGTGGAAGTCACCACGTGTCGGCATCTGAGAGACTTTGGTTCAACACCAAGGTTCAATTCTTTGGTTCAAAATTTTGGTTCAATACCTTGGTTAAAGTGTAAATAGTGCACAGTGTTGAACTGTTGAACCCTTGAACCATTTTAGTTCATCAGGCAGTTCAAGGGAGTGTCCTAAAAAATCAAAGGGGTCAAGTACCTCTTCAAAAGGTAGAGAGGTGTCGTTTCATTTTGTTTAAGTGCCAAAGAGTAGAAGAGGTTGCCAAATGTCACTTTTCGAGCCCCTTTCTACTCTATTCTTGAAATAAATGGAAGACACCAAATACCCCTAGTAGAAAGAAGTAGAAGATGCCACATATCTTCCCAGGAAAGTGGAGGCTGCCACGTGTCAACCTCTAAGAGATTATCTTCAAGCTTCATTGCTAAATAAAAATTATGGTAGGTTTCGGGTGTTATTTCAAAAGTCTATGGAACCTGTCAAGTGTCACCATTGCTTTTGTCTCATTTTATTCAGTCAGAAGTTATACATAATTGTACGTGTTTCTAGGCCTCTTATGTGATTGGAGGATTCTTATAAGAAGACTGAACCCTATGCCTTTGTTGACATTTTTGTATCTTAGTAAAGGAAGCCTCTATTATGAGCCCCTGTTTCTATTGTTCAATATTTTACATTGATCATGCACTTGTTTACTCTTAAATGTGAATGAATCCTACATATAGTCTCACTGTGCTCAGGAATAAGATCAAATTACACTCAGGTGCATCGCCATAGTTAGATTTTAATTCCTGCATTTGCATTTTTGTTTAATTTCCTATCCTTTCCCCCCCCCACACTTGATACAAAAAGAAGAGACCAGCTTCTCTAAAATCTAGAGGTTTTTTCAAGCCACAATATCCCACAGCTTGAAACTTCCCATTGTTGTTGATTAGAATCAAGCACAATTTTAAGCATCAACAATTTTTGGCATGCCCAATGGGACCAGTCTTGAATTTTCTTTCAAGACTGTATGAACCAGAGAGCTACGAGTTGTCAAAGCTATGGACCAGTCACTAGATCATAATCTGCTACAAATTTAGGTATTATTTTGCCACCTTTGATAACAAGTCCAAGGAGAAGAGCTAACCAATTTGCACCAATACTAAATATGGGAGCCCCTATTCCCCCAAGAAATTATGCAAGCTAGAACACTGGTAGTCCCTTAATCCTCCCAACACCACCAGCCATTTGGGATCCTATCCCAGTAAATGCTCTAAAAGCTCTGCCTAAATTCAGTGGGCAAGACTCAAAAACACTTGTGGAACATCTTCAAGATGTATCAGATGTCTATGCCATACATGTTGTCACACAGCAAAATGTGGCCATAAGGTTATTAGCAGCTTCTTTTAAGGGGAAGGCTTTAGAATGGTACTGGTCTTTGACCCCAAATACCATATATACATGGGACCAACTTGGAGATCTGTTCTTTGAAAGATTTGCAGAGAAGGGTGATAAGTCTTCTTTTTTACAATAGTTAATCACCATTTAAAGGGGACCACAAGAGGACATGTCTGACTTCAACACCAAATTATAGAAAACTTGGGATAGAATCCTTGCTACAGTTAGGCCACCACCCGATATGGCCATAATGTTTTATCTCATAGCCTTTAATTCAGACATATCTATTATGATTCAATCACTAGGAGGACACGCTTTACCAAGGGCTTATGAATATGCAGTCAGAGCTGAGAATCATTTAATAGATGCTGGAAAGTTACCTCCAAGGCCTCCCATGCCTATGTTCCCAAAGATTTCCTTACCCTTACCTCAAGAATGTTCCTAAAGTTGTAAGCCCACCTGTGTCTATGTACACTTATCCTCCATCATCTATGAAGCAACCGGTCCCTACTCAATCATCTGAGATGGATGATATCAATAATATCTTGAGGACATTTTCCAATGAGCTAATTAATATAAAGAGGTAGAAAAATACTTTCCCTAAACCCCCTTATCAAGGCTATCAAGGAAACAAGTTTTCATCCCAACCAAACCAATATCAGGGTCCTCCGAAACAAACTAACCATCAACCAGTGAATCAATTAGTTACAGTTCCCACACCCTCACAAACCATCCCTCCCAACTCAAATAGGGAGATGGTTCTAGGTCAAAATAATTATGTGGATGATACTAATGCTTGGTGCTTTCCTTGCAATGATGTTCATACACCCAGAGATTATCATAGGGGTAATCTACAACAAAGGGTGGCTGAGCAGAGGAGAATGGGTGGTCAGTTTGCCAGTACCAGTAACAATCAAGCCTACCAGTCTCTCGATATGCAAAATTCAGTTCTAGTGGCTCAGATACAAGGGATGTCCTTGCAACAAGAGGAATAAATAGCCCTAAAACATGCTTTGTTCTCATGGATTGAGGATGAAGAAGCAATTTTCTTGAACGAAGCATCTACCTCCCAAAGGCTAGTGGTGCAATCTGATTATTACACCAGATCAAAGAGGAGAATGGTGGAGCAGCCCAAGATTGTAAGTGGTCAAGTCAAGAATAATTTCCCATCTCAAGGGCAAAGGAATGTTGCTATTAGACAAGAAATGCCTCAGTCGATACATGATCAAGGGATTCCTACCCAAATTCAAGAAAAAATGAGGTATCCTTATTATTAAAAAACTCAGTCTTTGGGACTGATCAATGTAGTAGACCAATTAAAGAAGACTCCAGCACAAGTATCGCTATGGGATATTTTGGCTATTCCTGAATAGAAGACACTACTGCATGAAGCTCTGCAAGGTCAAGTAGTGCCCAAAGGTGTTGTTACCAAAGAAGGACCTGCTAGAAAGGAAAAGCTCAAAGGCACAGTTCCTCAACAAACAACAGCCTTTGTGAATGATGTAGCACAAGTAAGTAAATCCATGTCAGAGCCTTTCTATTTGACTCTGATAGTTGGAAAGAAACTCTTGCATAATGCATTAATAGATTTAGGAGCTAGTACAATTGTAATGCTCAAGCAAAGAGCTGATGCTTCAAAAATAAAATATGAACCCCTTGCAAAAGGAGTTATGCAACTAGATGGCAAAATAGTACAAACCATAGAGAGAATTAAATAGCTCCCATTGCAATTGTACACATGCCCCAACATAATTGTCAACCAAGATATAGTTATCATAGATATACCTCCTATTTTTGGTTTATGTTTATCCAGAGACTTTACAGCAAAAATAGGAGGATATATGTCTCTTGACTAGTCTCACCTCATCTTGAGAACTAGATACGGTTCAAAGATGAAAATTCTATCTAAACCACTATCCAAAGACCACATCACCAACAAACCAACAACAAGATTAAAAGTAGATCATGCCATGTTAAATAAAGAAGAAAGGATTTTTGTTGAAGAGCTAGGCAACTAGATTGAGCATGATCAAGAAGAAGAAAATAGCCAGTTGTTGGCTATGATGCATAGCGACCTATATAGGAACTATGACTCTTCTGGTTGGGCACGTACGTCATTTTTGATGAGAAGCAAGCAATCCCAAATGTTATAATGGAAGAGGCACCTACTGCTCAAAATTTAGAGATCTAGACTTTGAATTTTGATGGGGCTAGAAATAAACATGGTGCTAGAGCAGGAATTTGTCTTACTGCTCCAAATGGTGATAAAATTTTAAGGGTTATCCAATTCCAATTTGCTTGCACTAATAATGATGTTGATTATGAACCTTTAGTACATGGGCTCTTATTGGTCAAGAAAAATGGAATAAAGAACCTAAAAGTAAGAGGAGATTCAAAATTAGTAATAAAGCAAATACGGGAAAAGGTAGCAGCCAAGAATGTGAGAATGAGATCCTACAGGCATTGGATTTGGGATTTGATAGAAGATTTTGAAGCTTTCAATATTGAGATTAACCCTAGAATTCAAAATTTTGAGGCTGATAGGATGGCCTAGATTGACTCACTGCTTAACCTAGCAACTAGCCTATTGGTTAACAATGAGTCAGTAAAAGTTATAGTGAGGCCAACCATCCCAGACAATGATGAAAATTGGCAAGTTTTTGAAAATGATGCTCAGGTAGTCTCTTTCTTACAATAATCAAATGAGTTTGTTGATCAGTTGTAAACTAAAATTGAAGAGGTATATGGTGACCAGATTATATAATTGAGGACTAATAAGCTCCCCAAGGGATTGATCACCTTAGAAAACTTGTTTGACCCAGAGGATGTGAGCCTAGAAAAGAAAAGGTTCCAGGTAGATAAAGCAGACTATTCTAAAATAGAGGTGAGTGATGGGAAAAGACTAAATGTTGGGAATTATGCAACCCAAGAAGAGAAGGAAAGACTAATCAAATTGTGCCAGAGATATGACAGAGTCATAGCTTGGAGCTATGAAGACCTTCATGGATAAAATAGAGACATTATCCAGCACACAATAGAATTGACTGACGGATTCAAGCCCATCAGATAGAAATAGAGGCCAGTAAATCCAAGGATCGAGCCTCTAATGGTAGATGAGTTGTAGAAACTTTTAGATTCCAAAATAATATTTCCAATCAAGCACTCAACCTAGGTATCAAATCTAGTCCTTGTTAGGAAAAAGAATGGAGATGTAAGACTATGTGTAGATTTCATAGATCTAAATAGAGCATCTCTGAAAGACCACTATCCCTTGCCCTCCATGGAACAAATTCTACAAACTATGGCTAGATCAGAGAGGTTTTCTTTACTTGATGGTTTCTCTAGATACAATCAAATTTGGCTAGCTGAGGAAGACCAGTACAAAACTGCTTTCAGTACCAAATGGGGAACATTTGCCTATGCAAAGATGCCACTCGGCTTATCAAATGTAGGAGCCACCTTCCAAAGAGATATGGATATAGCCTTTGGTGAGCTTATAAATAGGATCATCCTGGTCTATCTAGATGACCTCACCATATTTTCAAAAAATGTCGATGATCATTTTGATCATTTAGAATCTGTCTTCAAGAAATGTCAAGATTTTGGGATATCATTGAATCTCAAGAAATTCATTTTTGTCATATCTCAAGGAAAACTATTGGGACATATAGTATCTAAAGAAGGAATTTTTATAGATCCCTATAGAATCACAACTTTAATGAACCTACCTCTTCCAGTAAATAAAAAGGTAGTTCAGTCCTTTTTAGGGAAGATCAATTTCATCAGTAGATTCATATCTAATTTTGCAGGCTTGGTAAGACCAATGACACTCTTACTAAATAAATACCTAGTCTTCAAATGGACTACAAAAGGAAGGCAAGCCTTTGAAGAGGTCAAGAAGGCTATTTTAGTAGCCCCGGTGCTTAAAAATCTAGATTTTTTCAAGCCCTTCATAATGTATGTCTATGGAGGAGAGTCGAGTATTGCTGCTATCTTGACTTAAAAGAATGATAGGCTAGAGGGAGAGCACCCGATAGCATTTTTATCAAAAACTCTCAGGGATTATGAGACCAGATACAATTTTTTGGAAAGACAAGCCTATGCCATGGAAAAAGCCCTCAAGAAATTTAGGCATATGATATCAAGGAATAAAATTTTGATACTTGTAGCTCACCCAAGTGTCAGAGAATACATCATGGAGGGGGAAGTTACTGATAAAAGAGCTAATTAGATCACCAAGATCCTTAAATATGATATAGAGGTCAGACCCACCAAGCTAGTCAGAGGTAGGGGTCTGTGCCAATATATAACCCAAGATCTTGAAAAGATGTTACCTGAGAAAGCAAATTTAGAAGGAGAGATGGAGATGGTGCTAAAAATACAAGAGGTTGATCAGGAATCTTGGGTCACAAGCAGGATTCTTTTTATAAAAAATGGGATTTATCTGAGAGGACTCCCTCAAAATAAGAGGAGATATTATAAGATACAAGGAGTTCATTTTGTTTTAATTGAACAAGTCCTTTTCAAAAGAAATTTTGATGGAAAATTGTTGAGATGTGTAGAACAGGTTGAAGCTAAGAGAATACTACACAAAATGTATCATGGAATATCAGGGGAGCATTTTTCTACAAAGACCATAGCTAGAAAGATAAGTGAGGCAAGATATTTCTAGCCTCCTTTGTTTGCATATTATTATCAGCTGGTTAAAAAATGTCAATCCTGCCAATATTATATGGGGATGAGGAGGAATGCAGCCATGCCTCTTAGCCCTATAATCGTGGATGAATCTTTTGCTCAATGGGGTCTTGACTTCATTGGAATGATAAGTCTAGTGTCCAATATGGGTCACAAATGGATATTAACTACCACAAACTATTTTACCAGATGGACCGAGGCAGTCCCACTTAAGGAAGCAATAGAGAATGTGATCCTAGATTTTCTAGGGAGTATCACTACTCACTTTGGGGCTCGTCGCACCATAATTTTAGATAATGCTAAAGCATTCTTGGGGTCTAAAGTATCTGACTTTGCCTTGAAACATGGAATATATCTGAAACCTTCATTTAACTATTACCCTCAAGGCAATGGTCTAGCAGAATCAACCAACAAGAACCTGATAAGACTCATCAAAAGAGTAGGGGTTGATCATCACAAAGAATGGCATAAAGTGCTTAATCTAGCACTATGGGCTGATAGAATCATGCCTAAGCATGTGATCAAAATGTCCCCATATGAATTGGTATATGGAAAGTCTGTTGTGATCCCTTTAAGCTTGGAAATCCTTCCTCTTCAGCTGATCAAATAGATTGAAATTGAAGAAAATGGCCCCATGCAGGTCAGACTCATAGAACTTTTGGAAGTTCAAGAAAAGAGGGATATAGCCCATGATTCATTGATTAAGAATTAGGGAATGGTTAAGAACTATTTTGATAAAAGGACTTCAAATCCTAATTTTGAAGTAGGCTCAATTGTTTTGAAATGGGATGCAAGGGCCGCCAAGCCGGGTTAGCATACCAAATTTAAAGCATTATGGACTGGCCCGTATAAAATTCACGCATGTAAGCAGAAGAATTCATTTGAGCTAGAGTCGATGGAAGGAGAACCTGAGGAGATTCCTATAATTGGACTCTATTTGAATCATTTCAATTGACTAAGGTCTCTAATGTATTATAGTTAAATAATTTCCCCTTCTAGCTTTGTTTTTTTAATTGTTTTCCTGCTTTTCTTTTAAACAAGTGTTGTAAACACATGTCGACAGCTCTTTTAAAGTCATATTTTTGCAATTTTGATCTAGCAGAAGGTGGAGTTTTCTTTTTGAGTAGGCTCAAAAGTCCTGGGGGTCACCAGTAACTATAAAGTAAATTTTTACTCTACAGTTGCATTTAAATTTTTAGTCGAGCACTACAATTTTATTTTCCCACATATCTTGGTCATGGCAACAGAGTTTTGAAATAGAGTTCGGGTTGTTATTTTGATTCATTTTCTATTAAGTATCAAAGTGCAGTGGAGGCTACCAAGTGGCATAGTCTGAGCATGAGTTATCTTTCCCCTTTTTGTGTCCTTCACTTCATTTTTACCTAAGTATTGAGTTCGAGCAGAAGCTGCCAAGTGTCAATTTTTGAAACATGGAACCGGCCAACTGGCATCATCCAAGACACTTTTCATAACTTTTAGGAGGGCTACAGAATGTGACACGTATCTAATAGTAGCTAAGTAGAATGTACCACGTGTCAGTATCCATGTCTCATATCGGCACTCGCATTTCATCTATTTTTTGGCAAAGGTTTTCAATAAGCTAAGTAGCAGAAAGAAGCGAAAAGCACCAGATGGCAGTTGTAAAAGGTCTTAAACTACCTTTTTTAGAGGAAAGTGGAAGTCACCATGTGTTGGCATCCAAGAGACTTTGGTTCAATGCCTAGGTTTAATGCTTTAGTTTAATGTTTTGGTTCAATACCTCAATTAAAGTGTAAATAGCATGTAGTGTTGAATCGTTGAACCCTTGAACCATTTTGGTTCATCAGGCAGTTCAAGGGAGTGTCCTAAAAAATCAAAGGGGTCAAGTACCTCTTCGAAAGGCAAAGAGGTGTCATTTCATTTTGTTTAAGTGCTAAAGAGCAGCAAAGGTTGCCAAATGTCACTTTTCGAGCCCCTTTCTACTCTATTCCCAAAAGAAACAGAAGACGCCACATACCCCTAGTAGAAAGAAGTAGAAGGTGCCACGTATCTTCCCAAGAAAGTGGAGGCCACCATGTGTCAACCTTTGAGAGATTATCTTCAAGCGTCATTGCTGAATAAAAATTGTGGTAGGTCTCGGGTGTTATTTCAAAGGTCTATGGAAGCTACCAAGTGTCACCATCTGTAAGAACCTAATATGTGCCCCAAATAATTCTACAACATAGCTAAAGAGAAGTAGAGAGAGCCGTGTGTCTTTGATAAATCAAGCAGAAAGCACCAAGGGTCATTCTTCGGTGCCTTCTAAGTGACAAGGAGAATTTTAGGAAATTGACTAAGTGTCCTCTTTCATTTCAATAGAATAAAGTGTTCTGTGTATCTATTGCCATAAAGTGAGATGAAGGGAAACTCGATGGGATTTATTTCTTGTAGATGGAGCAGTTCACTGGGTAGATTTTTGGGGCTTGCAAACATTAAAAGGGCCCACCTGTTTGTCCCCTATAAGTGGAGGAGAATGGATAGTTGCATGGCTAAGTAGGTGATGGAATGAGGAAATTCAAGCATGAGAGGAGGTACTCAATGTGAATCAACATGCTGCAGTCAGAACAGTTGCCCCGCTCTAGCATGGCCCTTCTTAATAAGACCAGGATACATCCAAGGCATTAAAAGCACCGTCTATTTGTCTCTTTTGAGTTAAGGGCAAAGTAGAATTGTACAAGAAAGGGGATGATGGAAGGAGACATTCAAGGCTATAAAATAAGGGGATCCATTATCAAAAAAAAATAGGAGATACTCAGAGAGGAGACTTTTCGATAGTTTTAGATTTTCTAGAGTTTGTGACCAAGTAGTATCATTTGCTTTTGTCTCATTTTCTTGAGTTGTAAAGTTGATGTAACTGTGCATGTTTCTATGCCTTTTATATGGCTGAATGAATTAAGAAGATTGAACTCTATGCCTTTGTTGATATTATCTGTGTCATTTGCAAAAGTAGTCTATACTGTAGATTTTCTGGAATTGTAATTAGAAATGTCATTTGCTTTTGTCTCATTTTCTTGAGTTGGAAGTTCTACATAGCTATATGTGTTTCTATGCCTCTTATGTGATTAGAGGATTCTTATAAGAAGACTGAACCCTATGCCTTTATTGACATTTCTGTATCTCAGCAAAGGAAGCCTCTATTATGAGCCCCTATTTCTATTATTCAATCTTTTACATTGATCATGCACTTGTTTGCTCTTAAATGTGAATGAATCCTACATATAGTCTCATTGTGCTCAGGAATAGGATCAAATTACACTCAAGCACATTGCCACAGTTAGGTTTCAATTCTTGCATTTACATTTTTGTTTAATTTCCTATCCTTTCCCCCCCCCACACTTGACACAAAAAGAAGAGACCAGCTTCTCTAAAATCTAGAGGTTGTTTCAAGCCACAATATCCCATAGCTTGAAACTTCCCATTGTTGTTGATTAGAATCAAGTACAATTTTTAGCATCAACAGTATCCACACTAGATGAAGAATCATAATAAAATTCAAGTTCTATCCTTGAATGAACATCAGATTTAGCATTATAAGAAGAATCAACATTAGTCTCAATATGGGATTTAGAGTCTATTGAGTTATAATCAGATTTAGAATTATAATATGTTCATGGTTATTATAATATTGGTTACACATGCCTTTTAGATCAATTTGAATACATTTGTGATCCTTCCATGGTTTTTGAGGATGAGTACTTCAGCTTCAACACAAGTTCTAGTATCTTCTATGAGGATTGTGCAGCCTCTCCCCATTCCATTACCATTCCACATGCCATTACCACCAACCAACATAGCCATATTATTGACATTATATATCCTACAAGTGTCAATTGGGATTGATATAATCACACCTTTTTGAAAGACATCCATGACAATGTAGTAGTTGAAGAGCAAGGAGGCCAAGACCAAAATCATGTAGAAGAAGAACAATCTCCTAGTGAAATCTTTCTAGAGGCACTAGGGGATAATCAAAGTTCAAACTCAACATATTTTAGTGAAACCTTTTCAAAGGTGTGAGAAAATAATCAAAGTCAACATTCCTTAGTGAAATATTCTTAGAGGCACTATGGAACAAGTAAGACAACTTCATTGGTGAAAACCTCTTTGAGGTGCCAATAGTTAAGCATAAAATTTCTTCACTACTTGATGAAGACAAAATAAAAAATAACATCAACGTAGCTTCCAATCTATATCTTAATAAGATGGTAGCTACTCTCAGGTCTTAAAAACAAAAAAATATGGTGGTCTTATCAAGAGAATATTTATAAGTCTTTGACCCCACCACATCCAAAGATATGATGAATCCATAATTAGCAACATTGTGTTTGCCTAAAAATCTTGATCTTCATTTTTTTCCCATCTATCATACATTCCATTATCATCCACCATTCCATTTTCCAAACAAACTTATCAACCAACATTTATCCCTATTTAACATGCCACACTTTCTATTATATAGGTTACAAAGATACCTTGTCTCAACATTTGAAAAAAACATAATCAATGACCAATGAAGATCAAAACAACATCATTTGCATCTAGATATACATCTAGTTATTGATAGAGAAATTATTCAAATGAGGTATGGGCTAGCAATTAACATGATTAACTATTATGGTTGTATCATTTTTAGAGTAGGACATGCATCTCCACATAAACAAGAATAATAGAATCCAAAACCACACCCAGGCCAAACATATACAACCCAACAACCAATCATCATCCAAACACAAACATGTACCATACCATTTAATTTACCATTCCTTTTTCCATTGTCACATACCCAAACAGTCACCTTACCACTTGGGGGTAACCTTTTCAACATTATTCTTTATCATCCTATCATTCTACTAGCCTATCATTATCCTATCACTTATCTATCCCACCATTCCATTCTACCAGAGCATTTTTTGATCCATATTATCCCAAACCATTTGACCTTAGTTCATCCATTAGTTTTACATTTTCATCATCAAAATTAGATTAGTTTTAATAGTTATTTCAAGAATTCTAGATAGAGGCAGTATTTTAGAATAGTATGATAGAAGTTTTGGTAATTTTATCCTTCATTTATTATTCCCCTCTTATCGTATTCATTTATGTGATCCTAATTATATCTTCCTACAGGGGAAAATCAATGTTCACCAATCTTTCCACTAATTGTAACTACCTATGGGAAAATTAGTATCATTGATCTAATTAGTTGTATCCTAGTTATAACCACCTATGGGCAAACTAGGGGCAACCATTTATTATGCTTTGACATACCAACTATCCATTTGTATGTCATATTGTTCCATCATACCAACTCTACCTATTTTGTTTGAATTGGTTACTACACTAGTCAAATTCCTCCATTAAAAGGTGGAACTACTAAGACCTAGCACTATTTTGGGACTATGTGGGTCATGTTTGATTCACGTTGAGGTTAGCTCGGTCCCCCTTTTCCATCATTATCTCACCATTTTATGAGCATCAATTCAATTATACCATGCTTTCACTATTTTGTGATCTTGGACTATTTAGTATCTCATAATTCCTGATCAGGCCAAAATGCTCAAAATTCTAAAAACATTCATAAAAATTCAAAATCTAAAAACACTTGTCCTATCTATACCTAGTTAGTTATCCTCGATCCTCCCTACTATGGAAAATCTATTATAGGATGCTTTATATTACTTTTTTTTAGGCTTTCTATTTATTTATTTGTTTGCTTGTCCACTTTCTTATTTGTTTACTTTGAACACTGTTGCCTTAACTCACTTTATAGACATTCATTGGGTGATTCCTCAAGCACATTATTCTTGAGTTTAACCATATTCATACGTTGACATTATCACATGGTTTTTTATCATTGGTGCATTATTTTTGAGTGTTTATTGTCTTGGGAGTTAGTCCTTATGCATATTTTAAGATAGTCTTCATGGTGTTCTATCATGATGCATACTATCATGTGCTACAAAAAAAATCAGCTTCAAGAAGGTCTAAAATAAATGGAGCCACATAAGTTTCTCCTTGGTACCTTGGAAAAATATTCCACCCATCTTTATCAAATCAACCCATTGACCATTCTAGTTGTATCAATTCTAATAAGGAAAATAATCTCCTCATTGGTGGGTACAACTAAATCTTTTCTATTAATAGATCTCATTCTTCTATCCATCTCTTTAATCACCTTGCATCCTCATTTGTTTGATTGTTTGTGGCTTTTTTAGTCATTAGAACATCATCATCTATGTTTTCACCAACTCATATTTAATCTATGCATTAGGTTTTATCCTTGAGTTATGCTTGCTAATCTTCCCTAATTGGGGCACCACCATATCAAACATCATCTTTAGCCAATCCAAGTCCTCTTAATGATTATAACTACCTATGAGCAAATCATTATTTTGACTTTTATTCCTGATTATAACCACCTTCACGAAAATCAACATCCTTTTTAAATCAATATATCCAAGCATTTTCTCATTTGGATTAAACTCATCCATGAGTTAGTTCTACCTTTTTTCTTGCTTATTTTTTAGTAATCATCCATCAACCAATCTAATGGCCACTCCCTCAAGGGGTCATCATCTTAGGCTTCCCAAACATTGTCAGGAGTTTTTTTCTTCAACCATCATATTCTTTTTGACATGCAGGTCTTTTCTCATACTTTGAGAAGACATTGTTCTGCCTACAGTTTTACAACATATTTTCAAATAGGGGCAAACTATAGACACCTAGAATTATCCCTTAATATCTTCATATCTAATTTTAGACCAATTCTTACCAACCATTAACCATCTAAACTAAGAATTTATAAATGTCTCAAATTTGGCTTCATAACCATGCAATAAATCAATTTGGCCTATTAATCAATAAAATTGAACAAATATACCATCATTTTATTCAAATCTTGCACAAATGTTCAAAATAATTATAAGGGTAAATTAACTCAAATCCTAATTGAATTCATCCATGAGCAATTACATCAATTATTAAAAAGGAAAATTCAAATATCAAGAGCATCTTAAAAGTTAATCATTACCTTTTATGAGTTGTCACTTTTGGAAAAAATTTAAATATATTTTTTTTGAGACCCATGTCTATTTATTGAAATAATGAGTGCTTGAAAACTCATAACTCTAATGGATTTAATTTTATTCCAACCAAGGTAAGGATTTAACCCATTCCAAGTTGATTTAAAAATATATAAATATAAGCCTAGAGCTCTTCATTTAGAGAGCTTGAAACATTATAGAGTTATAATGATGGAGTTGATCAATAAAGCAAATGCATAGTGTTATAAAGCCAAAATCAATCCAAGCCAAGCATGGTGCCAAGAGGAGATGGAGAAAGCCAAGTCCCACTGATGAAGACCTTTTGATCACAATCTTAGCAAGGAAAAGAAAAAATCATTTGGATCTCTTAAGGAAGGTAAAAATTGTTGTTATTTGCATTTTAGTTGGGTTTTTAATTATTGATTGTTCATTAAACTCCCCCTAAGATTTAGGATTGGAGATGTTAATATGTTAGTGTGTTGATTTCATGGTTTTATGGATTAAAACTTGATCTAACCTCCTATCTTTGTCAAATTACTTGATCACATGAGTGACACCCTATTGAGATCTATAAAGTACACACAAAGTATTATTTACCCATTCTTATTCCAAACAAGAACAAGCTTAGCTACCCAAGTTAAGTGCTTGATAGAGATGATTATTGTACATTCAAGGAACTTATTTATTTCCATCTCATGAGTTTTTCAACATTAGGATTGATAGGCCTTTATTTTTTCCTAACCAGTTTAAATCCATGTTCTAACTCAATGGTATGATGGGCTATACTAGAATAAAACCCTTTTAGTTCTTTATATTCCTAAGAAAATATATCATATAACTCCATACACACATCAATGAATGCTTATTTTTGTGATGTAGAACATACCTTATCTAGTTTGAGGAGTTTGTCTTTGAAGATCAAGATTATTTCATAGTTTTCATCCTTTATAGACATGCTCACCTTTTCTTTCTTCATTTGATCATCTTTATTAAAGATACCTTCTAAAGTTATAAATCCTTTAGGTATATTGTTTACCCTTAGTTGTACAATCTGATTCTCAAACTGATCATGGAATCTTTTTTGGTTCTTTAAAAAGAACCCAACTTCATTTTGTAGGAAATGTACAATGTGTTTGTCACTATCAAACAATTTCCAAGAGACCTTATTATTAGGGATGGAAGGTCTTATATTGACATTGATGTGAGATTGTTTTCCTTATTCTTTTATGGTAGTGGGTGTATCTAATTATGATCTTATAGAAACTAACCTATCATCATGCTTATTTTTCTCCCTTTGGACTGAATGTATATTAAATGCATTTAAGTCTTAAATTAAATACCAAACCCTATGATTATAGGACTTAATCAAAGGGTTCTCTTTATTACTCACATTCCTAATTTGATGCACAATCAATTCACTGTATCGATATACTTGTATATTATTAATACCTTTTATCCTTTCCCATTGAATACCATTAATCAAACCTTCATACTCAACCATATTGTAGGTGCAAATGAAATGAAACCTATATGAATAAATATTATTCTAGTCAACATGCTTATTCTACTCTATTGGGACTTACTGTATGTTGAATGCATTGAAGTATCAAGTAAATCCCATACCTTATGCTTATAGGATTTAAATAAAGGGTTCTTGGAAGCACTCACATTCCTAATTTGATCAAAATTAGCTCACTATCTCCATATACTTATAGATTCTTGATCAATTTTCTCCTTTCCCATTAAAATCCATGAATCAAACCTTCATACTCAGCCACATTGAAAGTGCAACTAAAATGAAACCTATATGAAGAATAATACTATTATTTTGATGGGGAAACCAACATAACACTATCTCTTATACCAATCTTTCTCCTTGAACCATCAAATAACATCTTCCACATTCCATCATTCTCACTTTCTTCCTTGGTGAGTGAAGGTATTTGTATTTCTTCCTCATGTAAGTAATATACTCCCAAATTAGTTTTGTCTATGAGGGCATAAGGATCATGCTAATATGTGTTAGTATCATACTCATCTAGGAAAATATTAGATATACCTTAAAGTTTGGAGGATGATCCATCATCTATAGCATGATCTTCTTGATTATTGATGGTATAATTCAGATTAGAACTTGCTTCCACAAATGGCTCAATATGAAACTTAGCCAATGGTTGTGTTCTAATGGTTACCTTTTATCCATACCTTGTTCTAAAGGCTAATAAGGACTAATTGGCTAAGAGATAGCCTCTAATCTTGGCTTTAAATTCCCTTGATAAATAAATAGAAATGTGATTAGGCATATCAACCACCACTATATCTTAAAGGATTGGAAAGCTTGGACAATTATGCAATAAATTTCTCAAACCTTTGATGATCCCCACTGAATTAGCTAGTGTCCCATAAAGTTGTATCACTCACTTGATATATGGCTCATATTTTAAGCCCAATTTATCTACCACAAGTTTGGGCATAACTAAGGTGCTTTCCCCACTATCCACAATGAAATTGTGAACAAGCTTATCCCCCATAATGAGACTGGGGTATAAGGGTGGGTATTTTTATATTTAGAAGAGTGTTCCATAATGTCATTAGGATCATTAGTAAAGTATACACTACCATGTATTGATGGTTGAAGACTGATGTGGATTTGGGACAACTACTCTTGAAGTAGTTCCTTTTTTTTTGGGCATGTGGAACAATTTATTAAGAGATATAATAGTTTTAGCATTCTTCAAAGAATCAGCAATGATCGAATAAGGAACATTTATCTTTTATTTTATCCTTGAAGGAAAAAAATGCCTTAAACTTGAGGCAATGGATCACTTTGAGTTACCCTTCCCACATTATGATTTTGAATAGGTGTAGAACTTGTAGGGGATTCTACACTTGTACTTACACTTTGCTACCTTGTAGGAGGACTATTTGGGCTTGTATTAACATCAAGAAAATATCCCAAAGACTTTCAATTTTAAATGGTATTAGATGAAATTGAAATAACTTGGTTTAAGATAAATGTGCCATCTACTATAAAGTTTATCAAACTCACTTCTTGAGGTTACCATCCTTCATTTTCTTGCATGAGGCTCTCATATTCTACTAAAAATTGAGGAGTAACTCCTACTTGAGCTACCAAAGTTTGTCCCTCACCTTCATTATAATCCATATACTATCTTTCCTACCATTCTTCTCCTTAGACCAATTTACTATGAACCAAGACCATAGCTCTTGTGTTTGAAGTAGAAGTTGGGTTATATGCATTAGGTGGCCTATTGAATTTAGGTTACCCTTTCTCTCTCCCTTGACCATATTGATGAGGTGAGAACCTATTTTATTTTTGAGGATAGGGGTATGGGTTTTGATTAACTCCATATTTTATATTTAGTTGCCTAACTTGAGCCTCTAAGGCTTTAAACCTTACCTCTCAATCAATGGTATCTTCTACCTTCTTTAGGACAGCTCTAGACCTGGTATTTGCATTTGGGATTTGAGCAACACTTGGAGTAGCAATAGACATGTTGGGAAGAATAGGAATAGATACTTGTGGAAGAATTTTACCATCTTGTATTAGGCCATTATCAGCTTTAATGGCTATGTCATAAGCTTAAAGTAAGGTGTAACCACCCATATACTATAAGATTATGGTTATTTCAATTCTAACAGCCCTTAGGAATGTAGGAAAGATAAAACTTGAAGGGGGTCTCATAGGAGGTGGAAGCCTATTCCAAGTTATTTGAAATATCTCATTGAAGTTATGCATATTCTCCTTAGGACCTCTTTGGATTACATTGAGTTGATGATTAAGTGATGTGTGATCACATTGTCCTCAAACCTTGAAGTCAAAAACTCTCCATAATCATCCCAAGTGGTGATACATCCTCCTAGAAATTTCCTATACTAGTCAAGGGCTTTTCTTCTAAGGGACATGGTAAGAAGTCTAATTTTAATGTTAACCTTAATGACATTATGAAATTTTTATAAGTTAGAGATGACCCTAATATGCTAAATTGTGGAAATGAGACCTTCCCCATTGAAAGTGGGAACACTCTTGGTATAATTATGGGGTATATCATCATATGCATTAAGGTGTATGGGATTTTTAGTGTTAAAGGATATGAAGGCATGCTACCTAGCCATGTTTTCCTCAAGTTCCTCTTCACTCTCTTGATTTTCTTGGCTTGAAAGGTCTTCTTGCTCTTAAAATGTCAAGATAGGTTGAGGATTTTGAAATTTAAGGGAAATTTTGGGTTAAGGGAGTGGATCTATAGGATAATTTCCTCTATTATTATTTGACCTAGTAAGTACCATGAAGTATTAACAAAAGGAATTATAAAACTTGGTATACAACTAGATATTACCTTTAATGGAGTCCTCAAATGCTGAGTAGAACACCATATTTTGTTAGGATGTTGTCAAGACTAGCATTCAATTTGACAAGATGTACATGAGATAATAGTCCCATCAGTCATGTTATAACTATTATCACTTAATATTACACCCTAGATATGTTTTTTAAGCCTTCTCTATATTAATTGAAACATTGGATTACCTCTAGGCCTATGAGTTGCTTATATTAGAGGCAAACCTCTAGTTTTAAGGGCTAGCTCCCTAGATTAGACTTTGATATCTTATCACCTACACTAGTTGTTGGATTTAATGAAAAGGGATAGAGAGTAACATGAAAAATAAATTACTATAATAAAGTGATACACTAAATTTATATCCACTAGATTACCATGACCTGCACTATGAAATATTGTTCACAAGACTAGCTTAAAACTTCTAGATTACTCCAACATAAGTATTTCAAAAATGAAGGTGATATGTATTATATTTCTCGAGGTGAAAGGATAAAATGACTAATCCTAGACACTAATTCAACTCCTTAAACTTAAAGATAGACAAGGACACTGAATACACTCCATGTGACCTATTACAAAGTGAATTACTTACACATAATATGAGAGAGTAATATGAATGCAAGGATAAGTGATTACAAGTTATAATTCAAATTTTACACTAATACACACACTTATAAAATGTATTATATAATAAAAACCATCTAAAAATATTTATTCAAAGATAAAAATTAGTATTCAAACTAGCAGAGATTCACCATACCAGACATGGATTAGATACAAATGCCAAAATTACTTGCATAAATAGAGCATGAGAGAGGAGAGAGAAGAAGTGAAGTTCAAAGGTCACAATTCCAAGTGTCAAGGCATGAAAATTAGTTACATTTAAATATAATGAATTATAAATGAGGTTAAGAAGTTTTCATGGACAAGTGTCCATTTGAATTACATCATTCTCCTGAAGTTGGTGTAGAGACTTCAATTGGCCTTCTTGAAAATGCCCTTATGATGAAGCATCAGTTGACTTGATTGAAACTAAACTAGGGATCATTGGAAAATATACACTATCTTAGGAGTGTGGAAACCTAATTGTGATAGTCATTAGATACTCTTTAATTGATTAAATCCTCATGGACACTTGTTATTCATTTTCTAGTAACCACTCGCTAGCCCTTCCAAGCCTATATTCACATTTGTCACTCAATTTTCTTATAGTTTATAAAATAAGGTTCATTTAAAATCTGTTATAAATATATTTAGACCATTTTTTCCTTCAAGTCTAACATATGCAATTCAATGAATCTCAACACAACACTTATCATCTTTCTCACATGAAATCACTATGTCTTCTCACTATGTTAGTTTAAACTACCTTAAATGAATGGATTGGAAGAGAGGTTTTCATTCTTTACTAAGGTGAGATATGAGTATGGGTATTTTAAAAAAATCCCTATATATTTCCCTCAATTAATCTCATCTATTCATTCACTTATGCACCTGTGAAACACCCTAAAACTTGTATAAAACCTTTAAATAAGCTTGTCTATAAAAGTGAAATTATAGAAACATTACGTGTCTAGGATCTTGAGAGAATCATAAATAAGTATAAAAAGATTTCAAGTCCAAATTACCCCTCATGAATGCATATCCATTCATATTTTCTCCATTAGGTCATATCAAGGGTTTTAAAAGGGGTTTAGGTCTTTAGACTATTAGTGATAATTCATAAAAACCTAAACACTAAAAATATAAAATAATTCCACAAATATTAAGTATAATACCCCTTTAAAAATTTCTTGGATCCTTGGGACACCATGCATGGTGTACATATAGATATGATTATTTCAAAATGGCCTCTCAATCTTTCTCTTGTATTTTGGGTACACTTATCATAGAATTGGGTTAAAATAACCAACTTGGTGTAACTCTCTACAAAACAATTTATTTGATAAAAATTATACCTCTCCTTGAAGTCCCTCAGTTATATTTTAAATTTCATGTGGTTATATAATAGGAACTAGGCACCTATAGGGTTTAGGCCTAGTTCTAGACCTAATAGGCCTAACTATGTATCTAGACCTATGGCCACCTTTGAATGTTTCCAATAGCTAAATATGCTTCCTATCACTATTTCATACTTATATCAACCTATAAACTCATTATATAGTCTTTTAAGACTTCTCATCACATTATATTACCATCCATGTGCTTTGCATGCAATTTTATCTTGATTAGGAATGCCCTCTATTTAAGATAAAATAGAGGGAATCTCCCCTATTCACCTGACCATAATAATTCCATGTATGGATATAATATGTATTAATGGTTTTTTTAATAAATTTAACCACTTGGTCATGTTTAAATACCCCTCAAAACATCAAATCCCTCAAGACTAGCTTATAGAGTTGATGACTGTGTGCAGGATTTATATGTAGAGTTGGGCTTGATTGTAGGTTGAGGTTTTAGTTTAGCCTCTCTATTTAATATATCTAAGAATAATATGAGGATGATATAAATCACTATTAAAATAAATTAAACATGGCTATTCATCCTATATCTCTTCATGTTAGCTAAGATCTTTCATTATCACAAACTAACCTGTAACTATAATAGACTGTAGGTACTCATCTTAGGAAAATGGTATTCTCAGTTCCATCTTGAATTTCATTGGGTCATTTTAAACTTTAATAAGCTCATTTCATGCCTATAAACCATTTATAAATTCCACTATAGGTCTTTGTTGTGTTGTACTATCATTTTAACTTTAAGAGTATTGTTACTTATTGAAAATTCTTAGTGTGAATTAGACTGGGTTGAAATCACTCAACCATCACCTTATTTTGAACAAAAAAAATTATTTTTATGTTGAGAGGTGAAATACCCACCTAGGATACAATATTTAAGTGATTATACTTGCACAAGATTCATATACACTTACCAAAAGATGGATCATTATGTGATCAAAACCTCATTCAAAGAATTTAAGGTAACATATTTTTCTTGCAAATTTTCAAATTATGGATATAGTTCTAAGTCTATCTTTATTTAATGGACACACCATTATCACCATGATATTCCATATTCTCTTAGACCTGATTAAAGGTCTCCATTGATCTCAAACATCTTTACCTTAACACAACTTTGTCTCTTTGGATTGAACCCAAGCCATTGTTGAAGACTACTTGTAGGTGATGACCAGATATATGATTATATGTGTTGAATTAGTTATCATAACTAATTTATTGCCTTTTGAAAAGGATCAATCTCATTTTTTCAATTTATAATCCTTCCCACCATTTTGAAGTATTTTTGTCTCATCACCATGACTATTCAAGGCTTAGTTCCACTTGGTTGTAGGTAACTATTGTAGGGAGATCTTGGCTGTTTATAATTTTGACTATGTTTTACTCTATCAATGACAATATTGAGACTAAAAATCCAAAATAAAAACTAATCATCATGCCTATGAGAGGTTATATAAAATATATCTCCTTTGTTCTAAAGACCAATGCAAGAATATGAGCTTTACAAATGATAAAATACTATTTAAAGACCTTAGTGGTGTCACCTACTGGTAAGATGAGGTATTATTGTTAATTTATTGATATCCACACATGTAAAAAATACTTAAAACATTTTTATAAATAATCTCATACTCTTAAATAACATGCACATCACTTGGTTTACTCAAATCAATGGAAACAAAGAAGGAAAACTAATGTGTTGAGGATGTGCAGGTAGTTTTGAGGAGGTAACACTCTTAACAATGCTTCATAAAGAAAAAAACACCAATGCTCTGACTATTTCCATGAAAATTAAGGACATGAAGGTTACAAAAATTACCCAAGTTCACTCATTCATAATCTCATCCTCCTATCTGTACTGATAGAAAATTGACTGACCTATTTAACCTTGCAAAGGAAGAGAAGAGAGAGATAGATAAGTTTTTGAAAATTTTAGGCTTGTTGAAGATTTTAATGTTAAGGTGTGGAGCTAAAAGCTTCATCAAATGAGTGGATGCTGAAGTTTCTAGGTCTACATAGTCATCGATGATGGCAAGGATTCGACCAGTAGCTACAGATCGGTTATAGATCGGCTGATGTCGGTCATATCCAGACTAACAAGGACCAATGTCGGTCACCTGTGTGTTCTAGAATGTTATTTTCATGGAATGAACTGAATGTTTGCATGATTATTTTGACTATTAGTTGTGATTTTGCATCTCTATCTTTAGCAGGACTAATTTGAGCCCTTGATCAAGAGGTGTATCTAATGGTTGTAATTGCATTGCTCATGATCCCTAATTCTATTTAAGAGGGATAGATCTTCATAGCTTATATGTATGTGAATGATTTTTGTATCAGAATAGGGTGAATAATTCAAGTAGCTGAATTGTGTTTATAATTATGTGAGAGAGAACTCTTAGGAGAGAGAGAGAGATCTGAACATTTGAGAGAGGTGTGGAAGATAGAGATATTTCCTCAATTGTATTTCCAAGAGTTTAATACAAGTTTTCATTGGTTTCTTGTATCTCTGATTCTTTGCTGATTTTGATTTCTAGTTGTTTTCAATTCTAATTTAATTTTGCATATAGTTGCTTGTAAGGTAATCAACTGTTCTTGTCTAGATCCTGACAAGTGGTATCAGAGCTCAGGTTCACTAACAGGTGGTTTGAGATCTATTTAGTGTGTGTTGATTATAGGACACTCACAGGGGTTTCTACAGGGATTTCTGTTTGAGTGGGAGTTAGCAATGGCAGAAGAAAGCAAACTAAGAATGGAGAAGTTTAACGGCAAGAATTACCAATTATGGAGGATGCAGATAGAGGATTATCTATATCAGAAAGATTTGTACTTACCATTGGGAGGGGTTACATGCAAACCCACAGACATGCAAGATGAAGAATGGAATGTTCTTGATAGAAAGGCTCTGGGATCCATAAGGTTGAGCCTGGTATTTTTTGTGATTTCCAACTTGTCACAAGCAAAGACCATGGTAGAGTTGATGGATACATTAGAAAATTTAAATGAAAATCCCTCAGCTTCAAATAAGGTATATCTCATGAAGCAACTATTTAATTTGCAAATGCAGGAAGGTGGATCTGTGTCTAATCATCTAAATGATTTCCATGCTATAGTAAATCAGTTGAATTTAGTCAAAATTGTTTTTGATGATGAAATTTTCTTTTAATTTTATATTCTTTGCCTGAAAGTTGACATAGTTTGGTTATGGCAGTTAGTAATACTGCATCTGCTACAAATATTCTAAAAGTTGATGATGTTGTTAGTGTAATCTTGAGTGAGAAAGCTTGCAGGAAAAGCACAGGGGAATCATCAGGTAATGCTTTGAGTATTGAAAGCAGGGGAAGGCAAAAAGAGAAGAGCAAACAAAGGAGATCAAGGTCTAAGTCAAAGATGAGAGGAAGATCCAAGTCCAAAAATGGAAGAAGAATAGCCTGCTGGAATTGTGGAAAGATAGGGCATCTAAAGAAAGATTGTTGGTCACCGGTTAAAGAAGAGAATCAACATGAAGGTAAAGAAGAAGTAAATGTTGTAGGTATGGTTGCACAAGATGCTCTTTCACTTTCTTTGGATAATAGAATAGAATCTTGAGTTGTAGATTTTGGTGCCTCTTTCCATGTTACCCCAAATAGAGAATATTTCAATGATTATGTCCAGGGAGATTTTGGAAAAGTCTATTTAGGGGACGATGAGCCTTGAAAAATTATTGGCAAAGGAAAAGTGCAGCTGAAAATGTAGAATGGCAACACATGGGTGTTGAAGGATGTCATGCATGTTCCCATCCTGAAGAGGAATCTGATTTTTACAGGAAAGTTGGGTGATGAGGGTTATACAGTAACTCTCACAGCTGAATCTTGGAAGGTTACCAAGGGTGCACTTGTTATAGCCAGAGGTAAGAGAGTAGGTACTCTCTATTTATGTAATTGTATTACTGATTATTCTCTTTTTGTATTACCTACTTTAGATGTGGATGCAAAGTTGTGGCACTATAGGCTCAGCCACATGAGTGAGAAGGGAATGAAAGTTCTTAAGTCAAAAGGTAAGCTTTCAGATTTGAAAAGCATAGATCTAGATTTTTTTAAGCACTGTATTTTTGGAAAGCAGAAGAGTCAGTTTTCTTAAGACTGGACCAACAAGGAGGAAGCACAAGTTGGAGCTTGTTCACACAGACGTGTGGGGACCAGCTCAGGTTGCTTCAATTGGAAGATCACAGTATTTTGTTACTTTCATTGATGATGCTACAAGAAAGGTATGAATATATTGTATAAGGAAGAAATCTGATGTATTTGACATGTTTAAGAAATGGAAAGCTTTAGTTGAGAATGAAACAGGTATGAGATTGAAGTGCCTTAGATCTGACAATGGTGGTGAGTACTATAGCAATAAGTTTGAAAGTTACTATTCTATGAATGGAATACGCAGGCAAAGGATGGTTCCAAGGACACCTCAGCAAAATGGAGTTGTTGAAAGGATGAATAGAATAATATTGAAGCATGCACGAAGTATGAGGTTGCATGCTGGGTTGCCCTTATAGTTTTGGGTAGAAGCTGTAGATACTGTAGTTTACCTAATTAACAGAGGACCTTCTACTGCACTAGATGGTGGAATTCCATAAGAGGCTTGGACAGGTAACAAGGTAGATATTTCATTTCTCAAAGTTTTTGGTTCTGAAGCTTTTGTGCACGTTGATAAGGAAAATAGAAAGAAGCTGGATGCTAAGTCTATGAGGTGCACATTTATTGGTTATGGCTATGGAGATTTTGGATTCCAGTTATGGAATTTAGAAAATAATAAGATTATTAGAAGCTGTGATGTTGTTTTCAATGAGAAAGTGATGTACAGGGATCAACTCAAGAGGCTGAATGATTATGAGTAGGGCAGTGGAGATTTGGATGAGATTGTGGTCCAAAATGAGCTCATGAGAAATCACTTACAAAAAAACATAGAGACCGATGTTGGTCAGGCAGGAACTGACATTAGCAATATAGGAACCAATGTCAGCAATACAGGAATTGACGTCGACTAGATAGGAACTGAGATCGGTCAGGTAGAACTGATGTCGGTTGGGTACAGACCTGGAGATGACCAAGATCGGTCACTGACAGAGAATTTGGGTAGACAACAAGTAGTGAATGAGTCTCAAATGCCCTTGAAGAGGTCAAAAAGGGTAAGTAAACCTCCAATTAGATATTCCCCTTCATTATTCTACTTGTTGTTCACTGATAGTGGAGAACCAGAGAGTTTTGATGAAGCAATGCAAGTAGAAACCCAAAAATAGTGGGAGCTTGGCATGAATGAGGAGATTGATTCCTTAGAAAAGAACCAAATGTGGGATTTGGTTGAGTTGCCAGCTGGACAAAGAGCACTGAAAAATAGATGGGTTTATAGGTTAAAGGAAGGTGAGGATGGAAATATGAGATATAAGGCCAAGTTGGTGGTCAAAGGATTTGCACAGAAACCAGGTATTGATTTTGGTGAGATTTTTTATCCTATAGTTAAGATGACTTCTATTCAGACTCTATTGTCTTTAGTTGCTATTGAGGATTTGCATCTTGAGCAGCTTGATGTTAAGACAACGGTTCTTCATGGAGATTTGGATGAAGAAATTTATATGGAATAGCCAGAAGGTTTTGAGGTCAAAGGTAAGGAGAACCTTGTGTGCAGGTTGAAGAAGAGTTTATATGGTCTTAAGCAGGCTCCTAGACAGTGGTATTTGAGATTTGACAGGTTTATGACTGAGCATGGCTATAGTAGGTGTCAATCTGACCATTGTGTGTATTTTAAGAGATTGGATAATGGTAGATATATTATCTTGTTACTGTATGTAGATGATATGCTTGTTGCAGGTTCACACATGTAGGATATTAATGAGCTTAAGGTGAAATTAGCTCACACATTTGCCATGAAGGATTTGGGAGCAACAAAGAAAATCCTTGGCATGAGTATTAAGAGAGACAGGAAAAATCATAGGTTGATTTTGTTTCAAGAGGATTATGTGAATAAGGTGTTGGAGAGGTTTAATATGCAGGATGCAAAACCAGTAAGTACACCTATGGCTAGATATTTTGAGTTGAGAAAAGAACAATGTCCAAAATCACATGATGAGGTAGAGTATATGAGTAGAGTTCCATATTCTTCCGTAGTAGGGAATTTGATGTATGCAATGGTATGTACTAGACCTGATATTGCCCAAGCAGTGGGATTTGTTAGTAAGTTTATGGCCAATCCAGGAAAAGAACACTGGAAAGTAGTTCAGTGGATTCTTAGATATTTAAGAGGGACCAGTTGTAGGCATTTGTGTTATGGCAGTTCAAACACTTCTCTACATGGTTATGTAGATGCGGATATGGTAGGTGACTTGGATGGTAGGAGAAGCACCATAGGATATGTTTTCACTATTGGTGGAATGGCAGTTAGCTAGATTTTTAAGTTGTAGAAGGTTGTTACCTTGTCTACTACAGAGGCAGAATATATTGCAGTCACAGAGGCTAGCAAGGAGATGATATGGATGACACAGTTCATGGAAGAGTTGGGAAAGGTGCAAGAGAGTTGTAGATTGTATAGTGATAGTCAAAGTGCAATTCATTTGGCAAGAATTCAGCATTCACTCAAGAACCAAACATATACAGCTTAGGTACCACTTCATTAGATAGGTATTGGAGGATGGTGAGTTAAAGCTGGAAAAGATCCATACAGATGAGAACCCTGTGGATATGTTAACCAAGCAGGTAACAAAGGAGAAGTTGAATCTTCATTCAACTTCTATTGGTCTTCAAGATTGAGTTTGAAGATGGAGAAGCTAGAAGATGTTGCTATATAGGTACAGGTGCAACTGTTTATCTCCAAGTGGGAGATTGTTAAGGTGTAGAGCTAAAAGCTTCATCAGATGAGCGGATGTTGAAGTTGTTTGGTCTACACAGTCATTGACGATGGCAAGGAGTCAACCAGTAGCTGCTGACATCAGTTATAGATTGTTCGATGTCAGTCATATGCAGACTGATAGGGACTGACGTCGGTCACCTGTGTGTTCCAGAATGTTATTTTTATGGAATGAACCGAATGTCTGCATGATTAGTTTAACTATTAGTTGTGAGTCCGCATCTCTATCTTTAGCAGAACTGATTTGAGCCCTTGATCAAGAGGTGTATCTAATGGTTTTAATTGCATTGCTCATGATCCCTAATTCTATTTAAGAGGGATAGATCTTCATAGCTTGTATGTATGTGAATGATTTCTGTATCAGAATAAGGTGAATAATTCAAGTAGCTAAATTGTGTTTGTAATTGTGTGAGAGAGAAATCTTAGGAGAGAGAGAGAGAGAGAGATTTGAACATCTGAGAGAGGTGTGGAAGATAGAGAGATTTCCTCAATTGTATTTCCAAGAGTTTAATACAAGTTTTCATTGGTTTCTTGTATCTCTGATTCTTTGTTGATTCTGATTTCTAGTTGTTTTCAATTCTGATTTAATTTTGCATATAGTTGTTTGTAAGGTAATCAACTATTCTTGTCTAGATCATGACATTTAAAGATTGAAACTAACTTTTGGGAACCTTAAGGGACTCCCTTCAATACTCATGCATTCCATCTAGATAGCCATTGATCATATAACTACCTTTAACTACCTATTTTATAATGATCTCTTTATTTCCACATTGAACCTATATCATATCAGTTTTCAAACTACCATATAACATATAACTAACTCATGGGATGTTATATTACACCTTGACACTTTTTTATTTCATGGGAAATCATACCATTTCATTAAATGACTCAAAAAGTGACCTTATATGACATAAGACCAAGTTGGACAAAGATGACAAATATAAAGAACATTATATGACCTCATTTAAGACCATGGGACACATTTTACACCCTAGGGGACCATATGAAAAGTTTTAAATACATAGGGGGTTAACCTAATTTGACTTGTGGTAAAATTATTCAATATTTTAGTGATTTCCTAGGGGTGGTAAGCTATATATCAAAGACTAGTAGCCTTATCCTATCCATTGGGATATGAAGACACCTATACGCTATAATTGACACTAATTTCATTTTAAAATAGAAAAACACAAAAAAAAACACATCAAGGACACAAAAACATAGGGAAAACACCAAAATCCACTTGTTCTCTCTTAACACTTGGGAAAAAACATACAAAGACATGAAACAATACACATCTAATCTACTATATACATAACTAATCTTCATCTCATCAATAATAGGGATTTAAGTGGATCCCATTTACATGGATAGGTATTGTATCTTCATTCATTATTTCCAATTGAAAGGAGTTTTTTTTCTTGCACTTGATGATGATGCATGGCCCACTCCACAAAGTATCAAACTTGGTATGTCTTCCTAGCTTTGCTCTATCTCAATCCCACTTTAGTACTATGTCACTCTCTTGGAAGACTCTTGGAATTTCTTTCTTATTAAATTATATCTTCATTATAGCTTGATAATTCTCCATGGATTTGTAAGCATTGTCTCTAGTCTCTTGCAGATCCATAAACTTTGTCAACATCACCTTTACTAGAGTATTTTCAATCAATTCTAACTAATGTGCCAGCTCTAAGGTAGGCAACTCTTTAGATATAGATAGTCTAACTTCTCTCCCATAAACAATAACAAAATGAGAATTACATTTTGACCTCTTAGGAGTGATTTTATCAGCCCATAAGGTTGTCTTTAACTTAGTTTTCTAATTTATTTGATTATTCTCTAAGATCTTGATAATTCTAATTAGGTTCTTATTAGTAGACTTAGCCAACCCATTACCTTGAGGTTAATAGTTGGATGATGTACTCAAATATATACCATTACTACTTGCCAAATCATTTGTATTAATACCCATGAAAGCAAGTGAATTGTCATAAATGATGGTAGAAGGAGATCTAAACCTTACAGTAATGATTTCATATAACTCCAAGATAACACTCTCATTGGCCTCCTTCAATGCAACTACCTCAACCTACATTGTAAAGTAATCAATTACTATGAGGATCCACTTGTGGCTAGTACTTGATGGGGGATTTATTATTCCAATGAAGTAAATAACCCATTATATTAAGGTTTGATATACTTGAATATGCCACAAGGGGAGAGCTACAATTTTTTTACCTATAAATAAAGAACATTATACACACCTTACCCAAGCATAACAATCTTTAAATAGGCTAGGCTAATAGTATCCTACCCTCATGATCTTTCTAGCTATGATTCTTGGAGATAAATGACCTCATGCTATTCCATCATGAAACTTTTCAAGAAACACTCCAAACTGGTCATTGTCAATGTATCTCAATAATACACCATGTCTATCTCTCTTAAAAAGTACACCATCTATAAGACAGTAAGGAATAGTTTACAATATGAAATACCTTATTTTGGATCTTCTCAAGCCATTAGGACATTCACCACTTTGGATAAATATGATAATGTCTTTTTGATCTAGAGGATCCCCATGAAATTTTTGATCAAGTAACTTCAAGATTTTAAGAGACTATTTACATAACGTAGAGTTCAGTGTGAGTTTTACGACACTTTTTGAATGGTTAGAAACCAAGTCCATTAGAAAAAGTTATGTACTATGGAGAGTTTGGTCTCAAAAAGAGATGATGTGGAAATATGTTGAAAGGACAAGTATCATAATGCAAAGATGACACATGGTAAAAATATAAGGAGATTAAATTTATGCTAATCTTTGACAAGCATAAAGGTCAAAATAGACCCTGTTATTTACTAACTAGGGGACCTCAGCTAGAATTGACTCACTCTTTTGATAGAAGGGAGTCTTTTGCCACTATATTTTAATCTCTTTATATTATAATTATTTATATGTTATCCTAATTATTATAGTTGTAGATGTGGGACTATCTGGCCAATAATACCACACCTTAACCATATAATTTCCATTAAACATTTCCAAATCTTCCTATTTTATTGCCACTAAGATATTTCAATATATATTTTTATTCATATATTTCCACATTATCTCATCATGATAATCCTTTATTCACATGAATCCACATATCTATATATACTTCATGTCTATTTTATTATGATTTAGTTCTAACCATCAATCTCCAAACATAGCATTGACTACATTAGACATAACACTCCATCCTTGGCACCAACCACTTACCCTACACTTGGACTACCACATGGGTAGTGAAAAAGGAGGGGGCTCAAATGTCTATGTAGATGGATTTAGATGGAATGGTGACTCAATTTAAACCACATAACTCACCTTCCACCTAAAAATGTGGTATTTTATTCCTAAATAGCATATGCAAATGAATAAATATGGGAGTTAAACTTGAGACTTTGAGTAAAATAACATACACACCCAACCAAATCAGTTAAGTATTAAAACATATAAGCATATAAATTATTTATTTTTTAAGGAAGTGGGGAAAAAAATGGAAACCAAGAAGGATTTTGGAGTGAAAATGTAGAAAGGATGCCCTTTTTCAACTATGGAAGTTTATTATAATTAAAATTATAGGTTATGTGATATAGAGATTTATTGTGATCATAATCAAAGAGTTTTGTAATCATTATTAAGATTTTTAATTGATTGAAACACTCAAAAGAGTGAACCCAATGATGTAGCCAATTGGTGAACCCCATAAACAATTTCCTTAGTCACTGTCATTTATTCTCTGATTTTCTATTTTTAGAATTAAATTATAAAGCCAATTTGTATTAAGTTAAGGGAAAACTGAGATTAATTATTCAGTTATTCATCCATTTCAAGTTCACTATAAATTTTATAACTTGAATTTTTGGATCAAAATTTCTATCAAAGCTAGTGATCAAGGATGTATAATATTGTTTGGCATTACAGTATAGTATTGTATGTTAACCAGGTCTAAATCAAGATGTGGTGAAGGAGAACTTGTAGATTTTAATTCTGAAATTGGTGCAAGATATGCAAGCCAATAGCCAAGTATGGGATTTAATATTTCTGAGGTATAATTCTATCATGATTTCCTTGGTATGAAAAACATGGTTGAGGAAATGTATGAGGAACGTATGAAGGAAAAATCAAAGGAAGATAAAATAGAAAGAAAAGAAAATCCTCTTTCACCTTCCAAAAAAGGCTCTTCTTCTAAAGATGGTAAAACTATCCCACACTTGAAATTAGATGTTAAATTTGATTTGTTAATTTATAATGGTGAGCTAAATGTAGATAAATTGGATAAATAGGTCAAATAGATTGAGATATATTATAGGATTTAGAAGATTGATAGTGAGGAATCCAAAATTCAGCTAGCTACTCTCTGTATGAGTGGTATAACACTCATTTAGTGGGAGAGTAATATTCAAGGGGATCTTAAAAAACATGGTAAGGTGATTTCCTCTTGGAATGATTTTGTGTCTAAGCTAAGAAAATAATTTTATCCTTTGGTTTATATGCAACAAGCTACTATAGATTGGCAAAATTTAAGATAAAATAAAGGTCAAAGTGTGCAAGACTATACAGGAGTTTAGAAAGAAGGCATTAATTTTAGGCATTCTTTTTTATAGTCTATAAATATTTTTGAAGTATATTGGATGTTTATATAGCTATTTGAGGCATATTATTCTTATGTTTAATCCTTATAACCTTGATGAAGTATGTGTGCAAGTTACCCATATGGAAGCCAGGGGAAATATAAACAAGGAAGGCTATCGAAAAAAATATCATAATCCATTTGAAAGCAAAGACAAAGTTAAATGAAAGGGTAAGAGTAAATATACTTACATGATTAAGAAAGAGGAAGGAAAACCATTTTATAATCATTGTAAGAAGAATCATGATGAGGATAAGTGTTGTAAACTCCATCCAAAACTCAAACTAAAGAGGTTATGGAATAAGAAGGAAAAGAATGATAATATTGTGGTTCAATAGGACTTGGGATCCAATTCTAGTGATGAAATAAAGGTGACTGCCATGGGTCTTCAAGGTTTAACTTATTCCTCTTGTAACACTAAACCTTCTCATACTACTTCTTCTTCTAAAACTAAATCTAAGCATGCTAAAAAGAAAAGGAATGAGATTTTCCACGTAAGATTTATACCTAAATATACTAAAATAGACACTATTTTTTATAGTGGATCACAAGCTAGTCTTATTTCTAAAGAGGTTGTTAAAAATTTAGGACTCAAAACTAAACTACATCCAAAACCATATCCTTTAGTATGGGTGTGTGACGATGCAAAATTTCAAGTCACAAAAACATTCACCTTGAGTTTTGCTATTACTTTTAAATTCATTGATGAAGTTGAATTATGTGTGGTTCCTTTGGATATTTTTGGAATTGTTTTTGGGAGTCCTTACTTATATGATAGAAAGGCAATATTTTATAAATAAGAGAATAAATATGTGCTTGTAAAATATGCGATTTAATTCATATTAAGAGCTCATCATGTTAAAGCCAATTTGACTCTTGTTTCTATAGGGAAAATGAAAAGACTTGTAAACTCAAGTAAGAGTTTTGTTCTCATGACTAACTTCATTGACAACTCTCTTAAGAATGCATAGAATATTTTTGTTTATTACCTTAGCTTGGCCATTGTCATATGGGTAGTAAGGAGTGGACCATCAATTTTTGATATGATAGGTTTGGCAAAGATTCTTAACATCTTTATTTTTTTAGGGCTTACCATTGCCATAAATGAGAGTAGAAGGAATACTGAGGTGGCAGATAATGTGGATAAAGATAAAATTGGAAATTTTCTTTCTAGTGATATAGGTAAGTGGCATCACTTCAACCCACTTGGTAAAATACTTAGTTAAGGTTATAATATACTTATGTCCATCAAAAGAACTAGGATTGATTTTCCCAATTAGGTCTAACCCCCATGTGTAAAATGGATAAGGTGTTATGATAGGTTACAAATATTGTGAGGGGCTATGGATAAGATCTCCATGATTTTGACAAGGTACACACTTTTTGACATAGGTGCATGTATCAGATTCCATTATTGGCCTATAATAACCTACTCAGAGAAACCTTTTTGCAAGGACCATACCACTTGAATGTGCTCCACAAATTCCCTCATGAACTTCTCTAATTGTTGAAGTAGAATCTTTAAAATTTAAACAATGTATAAGGGTTTAATCATAGCCTAGATGATATAGGGTGTTGTTAATGATTATATAGCAAGATGTGCATTGAATAAAGGGGTATGTGTATGAATTTGAGGGATAATTCCATGGACACTTTAGGTAATGTGATCACATTATTAAATAACATGATTGTGTTATTGAAATTATGGCTTAGTAATTATTGAGCCATAATTCATACGCATTATTGAGAAAATAATAATGTGTACACGTTATTGTAAATTAAAATAAAGTGTATGAGTTGTATAATGCATACATGTTATATAGTGTATTATACAATGCATACACATTATATAACATGTATGTGTTTTTTTTTATAAGTCCAAAACCAACTCCACAACCATTTGGGAGTTGCATATGAAGCCAAGTTTATCCATAAGCTTATATTTACTACTCTAAACGTTAAGTATAAAAAATTAAATGTAACAATATAAATTGAATTTAATTTCTTATACTTTAAATTTATTCTAGTAAATATAATAAATTAGGGTCACTTAGCATTTGATAGAGTTGGTCTCATAGTTCCATGCCTTAGAATGTGAAAAATAGTTTTTCAAAATCAAATCAGGTCAGTACTTAGGCATTTGCAGGGTCTAAGTATTAAACCTAGGGATTATAAGACATAACTGATGCAAGTGATATCCCTTTTTGGTAAACATAATCCTTTTTTTAGGTTTTTGTGCCTTTTAGATTGATTCTTTGCATTTCTAAGAGTCTAAAGTTTGCAAAATTTGATGTTTTCAAACCACTCACTTTGAAATTGATGCAAAGTGGTGTGATTGGAGTAGCATAGGTCATATTGATGACCTATACACATCAAACAACCACTTTGTCTTAATTTCACTTGTTCATCATCCTTCCCTCATCCTTGATCACTTCCTAATCATGCCTCATCACCCCTAATCATTCTCTCATCATTATTCATTATCCTTAATCACTCTCTCATTAACACTCACTATCCCTAATCATCTCTAATCACTCCCTCATAATCCTTGATTACTCCCTTATTGACCCTAACTATGCCTCATCATCCCTAATAACTCATTACTTTATCTCCTCATCCCTCATCACTCCATAATTTACCCTCACCATCCCTCATCATATTTGATCACTCCCTCATCATCCTTAATCATTCCCTCATCATCACTAATCACTCTATCATTGGCCTTACCATCCATAATCACTCTTAATCATCCCTAATCACTCCCTCCTCATTCCTTATCATCTCTAATCGCTCCCTTATTTAACCTCACCATTTCTCATCACTTATAATCACTCCCACATTTCCCCTCACCATCCCTCATGATGCAGAGCCATATTGTATACTTTGCTTGTCCAAGATCTTTGCCAATATCCACGTAGATTTAACTTTGTCTTTTCTTATTTTATCTCTATCTTTGGACCCTACACACATTTCAAATTCACATTTTCATTTTATTCACTTCATTTATTCTTCACCATTCTTTGGATGGTCTCGCTAAACTCTTCATTTTATTCTCCTTACTCAATGCATTAAATCTTTCTTACTTTGAAACTATCCCCCTTACTAGTATTTATGCTTTAAAATAACTTGAATCAAATCTTGTCTTTGGTTACTTAAGATTTAATAGGGATCTAACAAAATTCATTCCACTTCTTTGATTTCTATCTAACTTTTTCTCAACCTTCCTTAACTTATTAACATAATCCTCATATCATACACTACCTCTTAATCTGTCATAGATTCTTCTTTTATGGACTCAAATCATCAAATCAACCTCATTTATGGATAACCTATAATATATCCCATTTATTCATGAATTTCTAGGCTTTAGTTCAACTATTTGACAACTTCTTTTGGTTCTTTCTACTCTCAGATTATGTCTTAGGTTTCCTTCTACCTTGTCTACCACATATCCTCCCCCATCCATACTTATCCATACTTACACAAATTAAAAACACTATATTATCTTTTTTCATGTTGAACTTGAAATTTTCACCAAATTTCATGAATTATTGATAGTTACAACTCCTAAAAAATCAATTTGAAAGTGAAAACCCTAATATAGGGTTTGGACTGGTTTCATAGACCAAAGAAGGGTCAAAATGAGATTTTGATCTTCCAAAGGTGTTTATAATTACTTTTACTATTGTATTATGTCTTAATTTATCCTATGCACATTTTCCAAGTGTTATATTTCCATTTTTAAGCTACAGTATATTGACTTAACCAAATTTGAATAGATTGTGTACTTAGTCATAGGTCTATAGTAATCCTAGAAGAGGTTATTTTCTCTAATTCATTCCAAAAAGGGTTATAAATAAACATTAAGGTTTAAAATAATCTACACAATTTTTACACACTTTTAAAAATTAATGCCTTCCATCTATAACACTCAATTTACCAATTTCCATGAGATACCACTTTGACTATGTTAAGTTTCGTGATGACTACAGGACTGTGTTAGTTTATTTTTTGCTCATCCAAATATATGAAAGAATAATTTAAATAATATAAAACTTAATGACAATATTATAGTCAAATCACCAACATATACATTTGAATTTACACTCCAATACATGCATATACCTTCTCACACAGATGTATACTCATAACTTTTGCTCATAAAAGACAAGGTTGTGTTGTTTAACATAGAATGTCCTTAGTATAATAACAACATACAATTTTTAAATAATATTAATGAATTATTATGTCAAGCTATTAATTAATCATATATTATAAAAACCCATCAAATATAATCTCCTCTTCCACAAGACTCTGACCTTCACTAAGATTTCAAGACATAGTTTGTAAAAGCACAGGGTATATAGTTTGTAATTTGAACATTCAAAAGATTTGAAACTCAAATTACAATAGATATAATAACCATAAAATAAAATGTATTTTAAACTTACCACTCACACAAATATCTCAAATAACTGGTTACTAATCATGTTTCATGATCATGCACACTGTTGACTATCTTTGCACATATTCAAAAAGATGCAGGGTTTGTTTGCTTTCTTATCTACAAATAATAAAATCTTGTCTTTATTCACTTGTTTGGGGTTATTTACATTCATCCTTTTGAATCCTACCCCCTCAAACTCTCTTGAATCTAACTCTGAGTAAAAAATAAGGCATGGAGAAGACTCTTATTACCAAATAACCATCAACTAAATTCTAACTTATTTTGTATGTTGAAAATGTCCTCAACTAACTCAAATACTAACATATTTCTCAAATATGAGTTTAGTTATATGTTTTTTAACATCCTAAAATCTGTTCTAAAGTCTAACCACACCAAATTCAACATTGGACTTCTTGAAACAAGATTGAAGTCTCTATGAAAGTTCAAAATTTTAAATGAAAGATTTGGAAAGAAAGTTAAATACAACTCTAATTCAAAATTGACATAAAAATAAAAACTTATAAAGACTCCTAAAAACTTATTATACCTTAAACACATTCTAAATAATCAAAACATGTAAACTATATTACTATTTATATTGGGTAGTGTTTCTCCTGCATCAACTCATCATCTTTAATCACTGCTTCATCATACATCATTATATCTAATCACTCATTCATCATCTCATTAATCCTCACCATCACTCATCATCCCTAATCACTACCTCATCCTCCTTAATCACTCCCTCATTGAGCCTCACCATCCCTCACCATCCCTATTGACTCCTACATCATCTCTACTCAATTCCTCCTCATCCTTAATCACTCCATCCAATACCTTGATGGTGGTGTTTTGTTGGAGTTTAAAAATGTTAAGAGATATAAGTAGAGAGTTGAGTGCTAGCATAAAATATAAGACAGTGATCAAAATGATGTGGAGGCAAATTTTAAACATAAATATTTAACACCTATGAAAAAATATGGGCCTATTAGAAATGATGTAATTTACAATTAAAAATCTACTAGAAAAAGAGAAGCAAGTCCATAACACCAAAAATGGGTAGTAAATACATAAGGATCACCAAGCTATGTGATTTCCTGAAACCAATTAATTGCTTTTCATATGAAGACATTTTATAATCTAAATAATCATATTTAAGGCCTTTTATTTGTATGTATATTGATTGAGTTATCATACCAAAGTAAAAAATAATTTTCAAATGATTGGAACAAGTAATCCAAGATTAAAAATTGGTGTGTAATTCATAACTTCAATATTCAATCCAATGAAGAGTGTCACACTATGAGCTCTCAACTTGCACATCTCGAGAATTGGGTATAAGTTATCTAGTAATATAAAAAGTTAAGTAGATAATATATTATGGACCCAATGATATGATCAGTACTAAAACTATCTCTACTTTCCCTAACAAGAAATTATATGAATTAAAAATATTATTTCATTAACTAAAGTAGATCAATGGTGAGACAATACACTTCATAATTTCTAATGGAAGTCATAATAATTTGATTTATCCTAATTCATAGTTTCAAAAATTAAACTTGAAATTTATACATCATCCATAACCATACGCTAGTGTATGGTCTAGTGTAGACCTTGAGAAATGGATCACCTAATAGTGTCACTTGGTGTACAAAATCAAACTTTTTAAAGATGCAATCCTTTGTGACATCTCACCATTATAGGTGTGTGATGTTTACATGTGGTCAACCATGTGTTTACCATTGACATGTAGTATATAAATTAAATCCTTGAAATTTCGTGATAGATTATCAGGATCTAAAATACCATATATCTTAGTTAGTTCATAAGCTTTCAGTCATTAGTGCCAGGAAGTGCAAGAATATTTTTAGTTCAAGCAAGAAGTATACTCTTAATGGTAAGAAATAAATGTTTAATGACATCCTTACGTTACCATATCATAGTGTGGTCTATCCAATAATAACAAAGATGAAATAATTGAACCATAAACTAGATGAATACAAGGATATCTTTCAATTGCCTAAATAAGCTCCTGCATACTCTAAACTAAACAATATTATTGATTTTATCCCTTAATTACCTCTACCTCAAACCTATTTATATAACACATCATTTCTAGAGAATGAATAGATCAAGTGATAGTCCATGAAATCATGGATAATGGACACATCATGCCCAAATCATTGCCTTGTAGAAACCCAATTGTGTTTATGCCAAAGTTGTGAATCAATTAAAAAAATATTAACAAGATTAATGTGAAGAAATATTATCCTCATTTAAATATTAAGGAATTTTTATGTCATATCTATGGTGTAGAATTATTTTCCAAAATTTATCTTAAGTTTTGGTATCATCATATTCATGTTAAACCTTTAGACATTTGGAATATAGTCTTAAAAATAAAGGATTGATTGACTAATTGATTATGCCTTTTAAGTTAACTCATATAATGAATTTATTCATTTAAATATGTTGAATGACATCCTCAGGCCCTTTACATATGCCATTCTTTTAATATACCTTGATGACATCTTAATATTTATAAAACATGAGATGAACATCTACACCATGTTGAACTAGTGTTTCACATTTTGCAAAAACATATTTTTGTGATAACATGAATAAATGTTCATTTTTCATGCAAGAGATAAACTATTTGGGACACATTACACACATAAGGAGTTCATGTGTGAACCTGACCAAGATTCAAGTTATATAGGAATGGGAAACACTAAATAACTTTGCATCTAATTCAAATCTTCTCAGAATTAGAAAATTATACAAGAGATTTGTGTTTAATTTTTATCTTTTAAACCAAACTACCAAAGGTGGAACCAAATAAAGTTTCATTTATTCATCTAAACAATAAATATAATTCGATGAACTAAAATTTAGACTCTATTTTGTGTTAATAATTATGTTACTTGAATATAAATTTGGAAGATCATCCAATTCATTCAATAATAAAATTGACTATCACAAATGGGTATTGAAAACATAAGTCCTACAAAAGAGTTAATTTTTATTATAATGGATTAAACAAAATATGATTAGAATAAAATATATTTCTATATTATATACTTATGCTAGATGATGATGGAGTGATTAGGGATGATAAGGGATTGTGAGGGTCAATGATGGAGTGATGAAGGATGGTGAGGGATGGTGAGGGTCAATGAGGGAGTGATTAGTGATGATGAGGTATGAAGAAAGATTTATTATGTATTATTAGGGATGAGAAGTCAGTTATTATGTATGATGAGGGATGGTGATAATGAATGAAGGAGTGATTAAGGATGATAAGCCTAAGTGATTAGAGATGATGAGAGACAACTAAGGTCAATGAAGGAGTGATTAGGGATGAGGAGGGAGTGATTATGGATGAGGAATCAATTAGGTATGATGAGGGATGAATAAAGAGTGATTAAGGATGATGAAGGATGGGGAGGGATTGATTAGGGATGATGAGGGTCAGTGGAGGAGTGATTATGGATGATAAGGGAGTGATTAGAGATGACTAGGGATAGTGAGGATTAATGAGGGAGTGATTAGGAACAATGACTATTGATGAGAGAGTGATTAGGGGTAATGAGGGATGAGTAGGAAGTGATCAAGGATGAGGGAGGGGTGATGATCAAGTGAAATTAACATGTAAAGTGGTTGTTTGATGTGTGCAAATCATCAATGTGACTTATGCTCCCCAATAACACCACTTTACATCAATTTCAAAGTGAGTGGTTTGAAAGCTTCAATTTTGACAAACCTAAGACTCTTATAAATGCTAAGAATCAATCTAAAAGGCAAAAAAACCTAATAAATGACTATATTTTTACCAAAAATGATATCAATTGCAAAACTTATGTCTTGAAATCTCTAGGTTTAATGCTTAGACCATGAAAATGCCTAAGTACTGACTTGATTGGATTTTTAAAAACTATTCTCCACATCATAAGTCATGCAACTGTGAGACCAACTCTATTAGATGTTGAGTGACCCTAATTTATTATATTTACTAAAATAAATTTAAAGTATTTATACTTAACATTTAGAGTAGTAAATATAAGCTTCTAGACAAAGTTGGCTTCATGTTCAACTCCCTAACACTTGTGGAGTTGGTTTTGGACTTATTAAAAATAAAGGCGAATGCATTATATAATGTGTATGCATTGTATAATATATTATACAATGTGTACACATTATATAATATATTATATAACATATGCACATTATTTGATTTTAAATTGAAAATCGATCCTTTAAGCTTAGAAACGGCTTAGATTTCCAAGCCAAAAGCTTGAGACTATGCCTCTATAGTCGAGACTAAAAGTTTTAAGAAAAATTAACAAATTTCAACTTCAATCACCAAATATGTTATGTATTTCAACATCAAAATTCAAAAAAAATATTACCATTACAATGAGCACGTTGTCCTCTTTCTAAATGTATGATTTTTATAATTTTTGGGTTATTTTAAGTGTTCAAACTATATTTATTTCTAACAACATCATTTTTATGCCACTACATGCCACACCCATACATGCCTATTCATGTTTATCTAATTTATTTGTTGTTGATCCAAGTGCAAAAAAAAATATATGGTAATAAACTAGGCCTAATTTTACACACATTAAAAAAAATCAATTTTCATTTTTTTTTTGAGGTAGTTAGGGTGGGTCGCATGACTAACCATCCATTTTTTTGTTAGTTTTCATGATCTACTTAATTTTAAAATTAATAAAAAAAATATATGCATCAAAAAATATAAAAAGTATTGCAACACACTAGAATGTCTTATCTAAATATTCATCAAAGGGTTTCTAATAATATTCAATGATGCTCAAGAAATGATGGGCCTCATGGCCATCTATCTACTATGTTTTCTTAAAAAAAATAGGAGGTCCTCTTCAAATTTTATATATTTGACTTATTTATACTTAACCATTTTTTAAAAAAATGGTTTTTTGGAAACTAGACTCAAAATTCTACAATTCATGTTTTTATACCATCTTCAAATTTTGAGTGTAGCCATCTCAAATTATTTGTGGAAGGTCAAATTTTTGAAATTTCAAAAAAATCATGTCTACGTCTAGGCCCTTTTTTGTCCCCCCAAGTTGGTGCACTTACCCAAAAGATTTGTGTTGGTTAGAGGATAAATTATATGGTAGGGTATGGTTATGGAGGTATATATAAATATTAGATTACCATGGAGAAGTGGGACCAACCACCTCATAAACCATTTCTAAATTGGGCATATCATAAGTAGGCATCCTTAAGTACTCAACCATAAATTTGTTGTGTTTTGTGCTCAAATATATCAAGGATCCAATTATTTCCATAGCATCTATTGTTCAATTGTTAATTATAGGTTCTTGTTCAAATTGGATGTACTCAAAAGATGTTATCAAGCTATCCACCATCTTATTTTAAGGGATTAGTTTATCATCACATGTTTGGAATTAATTAGTTACTTGAGTAATGATAAGCTTGGAATCACCAAAAATAAGGAGATGTTAGATTCCCCACTGAATTGCCATCTTGAGGCCTACTATGAGACCTTCATATTATGATATGTTGTTTGTACAAGGGAATTCAATCTAGAATGCTTTAGGAATAAAATCCCTATCAGGTGTTACCAATAATATGCCTACCCTTAAACCATGATTTGTAAAGGAACTATCAAATAAAATTTTATATACTAGGGATTCATCTATAGACATGATTTCATCATTTGAGAATTATGTAATGAGAGGAGCTTTACCATTGAGCAGTTCTTCTACCAGTACATCTACTAGAAATTATCCTTTGATTTCCTTTTGATTAATATAATCTAAATCAAACTCACTAAGAAGCATAACCCACTTAGCCATCTTGCCTATTAGAGCAATTTTTGACAAGAGATATTCAAGAGGGTTAATTTTGGCAATGATTTTTATCTAATTGTTAATCATGTAATACCATAGTTTTTGGGAAGCAAAACCAACTAAAAGACAAATTTTTTCCATTTGAGATTAATTTATCTCATAGGATATCAATGTTCTACTCAAGTAGTAGACTGATCGTTCCTTCCCATGATCATCATGTTGTGCTAGTAGATCTCCAAGGGCATATTGAGTAGCTAAGATGTACAACAAACCTACAATAGGTTGCATTAAAACTGGTGGGTTTGAAATATATTGTTTGATGTTGTTAAATGCTTTTTCACAATTTTCCATCCATGTAAAAGGAGTATCCTTTTTTAGTAAAAATGTGAATGGGTGATAGATGTCTGCAAGCTGAGAAATGAATCTTCTAATTGCATGTATTTTTGCTTGTAGACTTATAAGCTATTTAAGATTTTTAGGTGGAGGCATATCCAAGATAGATGAAACCTTTTAAGGATCAACTTCAATGCCACATTGTGAAATAATGAATCCTAATAAATTTCTTAATGTCACACCAAACATGTATTTCATTATATTCAACCTCATGTTGTATTCTCTCATATACTCTAAAATATGGTGAATCACCTAAGGATGATATGTCCTAGATTTAGACTTAGCTAGAATATAATCTACATACTCTTCCATAATATCATTAAGTGTGTCATGAAAAATAATGGTCATTTACCTTTGATATGTATCCCAAACATTTTTAAAACCAAAATGCATCACTTGATAACATAATGTCCCCCATGGAGTTGTAAATGTCATTTTATGTTGATCTTCAACAAATTTTTTAATCTAAGTATAGCCTAAAAAACCATCTATCAAAGATAGTATCTCATGGCTTGAAATTGAATTTATGATCATATCTATGTTAGATAATGGAAACTCATCCTTTGGGCATGCTTTATTTATATCACAAAAGTTTGTGCATACTCTGATCCCTTCATGTTTCTTTGACACTAGCATAATATTTGATATCTAGTCTAAATATTCAATGGGACGTATGAATCCAACGACCAATTTTTTCTTTATTTCTTCCTTTACCAATAGTGAAATATTGGGATGCATCTTTTGGAGCTTATGTTTTACTGGTTTTGCATTTGGCTGCACCACAAGGTGGTGAACTATTAATTATGGATCTAACCTTGGATTATTTGCATAAGACCATGAGAATACATAAAAAAACTCATGAATTAATAGTGTAAATACTTCCCTTTCTTCTTGATTGAGCGATATAATAAGTTTGACAATTCTTGTATCATTTTCTATAATGATGTTTATAGGAATGGTTTCTTCAACTAGTACACTTGATTCATCTTTATAAGCTAGGGGTGGTGTAGGAAGATTGAAATCTTCTTCAACTTATTTTTATTTATATGTGGAAGTGAAATCGATAGAGTGATGTAATTTATGTTCCCCAAAATATGTTGAATCTACTAGCTATATTAGAAAACCTTTCTTATGGTCACCTGCTGGAATTTGATCTCTAGTTCTCAAGAATTTGAATATAAATTCGTCATTATGAAAATAATCTATTTGAGGTGGATATATTTGGTCCCATTGAATAATATAAGGATCTGCAAGGTCAAGGGTAAGAACAACATTCTCATAGAAGAGGTTAGTAAGGGCTAGATCTTTAAAATGGCTAATAATGGAACCTACCTCTGTATCAAAAGAATCGTCTTATGACTCACTAGAAGAGTCACTTTTGGGGATTATAAGATGTGTATTAAGTGGGTTAAATCCTAGACCATGCTTTACCTCATTGGATTTTAGTATTATTGGTTCAATGACACCTTGTTTATGGATAACATGACCTTTGACTTTTTAATTCATTATTTTGTACATGATGGATCTTACAATAGGATATCTATTGGTGGAAAAGAAAGTAGCCAATTCATTAGAATAAATCTAAGAAGAATTTGAATCATTAATAAGCTCATCAAAAAGAAGGCCTCTTTCAAGAAATTTCATTTGATTGAGCTTCTTAACCATTATTTTATCCTTTAGATGGTTTGGTTTAACATATTCATTGAGATTAGCATGTATTTTTCTTGTATAAAAATCTTAGATGATGTAATCATTTATACCTCGATCAATAATTTTAAAATGGGAAGAAATGAAGGAGGATGCTTTGTTGGAGGATGGTGGATTGGATGTTTTCTCAATGGAAGTATTAATGGAAGCTTGTTCAATGGATGGTTGATTTGAAGCTTGCTTAGATAATATATTTGAATCTTATTTAGATAATGGGTTAGATGTATCATTGGTTAATGTTTTTTCAATGGATATGGAAGGATTTGGAGTATTAATCCAACCACCAAGGGGAGGTGTTTGAAATAGACTTTCAATATTGACATAGTTTTAAAGTGAAAGATAATTCTCAATAGGGGTAAAATTTTCATATGTGACTCATAAATAGTTGGATTTTTTATATTTACCTTCCAACAGCTTGAAATATTGTAAGGAATGAGGATCACCTTGAATAGTTACTTCCATTCCTACATAGGAAAATTTTAAACATTGTAAAAAGTGGATGGGATGGAGTTCATGGAATGAATCTATGAACATCCAAGGAATATATTATATGGTAAATCAAGATCAAAAACATGAACAAGATTTTCCTTAATAACAGACCCTACCATCAAAGGAAGATGGATTGTGTTTATAGACCGAAACTCATTATTATCATATGATTTTATGATTATGATATTTGCTTCTAATGTTGTTATTGGATACCCAATATGTTTTATGAGTCGTAGTGTACCTAGATTAAGGTCTGAACCATTATCTATAAAAACCATTTATACTTTGTGTCTAGAAATAATAACCTCTATATACAATGGAAGGTTATGCTCTGAACCTAAAAGAAAAATATTTGAATGATCAAATGTTACTTCATTATTTGTTTCCAAAGAACCTATTAATGCTTGGAAATTTGTAGGATTAATTTTTTGAGGGAGATTGGACTCTTAGAGAACTTTATACAAAATATGTATATACACAGGGGAGGTCTTTAGAAGGTCTAAAATGGAGATATTGGCAGGTATTTTCTCAAGATGGTCTATGATGTTATATTTATGTTCAACATTAGAGGGGGATGCACTTGGTAGGGTAAGCTTTATGCATCTTGTGGTTACAACACATTCATATTTTGGTAAAGTGATAACATTAACATGTATATGCACCATATCAATGCTATTGATTATGTAATCAAATGGATGACTACATTAATTAACATTACTTGATTCTAGTTTCTCTTATTTTTGCTTATCTTTACCTTGCTCATGATTAGGGAATGGGTCTTGGTATATCCCTTAGTTCTGGTTGTTAGATTGTTTAGATGATCAGGTTTTAACTGCTATGTCACCTTTATCAATAAGGTCTTGAATAGAGTGTTTTAGGTGCATACATCAATTTGTTGAATGCCCTCTAATCTGATGGTATTCATAATATTCGTCCTTTTTGTACCAATCAAGTTTGGGAACATTTTTTGAAAAGGGTTTTATGTTTGGCCATACAATCATGTTCGCATGAGATAACTTTTGAAAAACATTCTCATATGAGTCACCCAATTGAGTAAACTCATGTTTAGGTCTCCCTTGTTTTAGTTGCCCACCAGGAATTGTAATGTTGTGAGTTGATTGGTTATTTGTTTGTGTTTGTGGGTTTTGAATTTGTTTTACATTGGTTACACCATCTCCAACAATATTTTTATTTTTGGAAAAGAATTTTGCCTTGTCTATTGGTTTCAAAGAATTATTATTATCTGGTTTAAAGATTTTGATTGCACCTCTATTGTTCAAAGTTCTTTCCACTTGAAATCCATTTTCAATAATCTCATCAAAAGATCTTGGGCAAAGAAGTAACAAGTGATGTCCAAAATTTGAGTTTAAATTGTTCATAAATATGTCCATTAACTTTGTTTCTAGAAATCACAATGTAAAATGGCTAGCCATTGCTTTCCATCTTTGAAGGAAAGAAGTAAAAGCTTTACCATTTCATTGTTTAGTGTTGTGCAAATCTAGAGTGATCAAGTCTTTTTCAATATTGTAAGAGAAGTGATGGATAAACTTTTTAAATGAGTCTTCGAAAGTGAAGATAGATCCTTTTGAGAGTTATGATAACCATTCAAAGGCCTGGCCTCTGAGGCTTCATATAAATAAAAACAACATGAATTCATTACTATAAGCAACGTCTACACATGCATGATATAAACTAGTTGAATGTTCTTTGGGATCTCCTTTTCCTTTGTGCTTATCAAATTTTGGTAGTTTAAAGTATTTGGGATAAGGTGTAGTCATTTTACTTACATCATATGGATATGAGAAAATTTCCTTGAACTTAAACTATTTTTTCCAATTATAAGAGTCATCTTGAAAGCCTTGAACTATATCCTTTATATTTTGAAATTATTGCATGAGAAAAGGGGATAGTTGGTCAATTTGACTTAATGGATCAGGTGGTTGATTTATGAATTGATTTGTGTCTTAGAGAATGTTTTGATTAAAATTGTTGGGAGTTTGATTATTGAAGTTAATGTTTTGAGGATGGGAAAAGGTATTGGGGTTGTAACCAAGGTTTTGATTTGTATTGGTATCAAAATTTGTTTGCTTTGTATTCGGGTTAAAACTAAAATTGGTTTGATTTTGATTTGGAATAAAACTAGGGTTGGGGTTTTGTGTAAAGTTTGAACTTGTTTGGTTTGGACTTGGGTTGAAGTTTGGATTTTTATGTGTTAGTGTTGAAGTTCATGGGATTAGAATTAGTTTTTTGACTAAAGCTTATTTGATTAAACATACTTGGATTATTTTGTTGAGTAAGCATGTTGGGGTTTGAACTAATCTAATTAAAACCTAGATTTGAATTAGTTTGGTTTTGATTTTGGATTAGGTTATTTTAATTTTGGTTAAAGTTTAAGCTAGAATTTGTGTTGGGATTGTTGAAGTTAAGGTTAACATTGGATTGTATTTGGTTTTGGTTTTAGTTAATGTTGGGATTTATGGTAGAATTAAATGAAAGATTTGGATTAGAGTTAGATTGGTTTAGAGCAGGATTGGGATTTTGATTGGATAGAATCGGTCCAAGTAACAACTAATTTGGTACACTATGATTAAAATTTGTATTTTTGAATGTGTGTGAAGCATTATTCAAACTATGATTTGATGATTGATTGGGTAAGCTATAATAGGTATTCAAGCCTTGATTTGGATTGGATATGATTGGTGAGTTATGGAAACTCTAATTGGGATTGACTAATGAGTTTGAATGAAGATTCGCATTCAGATTTATTTGATTATAACCTTACAAATTTGGGTGAATTCTAAAATTTGGTGTAATCAAATTTTGATTGATTAAACTTAACTAGATGGGACACCCATATTCAAGTTTGGATGATTTTGTTACATTATGGGTAAATTTGAAGTAGGATTCAAGTTTTGATTGGTGGGATGCATGATTGACGAGTTTTTGAAGATATATTCAAACTCAGATGGTTTGGATGGTGTTTTGAAGGTAAATTCATATTTAAATTTATGTTGGGATTACTAAATGTGGATTATTTGATTGATGATATTGAAAGTTCATAATCTCTTGATTTGCATGGATTTCTATGGAAAAACCATGGCTAGTTTGGGATCACTCCTCACATGAAATAGTTTTCCCTTTGTCTTGAGAGACTTGGGGATGAGATTTTGAGGAAGGAATGAGAGAATTGATACTGTCTAAAGAACGTTGTGATATTTTTTGATTGGGATTAGATGATGAAGGCTCTTTGCTTGTAATGAGATATTTTAAATTATGTACATCAAAATCGGATGGAAACTTTGCTTTAAAGCCCAAGATGTGAAGTAATACTTCATTTTTATTGGGCATGATGTAATCATCTAAGGAAGGTGGAGATTGGATAGCTTTGGGTCTAACCTCATCCTGGTATGCCCCTCCTTTGTCTTCTTCATGATTGATTATTTCATGTAACTCAACATGATGCTCTTGAATAGGGAATTGAAAGGGGTCATTGCCAAAAGGATCTTCCTTTGCATTGGGAGGATTTAACATAGCCATTTACCAAGTAATAGGCATGATTTAAGAAAATACAATGACTAAAAAGAGAAAGGATTAGAGTGATAGTATTTCCATAGTCCATTAGATTGTTGTAAATGCTTCTAGATATAACTGTGTGTGGACTTTTTTTATCAATGTTTTGAGTCACACTCGGTGAACCATCATCAAGATGAGAGTGAGGAAAGAATGATCTACAATTTCAAATTAAAGCCCATGTATTCTTTTGATGTCAGGAAGGAGGAACATGATAAGAAAATTAGTATAATAAAAAGATAAATAATAAAATAGTGAAAAATGACTAAAATAGTGAAAAGAGATTAAATAATCAAATAAAAGATGAAATTATAAATTAAAATTATAAATATCATTTTAAAATTATAATTAAAAATAAAATATAGTAAAATTCAAATAAAATAGAAAATTCAAATTCAAATTGAAAAAATAGAAAATTCAAATTCAAATTGAGATTGAAATTAAAATTACAATTACAATTATAATTATAATTATAAATAAAATTGAATTAAAATAGAAATTAAAATTCAAAATGAAATTAAAATTGAAATTGAGATTAAGAAATAAAATAGAAATTAACACTTAATAGAAAAGTATAATAACAAATGAAATAAAAATAAAATGAAGAAATAAAACCACAGCTAAAAAACTTGGTTAAAGGGAGGGGCAAAAACAACATTCAACAAACAAATGAAAAAAGAACCTAGAGACCTTGAGGAGCCCAAAAGGAGGTATCATAATGGATGGAAGAAAGGATGTTTTAAATTAATAATATGAACCAAAAAGTTGACTGAAAAACTTGAATTCTTGAATCAATTATCTTAAGCTTTTTGATATGAAAACTTGATTTCAAGATGTGATTTTAAGTTAAAATAACTAGTTTTCAAACAAGGATTTTTTAGCACATGGTAGACACAAGGAAACAACAAACAAAATTATATTCTAAATAGTCAAGAATTGCACATAAAGGGTGAAAACTAAGATGAAGGTTGTGAACAAATATTTGGCATTTCATTATCACTGACTCATTCATACTCTCAGCTATGACCTAATATTTTAAGACACTAACCATGGAGGATCCTATCATTTTCATGGCCCATTGAGTCTAGTTTCTGTAGGGGAATCCAAGAACAAACACACCTGTTCTGATTCCTCTTGTTAGGATCTTGCTCCTCAGAAAGAGCACAATATGATTACCAAACCAAGCAACTTAATATGCGGAAATAACCAGAATCACAAGTAACTAGAATTCAGAATAACACATGATATGAGAGACAATACACAACTTGTATTAATAACTCTTACAGAAAAGAATACAATAAAGAAGATTCCACCTCTTCTCAACCACCTCTTCAGAGGTTTCCCACACCTCAAGTGAACAGTAATTCTCTCCTCAAAGCTCTCTCTCTCAGGTCCCAACACACAACTCAAACACAGAGTTGGTGTTCACCTCTAGTGCTCCACGCACACCACAAGTGCTCCACGCACTCCACGAGTACTCAAGGTACTTCAAGTAGATCTCCCATGAACCTGCAATAACCTACACCTCAATAGACCATACTTATGGAAGGAACTGCCTTGCCTTCCTCTTAGCTCTCCATGTACTCCATGTACATACCAATGAGTACACACCGTACTCCAAGTAGATCCTGCCTGATCCTGCTCCCTGTTGTGTTGTTGTCCTATCTGATCTCCAACCTACAGATCAATAAGTGGTTCTACACACCTGTGAACCTTGACCTTGTACACACACACACACACCTACAGATCAACTATCTTACTTACCATGTAGATCTCCTATAAGGGCCATGCTCACCTGATGACCAAGATCATACATACCTGAAGAATCCAGCTGACTCTTCAAATCCAGCACCCACAAACCTGGTATTGCGGCACTAGGAGGAACGCACCATTGCTCTACCTCTCTCTGAAGGAGCTATTTTCTCTCTTACTCCCTAGCACAAGTTTACAATACAACCATGAGTCTATTATATAGATCTCATCCAAACAATAATTAGACATCTAATTACAATAATTAGATCTGTAGCTCTTAGCCTATAATTAGCTCTCATCATGCAAACACATGGTTCGTCAACCAACTGCCTATAATAAACTCACAGTCAAACCACACAGGTGATCGACGTTGGTCCCTGTCTACCTGGGGGGTGCCGACATCGGCCGACTACTGATCGACATCGGTTGCCTTCCTACCTTATCCTGCCGACGTCGGTTGGCCTGACCGACGCCGGCGATAGTAACACTTCGCAACTCTCCTGCAACCTCCTCCATGTCTACATGAGTGAAGCTTTTAGCTCCACAACCTAACAATCTCCCACTTGGAGATAAATAGCTACACTGTACCTGTACATGTACTCTGTCTAATCTGTTTCTTGGTTTGTATCCCTCTTCAATCTCAATCCTGAAGACAACCCACCACACATCCCGTGGTGTACCTCCTGTCATCCGAGTACCCTGCCACATCCGAACCTACAAACACATGTAGTGAAGTCCTGACCCTGCATAGCAAAACCTGCTACTGGTCCCTCTCAAATACCTGAGAACCCACTTCCCCGAATTGGCTCTTAACTCTCTGACAGCTCCCACTGCATGGGAATACTCAGGTCTATACCAGACCTCATGTGATTTTGGACACTGTACCTGTCCAGCTCTTAGTGTGCTCCGGCTTTGCATCCTAAACCTCGCCAACACCTGATTCACATCAGCTCCCACTGGAGACAAAATCAACCTGTGATCTCCATGTCTCCCATGCCAAAGAATTCTGCTGCTCCAAACTCCTCATGACATGACACTAAACTAATCTTACCCTTAGCTCAGCAAAACCCTGTATGTACAAACCTATTAGCTAGCATACCATCCACATACAGCAACAGAATGATTTTGCAATACCATCCCCCTGGTAAGTCAAACCACAGTAGTTACCCTGACATTGACTGAAGCCACGCTTCGTCCTCCACCTGTCAAAACCTATACCACTGTCATGCAGCTTCCTCAAGACCATATGCCTGGTCTTCCATCTCACGTATCCGTTCGCTCTATTCTTCAACTAAGGAATCCATTCATCTTGCAGTGCTAACATACCGGCTGGCAACCCTACCAAATCTCCCGTCTGGTTCTGCAATCTCTCCATGCCATGCTCCCACTATTTCCTGGATCCTTCCTGCTCTGTAGTCAACAACTAGTATAAAGAAGAGAAACAATGAATTTGAGGCTTACTTACGTCTTCAGTCCTCCGTATGGGTGTTTGAGACTCCTTGACAGCGTGTTGTCCACCCAAAATCTGTTACAATGACCGACCTCGGTCACTCCACAGTCTGCATCCGACCGATGTCGGTTCCTATGTGTCTGTCCCTGACTACCGACCCTACCATCGTCAGTGTCCCTATTGTCGACGTCAGTCCTTCTAACTGATGTCAGTCTTACCTACTGCCGACATCGGTCCTCCTGACCGACGTCGGTCTTACCCTGCCCGACACCGCCGGCTTTAGTCTGCACATGACCGACATTGGCACCTATCTGTTCGACGTCGGTTCCTCCTGACCGATGCCAGTATCTGTGTTCACCTGTGAGTGATGACTTTTTACCCGTGAGCTCCTTTGAATCAATCTCCATGTCCAAACTGCCCTGCTCAGAAGTACCCAGCACCATCCACTGGTTTTTGTCTGCCATCTCCTCCATAAACACTAAGGCTTTCTAGTTCTTAAGCCTATCAAATACATCTGTCTTCCGCTTAAGAACATGCATCTCCTTCCTGCTCATGTGACCAAGCCTACGAAGCCACATCTCCACAACAGAAGAAGAATCAGTAATATAAACAAGTAGAAAAAGAGTACCTATTTTCTTACCACCAGCTAATTCAAGTGCACCCGCTGTGAGAGTTCTTGTGCATCTCTCATCACCCAATCTTTCTGAAGAAATTAGCCATATCTCCAAACCTGGGACCTGCATGACCTTCATCAACACCTGTGTGTTGGTCGCCTGCAATTTCAGCTTCACTTCGCCTTTGCCAATTCTTTGGCAAGGCTCACCAGCTCCTCTACCTGGGGCTACATGGAAAGAGGCAACCGAATCTATTAACCAAGATTCAACTTTATCCAAGAAACCTCCCAGAGCATCCTGTGCAACAACACCTTCTACATCTGCTTCTTCAATTTCTTCATGCTGATCTGCTACCAACCAGCAATGTTCTTTTACCTACTCTTTCTTTCCATGGGACCGTAAGTGACCATCTATGCTTTTCAACTCCTCCATTCTTAGCTTACTTTCATCTGCCATTGCTCTACTCCCACTCAATCAAAAACCCCTGAGAGTGACCTGTAATCAAAACACACTACCTAGATCTAAACCAATCTGTTAGTATCCCAACCGAAAGCTCTGATACCAATTGTAGGGGAATCCAAGAACAAACACACCTGTTCTGATTCCTCTTGTTAGGATCTTGCTCCTCAGAAAGAGCACAATATGATTACCAAACCAAGCCACTTAATATGTGGAAATAACTAGAATCACAAGTAACTAAAATTCAGAATAACACATGATATGAGAGACAATACACAACTTGTATTAATAACTCTTACAGAAAAGAATACAATAAAGAAGATGCCACCTCTTCTCCACCACCTCTTCAGAGGTTTCCCACACCTCAAGTGAACAGTAATTCTCTCCTCAAAGCTCTCTATCTCAGGTCCCAACACATAACTCAAACACAGAGTTGGTGTTCACCTCCAGTTCTCCACGCACACCACAAGTGCTCCATGCACTCCACAAGTACTCAAGGTACTTCAAGTAGATCTCCCATGAACTTGCAATAACCTGCACCTCAACAGACCATACTTATGGAAGGAACTACCTTGCCTTCCTCTTAGCTCTCCATGTACTCCATGTACATACCAATGAGTACACACCGTACTCCAAGTAGATCCTGCCTGATCCTGCTCCCTGTTGTGTTGTTGTCCTATCTGATCTCCAACCTACAGATCAATAAGTGGTTCTGCACACCTGTGAACCTTGACCTTGCACACACACACACACACCTGCAGATCAATGATCTTACTTACCATGTAGATCTCCTATAAGGGCCATGTTCACCTGATGACCAAGATCATACATACCTGAAGAATCCAGCTAACTCTTCAATCCAGCACCCACAAACCTGGTACTTTGGCACTAGGAGGAACGCACCATTGCTCTACCTCTCTCTGAAGGAGCTATTTGCTCTCTTACTCCCTAGCACAATTTTACAATACAACCATGAGTCTATTATATAGATCTCATCCAAACAATAATTAGACATCTAATTACAATAATTAGATCCGCAGCTCTCAGCCTATAATTAGCTCTCATCATGTAAACACATGGTTCGTCAACCAACTGCCCATAATAAACTCACATTCGAACCACACAGGTGACCGACGTCGGTCCCTGTCTACCTGGGGGGTGCCGACGTCGGCCGACTACTGACCGACGTCAGTTGCCTTCCTGCCTTATCCTGTCAACGTCGGTTGGCCTGACCGACGCTGGCGACAGTAACACTCCGCAACTCTCCTGCAACCTCCTCCATGTCTGCATCAGTGAAGCTTTTAGCTCCACAACCTAACAGTTTCAAAGGTGTGTAAAAATTTACTTCTCGGCGCTAATCGCTAACCGATGCACCAAATTCAAATGGAAAAAGATGTTATCCTAAGCTTAATGTTTAAACAAGCTTATCTAGGAGAAAAAATCATGGAAAAAATAAATAAAATAGATGCACATTATTGGGTCTTATCCTAAAGTACCCAACACAACCGTAGGGGTCTCAGTGTGTTGATAATTGATGATATCATATTTTGAGTTAACTATTAAAACCTTGGATATTGGAGCATGAAAGCCCCTCATATCATAGTGTGCTTAAAACACACAACTACTTAGATAATTGAAACAAGTGGATCTTGATTTATATACTCTGCATGGTAAATGACATTTGGCTTACTATGTGGTGGTAAAATCTATGGTCAATAGAGCCCCTAAAATTAAAATTAAAAAGTATCTATTTATGATTTTAGAGTATCATTACCAATGTAATGCCAAGAAAAGAGCATACACAGGCACTACTTGGATAACACAAATAATTATGGAAATGATTATGATTTTTTAGTATCATTACCAATGTAACACTAAGGAAAGAACATACATTATTTTCACAATCACAAAAAAATACTAAAATAAAATGTGATGTAATTACTAAAAATAAAACTTTGAAAACAAAATTGAAATCGTTAGTAATATAAATTAGCTTTTTGTTGATCCTTTGTGTTGATTCTTTTTGGCAAGCATTCTATAACAAGTTGTTAGAATGTTTCCTTAAGCTTGGAATAAGATAACCTAGAATAGAACAAGTGAAAACCATGAAAATAAATTGAAAAACACCTCTCTGTTATGAAATCTCAATTACGCAGATAGAAAAAAAAAAGTGAAATTATAATAAAATCAACACAGAGAAAAGACAGAATGCAAAAAGCAAAAAATAAACAAACATTTTCTTACATAATGATTTTTCTACCCAAAACAACATTTTTTCTATGAACATAAATGAATTCACTATTGTGAAATACGAATTCACTGCGTAAAAGAACAATTTTGCTGCTAAGAAAGATAATTTTGCTACTGAGTTTGACAAAATTGCTATTGCAAATGATGAAATTACTGTTGAGAATGACAAAATAATTATTTCCTAATGAAATCACTGTTATCCTTATAGAAAGAATTAAAAACATAGAAAGGAAAAATAGAATAATTTCACTGTGTAGTTAAACAAATTCATTGTTAAGGTCTATAATTTAACTATTTATGCTTTCAAATTCATCATTATGTAATGGAGGATACACAATCAAATAGAAAATGCTTGATAGCAATCTGTAACTCATACTATCACTCAAAAAGATGAAGTTAAATGCATATGCAAACAACAATAGAAATCAAATGAATAAATTCCATCTAAATGTAAAAATGATGATCAAAAGATGAAAAAGATGAGGGAAGGTCCCACTGGACATGCAAGAAATGTGTGAACTAAATTTAGACATGCAAATAAATAAACTCATCCTAATCTAATCTAAATTCAAACCTATGATGGAGCAACAAACAAATAAAACAACAATCACAAACTTTAAGCTTTGAATGTACAAGCTTTCTCCATTGTGATATACATTCGATTTGCTCTTTTGAATATGTGGTGCTCACTTTTCTAATTCAAAGGAGCATTGGTAGCATTTTGGTGTAAAAATAAGTCTTTGATTCACCTTGATTTTTTTTTATTCGCTTGTGTATAGAACTCTAACTTCTTGATGTGATTGATCCTTGAAAATTAAGATTTAGAAGTTTATTTATAGATTTTTTGAGAAGGATCCAATGGTGCAGGATCATTTGGAATATTTCAATGATCCAAATGATCAACGGTGGATAATGAGTCCTCACCCATGAAAATGAATACCATTTCAAAATGGTGGAGAGAAACATGGGGTTGGTTCGCTGAGTCAGCAAGACTAACTCAATTTGCTTGATAACTTAGGGGATGAGTCATAAGAGGTTGAGAAAGTTGTGGATTTGTTTGGGATGAGGGAGAAAAAGGTGAGAGATGTTTTAATGAGGTGTAAAATCTAGATTTTTATTTTAAAATAAGGATTTAAGTGTGTATAATTGACTTATTCAATTATTTGAACTTGGGGGGAAATGTGATTTATTATTAGATTTAGGTGCATTTTGACACTAAATGAAATTTAGTTGCATTTTGACACTAAATGAAATTTAGGTGTCTGCACCTTGGTTTTTTAGATATCAAAATTTAAGGTTATACTTGTGTGATAAATAGATCATTTGTGTTTTGGATGGTGATGAGTCTTGGAAAATTTTGGTTAGGAATTGCATCACTCAAGGTAGTTTTATATGGAGAAGGGAATGTGAAAAGGTTTGAATATCCAATCTCTCTTACTTCCACAAGTCCCTATCACCATTATTAGCACTTTTGTTACTAATAATATTTGGAAGGAACTTCTCAAAATGAAATTATTTTAGGATGGAGATGGTTTTAGATCTAGAGTTTCTTTAAATTCTCATTCTCTGAGGTGTTACCTTGTTCTTACTTTTCATGAGGTGCACTTTGTTATTGAACCTTAGCTTTAAAGTCTTTGGTTATTTAGAAAAGGCATCAAGGTAATCCTTGATCTCTTTTGTAAGCAAACTACAGAGTGGGTGCCTTAGTATATTTTAAGGAATCAATTACAACTAAAGGCTAGTGACCACCTTAGTATATTTTAAGGAATCAATTACAACTAAAGGCTAGTGACCAAGAATATATTTTAGAAATTTAGAATGGCATCCCCGATGTGCATCTCCATAAGATAGGTGTTTAGTCACCTTACAAATGGTAGTTTCAATGGAAGTGGCTAGTTGAGACACACTTCCACCAATACAAAGCACACTTACGTTACTAGTTCCTCTCTCCATAACATCTTAAAATGGATGCTCTAAATTCCAAATGGAGAGTGAATTCCACAAAGTATGGAAAAGAATGTTCAAGCATGTGTGGGTTGTTATCATTGAGCTTAAAAAAACACATTTCCTTTGTTGTATTATTTAACAAGGGCTTTAATTGGCACATGTTTAGTGCATCTTAGAATGACATATCTTGTTTATTTTGTTTGTAATCACCTAGAATTTTTAAAGCACATCTTTTGGTTTTTTAAGTATGCCTAGTCGGTTTAGCAGTAGATTCACACCCTCTTCCAACCCTTTAGTCAAGAAATGTTTAATCAAAAAATGGTGCTTGTAGGGGACTCAATCATAATTATTGAAAAATACATGTAAATTTGCCACACATTTTGTTATGACATTCTCCTTCACTTAAGGAAGAATATAAATGCAACTACTTTCAATCATGTTTTTATAGATGATTGTTTTCCTACTACTAGTCCACGGTTGATGGCATCTCTAAAGTTATGCTTCAGATATAGCGCCAAGATAAAAAGTTTCATCTAGAGTTGACCCACCCCCATACTTTGTTGGATTATTAGGATAGTGCCCTTTATGCTATTATCTAAATCCCTCTAGACTCACCTCACCTCTAGTCACGTCCATAAAACCTTGGGTATGGATAGTAGTAAGGGAAGAATTGTTCCCATAGCATGTGCCACAATGGCTCCCCTTGATGATGTTTTTGTCCTCGCCTTTAGGTCCTAACGCTGGTGCTAGTGATGGTGTTGGTCACTCTAGGTGGTCTACGCATTAGAAGGGAAATTTCCCTCGTTTGGCACATTTCATTTTGCCTACCACTGAAGATAATATCTAAGACAAATAGAAAGAGAAAGAAACAAATGGTTGGATCTTGTACCTAACTCTATAGATCCCCCTGATGTAAGTGGCTGGAGGAGAGTAGGGGGTGCAGGGAGGTGGGGTGGAGGTTGGGTTGATAAATTAGATAATCCTCCACTATCATTCATTTTTACTCCCACTGCTTAGTGTTTTCTTGTGGTCTGTTATTGCATTTATATGACTCTTGTTCATTGTTTTTCAGCATTTTCGTATATTAATAAGTTACATGTGAGATCTTTCTTGACTTCAGTGAAGGTGATTTCCTGGAGTGTGATTGTGTCCACTCACTTTATGTATGATAAGATTGTGTAACATATTGTATTATTAATATCTAGAAAAATATCTTCGATCAAAAAAAAATATTACATGAGAATTTTTTATATACATATTCCAATATTTGACAACTCTCAAACAACATACAACTCAATGTCTTGAACTTGACAATCATGTTTATTCATATACTTGTAATTTGTAGGAAGTTTACACAATTAACGACGATGGTGGCCAAAGATAATTCGACGTTCCATCTTCCCTTTATGAAATGCTTTTATGGTGGTTATTTATATGCTGGAGATTTATAATAAAACCATGTGAAAAAAAATAATCACATAATTTTATATTAAATTAAAAAAAGTTAATTTAAAGATTTTAGAGTCAAAATAATTCAACATGATTTTACCAAAAATCTTCAACATATACTTCATAAATAATGAAATTATTATCTTTATAATAATTATTTATTTAACATTATCTTTAAAATATTAATATAATTTAAAATAGGAAAAAAAAACATTAAAAATAATTTACAATATATTTATGATTATCCTTTAGAATTTTTTTAATGATATGTTCAAATTTTAATCTTTCATTTAATACCGATTACTAAGAAAAAAATGATTTTATTTACAGATAAAATAATAAATACGATCATATGGCCATCAAATTTAATCCTCGTAACGGCTGATTAGGCCCACATTCGCAGCGTAGTCGGTCAATGCATAAAACAGCTCGCGTCCACACTGCAAGATTATCTTTCATCTGATACGGTCTTTTCTACCAGAAAAGAATTGATTGAATTTTACACCTAAAAAAATAAATATGGTCATACAGCCATAAAATTTAGTGGCCCAATCTTTACAGCGTAGTCAGTGAATGCACTAAATATAAGATTTAGTGGCCCAACATTTACAGCGTCGTCAGTGAACGCAATAAATTTCCACAAGAACAAGTCTCTTCAAATCTAATCGTACCACATGATGAAACTTGAAAGCGAAACGGCGTGCAATATTTTCAGAAAAGTACCCAAAAAAACCATGTTATTTCATTTAACGGTGATTTGACATCGCGTCCACCTTACACTTGTTTGGGCTCAGTAAATGGTTTGCCAAACATGTGTTATACAATGACATTTATTTAGGATAAGGATGGTTTACCAAAAGCATAAATTAAACGATTCTTTTCCATTGGTAGATTCTTCACTAGAGTTAGATAAGACACATTATGCGTTTTTAAAACACGAGGGTGATGGTTTATCTTAAACATACAATTTGGAGTAATTTCAAAAGTGCAAGTTATGTAGGAAGGGATGTAAATTTTTGTTATGAGAAAATGAGGAAGTTTAATTTAAGATAATGGTTGATTCCATTTCAATTTTTATATATAAAGAGTTAAGAAATAAGATATTTATATTTTTGGTGGAGTTAATGATGAATAATGAGGTTGTGTGTTTCTTCATACTACATGACAATATGTTATGTAAAGAGAAGATATTACGTTTCACGATAAATTTGACCAATTATGAAATAGTGAGAAAGGACAAAGCCATACATAACATAAAAGTGGTGAAATTTTTTAAAGTCAGTTGAGTGGTGATGGTGAGGGGCAATTACAAGGTATCTGATGTAAGATAGAATACAAAGGGCCCATATCATACACAAGACCCAAATTCAAGGCAACTAGTGGATTTACACGACATGCACCTATTGCATATAAGTATATATATTTTACGATGTTGGCACCTTTGATTAGTCATTTTCTATTTTCAAAGGTGGACGAGAACATCATGAGTGCTAATTTAATTATCGCAGGAGGGTCCAATCTAATGTGCAAATCGAATCTTCACTATAATATTATTGACACATGGATAAAACATTGAGATTTGTAATTTTATATTTATATATAGTAATTATAAATATAATATATTATAATAATATGTAATATATTATATAAATAAATATATTATATATTTATAAGTATAAATATTATTATAATATATATGTGTAAATTTTATAATAATGATAATACTATTTTTTTATTATAATATTAACATTTATTATTATCATAATATATATTTGTAAATATAATAAATTGATATATTACATAATAATTTATTAAAATATATTAAATGTTATTGTAATATATTATAAATCACTACTGTTATATATATGAGAGTTTACGAGTAAAAATGTCAGATTTCCCATTGGAATTTTAGGAAGATGAGGTATTGAAAGGAATTGCAAACTCTTAAGGCTAGTGTCTTGTTATGGACCCAATCACTAAATCCAAGAGAAGGCTTTTTGCAAGCCTTTGTGTCAATATTGTTTTGGACGAAGAGATTCCAACTTCTATCAAGTTGAGATCAAAATATGGAGATAGGATTCATGGGATAGAATATGAACATACTTCGTACTCTATGAGCTTGCCCAATTAAGGCTTGATACTTCTTATTTCCCTCTCAAAAACCCTGAGTGGAGAAGGAAGGAGGGCCTCAATAATCCCAATGAAGTCCACGATGCAGAGGCATGTAGTTACTAAAGACTAAGAGAGGACGCTGAGACTATCAAAGATTAAGAGGGTGAGCTAAAAGATGTAACACCATTTGAAAATAAGGATGAAAATAACTATGTCACCACTTAAGGTGGGAATGAGTGTATGAATGTTAAAAGACACCTTGAGGTGCTAGAGATGGAAAAGGTTACAAATGATCTTAATTCCACGAAGACTATGGAGGAGAAAGATTAGGGATAGGGTCATGAAAAGGAGAACAAAGGTGGGCTACAAATTCCAAGTATGGAGCAAGAATATAATTGTGAGGAAAGGGAGCTAAGGGCTTTGGAAACTCAAGAACAAGTCTTACAAAAAGAATGAGAAGAAAACAAAGATTCTTTCAATTAAGAGATTCAAAATGAAGACTGGTCTCTAACCAAAATAGACGTTAGCAAGTTGAGGATCCATTATTTTTGGGAGGGGTCCATCTATAAGGATTATATTAGATTCGTTATGGTAGAGAGTAATAGACATTACATGTATGCGTAATGTCTATAACACATAAGTAATAGACATTACACATATGTGTAATGTTTATAACACATGCATTATAGAAAGTTAGGCTCAAAAATACCAAGCCATAATGAATACATGTTATAACACATATGTGTTATATACAACACATAATGCGTACACATTATGTGCAATTTACATAACACATACACATTATGACAATGTGAATTTTCTATTTGCTCTTCACTTCTCTACACTAAACCATGTCTGTATTATGTTTGGAGGAGGAGAAAAGACACTAAAATCACCAAATACCTCGATGAATTGACAATGTCACTATGGAGGGGAGGTGAGTAATAAAAAACCAAATGTATTAACACTAGATTTTAGCAATTTTTTTATTCGTATTATTTTACAATTGAAACCCCATTTAATTTGAACAACCCATTCAATTGTAAGAGAAAAACCTACTAACTCTCCTCCTAACCCTTTGAACCCTCCCCCAACCTTCCTAGCCATCCCAACCCTCCTATAGTTCCACAAAACTCCTTGGGTAGTCAAGAGGAGTTGGTTGCACACGTAGTAGAAAACAAAATAGAAATTAAACAAACAATTAAGCAAATGAGGGATCTCACTTCAACCAACACCCACCGCACCTATTTGGCCAATATCCTAGAGTCAATATTTGGTCAAGTTGAATCGATAGTGAGTAAAATTAATTGTTGTATATCATATAGGGATAGATGTCAGGCTTAATCTACTGATAAAATTTCAGCAAGTGATGTGAAGGATAAACAAATATCAAAATACCTAATTTGTGCCTTATTCATTGACCCAACAATGAATGTACCCCGTACACCATCTACAAAATGTTTCAGCAAGTGATGTGAAGGATAAACAAATATCAAAATACCTAATTTGTGCCTTATTCATTGACCCAACAATGAATGTACCCCTTACACCATCTACAAAATCCACTTTAGCCAGAGATCACCTTTATGGTGAAGGAGGTCATGGAGTTGACACTGTTCATACACTTAGTGCCCTCACTAACACACTTGTTCATCATATATGATTAGGATTTTTGAGACTGATGCTAGAGATACTCCACCCAATGTGCATACATGATCTTACCATTGTAGATGATGTATTTTCTAGAGGGCCTAGATGATATACTTTTGAGTTGTGACTTTTTAGCACGTATATTTGATGTGTATATGTCAATAACTACACATATGTAGCTATATTTTATATTTTACATGTTAAATTTTAGTTATATTTTTATTAAAAGCTAAACTTTAATTTACACAAAAAATTGAATAATATATATGCAACTTTTTATGTTGTAGGAGGAGATGATGCCATCATATTCATGGTCCACTACTGCATTTTTGGGCCAACTAATGTTTACATATGCATAGCCAGTTTCGGGCCATATAATACTACGTCTGTTGATGTTACTAAGCCAATGTTCACACATACAGATGTAATTTTGAGTTAATATTATACTATGTGTACATGTTTTTATTTATATAGATATATACTCTTGATTTATGCTCTTGATTAAATGAGGTTGTTTATTTAGTTGATGACCATAGTGCAGACTCCTCCATCTCTATGAGATGAGATAGACATATGAATTAATGTTGTAATGTCATCTACATAGGCACTCACCAAGGTACATGTTAATTATTATTGTGAGGGGCTTCTCATGATTAGGCTACACAATTTAGGCTATGCCATTTATCACTATTCTAATGTAGATACTCTTGATACACTAGTTTAATATCATTTGGGACTTGATATTCACATTTTGCATCCATTAAATTTATAAACATACTACATTTCTATTATAAGTATAGCTGAAGTAAATAGTGGAATACTCATCTCTTGCATACCTTCTTTGGATGCCATTAAACATTTAAGTTGTGTAAGTTTTATGAAGTGGTTATGTCATACCTACTCCTTTGGGCTGTTCTTTCTTTGGAAATGATTTGAATTCTTGTTTGATGTTTAAGATTTTATTGGAAGGTTATTCTCTTCTTGGAGTCAACTTTAATTCAACCATATAATAATGAAGTGGTGTTGTGATGTCCCCTTCTCCATAGAGTTTCTACCCTTCTTTTAGAGACTCTTCTTTGGCCCCCTGAAGTGGTACAAGATTGTAATTGTCATGTCTCCTAAGTCCTTGGAATATTTTGGTAGTTATATCTATTTTGTTTAACTTCATAAACTTTGTTCTATACCTATCCACTACACTCAACTTGGCCTTTCCTTCTCTTCTCATCGTATATCTGCTTCACTATTTAGGAGCACAAAAACACTAACAACAAATTTTGTCAAAGTTAAAGCAACATTTAGAGCACTTTGCTTATGCTGCTTTGTAGCTTAAAACTAGCACTTCCAACATGTATGAAATGGTGTATAACATCCACAGCTAGGCTCTTGGCCTCCCATCACACCTAGTTAAGAAACCCACCACCCATTTCGACCTCAAGAACACCCTTCCCAATACAAGAAAAATGTAAGTTTCTAGTATAATGTCAATCGTGCATAAAAAAAGAAATAATATTTCATTTGGATGAATTAATATGACCCTAAGATACATGTCAAATCCTTTTAATTTTTCCCTCGATCGTGCCAATAAAAACTTCAATACAAATCTATGTTACTGAATGCAACATTTTTGCAGTGAAGAGACAAGTTCTTGAGCTCTAACTAGAATTTATGCCTCTGAAAATTCAAAATCAGAATCCATCACTTTGAGAACATATATATAGGAAAATTACACATGATTCCATGACATTGATGTCCAACTCCACTCAAAAGCATGTTTTCACTACTGTTTAGGATTGCAAAAACACTAACAACAAATATTGTCAAAGTTAAAGTGGCAGTTAAAGAAATCTACCTTTGATGCTTCATGGCTTAAAATGGTGTTAAAAACAAGTCCATAGTGGTGGATAACATCCAAGACTAGGTTCTTAGCCTCCCATCATGTGTAGTCGAGAAACCCACCACCATTATGACGTGAAGAACACCCTTCCCAATATAAGAAAAATGCAATTTTTAATCCTAACTTTAGGTGTGCATGAAATAAAAACCATATGTCATTTGGATGACTAATAAAAACCTTATTGTGTGTTTAATATCTATAATTTCACCTTGGATAACATTGATGGAACCTTTAATATTAACCTACAACACAAGTTGTAGTAACAAGTTCTAAAAAGCATTTTTTTTGCAGTGAAGAGAACTTCTTAAGCTTGAACTGACATTTATGCCTCTAGGACCTCCAAGTTTAATTAAATAACTTTGAGCATGTAAATATAATTAGATTACACATGATCCCATGACCTCAATCTCCAAATCCACTCAAAATCATGTTTTTAATACTATTCAAGAGTGCAGAAACACTAACAATAAATGTTGTCAAAGTTGAAGTGGTAGTTGGAGAACACTACCTCTGGTGATTAGTGGGTTGAAATTGGTGCTTCCAACATGTATATGGTGGAAGATAACATCAAAGACCAGGTTAATGGCCTCCCATAAAACTTGGTCAAGATAACCATGTGATGCCCATTTTTTTCCTCAAAAGAATAGACATGACACACAATTTCCACCAATAAACTAACAAGGACATGGATCAATAATGGGACCCATTATAAACACATAAAATGAGTGAAATTTTACATAAAACATTAAATGGATGCCTAACATGATCTTTTTGAATCTGCAGTCAAATCCATTCACCCAAATGATTTATGCACAATTGACGTCAAGATGGCCATCAAATTTAACTTGAGCTAAAGCTAATGCAGTCAAGCATCACATGGTGGACTTAGGACTACTCTATTTGAAACTATTAGGGGTTTTAGATGTTCCACATGTCATAATCTTGGGCCCCCAAATCTATCACCAAATACAAGCCTCCTTGCTCTATGAGTTATAGGACGCTGCCACTTGGAAGTCTCATGGGGCCCTAGGGCATTAAAGATTAAACCTTTCAACTAATCCTACAATCTATCAGGACGATTTCACATGGCATTATCTAGTTGACTTATAAAATTCCCAAAATTATCTAAGGAAAAAATCTAAATGAAAATCAATCTTCTCTGAGATCATAGATTTTTGGGATGATACCATGTGGCAACATCCTACTAGCCTACTAACCAGGGGGCTTAGCACTATACATGGTCATTTTTAGGATCACGAGTCATCAAGATGATGCCACATGGAAACATCTTTCTCACTTGATTAACTAGAGGTAGTGGATTTAATTACGACCATCTCTAGAGTCTTGGGTTGTCAAGATGATGTAACATGACAACATTCCACTCCCTCGCTTACCCAAAGGTAAAGCTCATTGTACGACCATCCCCTAGATCATGGGTCACCAACATGATGAAACATGGAAGCATCCCACTACTTAGCTAGTTTGTAGGATATGTTTATTGTAAAACCATCATCAAGATCGTGGGTCACTGGGATGATACCACATGGTAACATCCCACTACTCTTCTAGCTTAGAGGCATCCACACAACAAACCAACTAACATCACTCCTAGGTTTAGGTGAGTGTGACATATGGCTTCCTCCGAACCACTCACCAAAAAGTCATAGAAATGACTAAGTCAAAAAGGGATATGAATGGACCCAACTAAGGGGAGTCTAAGGTAGAGTCCAAGTGGATGAAATAAGTTGACAAGAATAAATCTGACTAAGGTAAAATGTCTATAAAATGGCTAAGTTAAAGTCCATAAGAAAATTAAAAGGCAACTGAGGTAAAAATTCCACTTAAACTAAATCTTGTGCTGAACAAGGCTAGAATCAAGCACAAAGAAAAATGTTGAAAACCTTTGAGGCCAAAATATGAATACAAACAAGCCATAAAGGTAAGACCGAGTCAAATTTTATAAAACCAAAACATCAATGCTTAATACAGGCTTTGGACACTAAACCAATATTCTCATTGATGTAGTCAACTCTCTGAAAGCATAAGGCAACTCAATCCAAGAGTCAAATGGTTTGCTCATCAGAAAATAAAACTTTGAGGACTATAACAAGGAACCATTCCGTTATGCCAAGGCTAAGATATTGATCAAAAATTTATATAGTGTATAAACATAGAGTTAAGGGATGGTCTAAAAATCCTCCTTTATCAAGGATTAATTCCTAGAAGGAATTCTTGAATTAAACCCATCAGGTTGCATCACATTAACATTTTAGCTCAAGATCCTAGCCCTACTAACATTCTCATTTCTATACAGTTGGTCTTCTAATAGGAAGGATTACAAAAGAGCTACCTCAAAACATAAACTAAGTGCTCTTACTTAATATATTAATATATCAAAATAAATATAATAATCAGATTATAAAGTCTTATTATGTGTTTATTCTTCATAACAATCTATCAACCATTTATTGGGGTTCAATTCCTTTATGGATAAGCTTGGTCCATAATATAGTTTCCAATAGAATACATGAGGCACCAAGCTTGTTTCTTAGGCTAATTATCAAGAAGCATGACTTATTCACCATTTTATTAAAAGATCCCTACAGGTTTATGAGTTACCCCCTACTTGACAGATTCCTTCTAGGGATATCTACGTTCAAGGCTTATTGAGGTCCTAAATAACACCCTTTCTTAGATTTGTTTAAGATTTTATCTTACTTTGATTATTCCTTATCAAAGGTTAGCCAACCAAATCTAGACTCATTGAACATAATCCACATTATAAATGGGTTGACATAACTAGATTCATAAAAGCATCACAACATATATCTTGATCATCCCAAGCATAGGTAGTCTAAATCACATGCCTTCATATAGGAATGATTTTTCATCTCTGTGTGTGTGTGTGTGCGCGCGCGCGCGCGCGTGTGTGTGTGTGTGTGTGTGTTCATTTAAAGTTATACTATTAAAAGCAACTCAAGATGAATGAACAATCATTCATGGGATATTCAATAGAATATATAATGTATGTATTAAGTCCATTAACTTGGCCAAGCTAAGTCATGGATATACAAACATCCACTAGGATTCTATTTATAACAAGGATTCCTCTCAAAGAGGTTTATTAATCTAATATAACAATCAAATTCTATAGTAGATCTTTGTGGTAATAACCAAAACATTCAACTGGTGAAATACATAAGATAGTGGCTCACACACAACCCACAATCAATCATTAATGCATAAATATAGTAAGTTAAGATGAGAACAATTAATACTTGGCTCCTAGCCAGATATAGACAACAAGGCACAAACAATCAATAGCTAAAGACAAGCTCTTCTTCCTTCCAAGTGAAACTTTAGCTAACAAAAATTGGGCTCACATCCCAACCTTTTACCATCATTAAACGACTATTCTAGGCACCCCTGAGCAAGACTCCTAGCTCTAGGCATGTTCACATCATGGTGCAAATCAAACAAAGGAAACAACAATCAAGAAGTCTTGGGGTCAAGGAGATAACTATTCACAAGGTGACAACCAAGCATCTAAGAGTCAAAAGGTTACCAACCTTGGATCTATTTACACAAGAATAAAAACATAATAAGGCACACTCATGGGTAGCCAAAAACATGCTTACAACTAATGCGATTTAAATTCTATAAGTAATCATGAGAGGGCTTAGACAATCTACCATTATGTCCTACATGAGAGGCCTAACCCTTCATCCATCATGAATAATGTTACATTTCTACACATTAGAAGTCTTACACGATGAAATCATGTATCCATGTAAGCATAAAGACCACAGTTAACATTGTCATGGAAGGATATCTCAACTCTAACTCCCACATAATATTAATAACACTATAAGGTGACTCAAGTAAAGCCACAAAGAAAATAAATAAAGTGAGGAAGTAAACCAAGAGATCTTACTTCTCTCAACACAACAAATAAACAAGAATTATACAAACATCATTTAGTCAATAAATAGAATAGTCAAGTTATAAGACAACTACCAAATGATTTAGGATCTTCCATGGATATTTTATACAAGTTTCTACTAGCCGAGGCTCTCCCTCTCCCATCTCTCTTTTTTTTCTTCATTCCTCTTTTAGGTTAGTCCCCAAAATCTCCTAAAATTCAATGTTTAGAGAATATAATCCTTTTCTTAGAGATCCACCTTCTTTAAATTGGTGTTCTCTCCTTCTTTCCACCCAATCAGAACATGATGTGCTTGTTCTTCCCTTGGATTTGCCAACTGTTGGGGATCAACCAACAAGGTTGATTACTATTAGCAAGCAACTAATGCGGAATTAAAGCAGAAAGATAAATAACTAGAATCAAAATTAGCAAGAAATAAGAGATACAAGAAACCACCCTGAAAATTTGTATTAAACTCTTTACAGAAGGAATACAATTGAAGAAACTTCTTTTCTTCCACACCTCTCTCAGATGTATAGATCTCTTCCTAGATCTCTTTCCCTCAAGAGTTCTCTCTCTCAATTAAAATCAACTCCAACACTTGGATTGATTCACATATACATGTATTATACAGTACTATCCACATTAACCATTGTGTCCAATGAGCTATGAAGATCTATCCCAATATATAATATTAGGAAACATGAGCAATGCAATTACAACTATCAGATGCACCTCTCTAAATAAGGGCTCAACTCAGTCTTACTTAAAATAGAGATGCAGACTTAAGACTATCACTTAATCCTATCATGCAAACATTCTGTTCTGTCCACGAAAATAGCTTTCTAGACGCACAGGTAACTGACATCAGTTCCCGCCTGTTTGCCTGTGACTGATGTCAACCGATCCCTGACCGACGCTGGCATCTCTTGGTCTGCTCTTGACCGACGTCGATCACTCCTGACCGACGCTGGTGACTATGTAATCCTGCAACTTCTACAATCTGCTCACTTGGTGAAGCTTTTAGCTCCACACCTTAACAATCTCCCACTTGGAGATAAACAGTTGCACCAGTACCTGTACAACAACATCTTCTAGCTCATCCATCTTCAACTCAATCATGAAGACCAACAGAAGTTGAATTAAGATTCAACTTCTCCTTTGTTACTGGCTTGGTTAGCATATCCACAAGATTCTTATCTGTATGGATCTTCTCCAGTTTCAACTCACCATCTTCCAATACCTATTGTATGAAGTGGTACCTTAGCTGTATATGCTTTGTTCTTGAGTGAAAGGATGAATTCTTAGCCAAATGAATTGCACTCTGACTGTCACTATATAATCTGCAACTCTCTTGCTCCTTTCCTAGCTCTTCCATGAACCGTGTCATCCATATCATCTCTTTGCTAGCCTCTGTGACTGCAAATATATTTTGATTCTATAGTTGACAAGGCAACAACCTTCTACAACTTAGAAATCTAGCTAACCGCCATTCCACCAATAGCGAAAACATATCCTGTGGTGCTCCTCCTGCCATCCAAATCACCTGCCATATCTGAATCTACATAACCATGTAGAGAAGTATTTGAACCACCATAGCACAAATGCCTACTGCTAGTTCCTCTCATATATCTAAGGATCCACTGAACTGCTTTCTAGTGTTCCTTCCCTGGATTGGCCATATACTTACTTACAACTCCCACTGCTTGGGCAATATCTGGTCTAGTACATACCATTGCATACATTAAACTTCCAACCGTGGAAGCATATGGAACTTTCCTCATGTACTCTACCTCATCATGTGAATTAGGACACTATTCTTTACTTAACTTAAAATGTCCAGCCATAGGTGTGCTTACTGGTTTTGCATCCTGCATGTTGAACCGTTTCAAAACCTTAATCACATAATCCTCTTGAGATAAAATCAACATGTGATTTTTCTTGTCTCTCTTAATATTCATGCCAAATATTTTCTTTGCTGCTCCCAAATCCTTCATGGCAAACGTGTGAGCTAATTTCACCTTAAGCTCAGAGATATCTTGTATGTGTGATCTTACAACTAGCATATCATCTACATACAACAATAGAATAATATATCTACCATTATCTAATCTCTTAAAATACACACAATGGTCAGATTGACACCTACTGTAGCCATGCTCAGTCATGAGCCTGTCAAATCTCAAATACCATTGTCTAGGAGCTTGCTTGAGGCCATACAAGCTTTTCTTCAATCTGCACACTAACTTCTCCTTACCTTTGACCTCGAATCCTTTCGGCTGATCCATATATATTTCTTCATCCAACTCTCCATGAAAAAATGCTATCTTAACATCAAGCTGCTCAAGATGCAAATCCTCAATAGCAACTAAAGACAATACAGTCCGTATAGAAGTCATTTTAACTACAAGAGAAAAAATCTCACTAAAGTCAATACCTAGTTTCTGTGCAAATCCTTTCACTACCAATCTGGCCTTATATCTCATATGTCCATTCTCACCTTCTTTCAATCTGTAGGTCCATCTGTTCTTCAGTGTCTTCTTTCCTGTTGGCAGCTCAACCAAATCCCATGTTTGGTTCTCTTTCAAGGACTCCATTTCCTCAACCATGCCATGCTCCCACTGATTCTTGGATTCTACCTATATTGCTTCTTCAAAACTCTCTGGTTCTCCACCATCAGTAAGCAATAAATAGAATAATGAAGGGGAATATAAAATTAGAGGTTTGTTTACCCTTTCTGACCTCCTGATGGGCGTCTGAGACTCATTCACAACACGCTGTCCACCCAAATTCTCTAACAGTGACCGACCTCGGTCACCTCCAAGCCTGTTACTGGCTGATGTCGATTCTCCATGACTGACCTTAGTTTCTACTTGGCCAACGTTGGTCACTGTCTGATTGACATCGGTTTCTGTTCTGCCGATGTCAGTTCCTACTTGGCTGACATCAGTCTCTGTGTTTTTTTGTCTGTGATTATTTCTTCTCGCGAGCTCATTTTGGACCGTCACCTCATCCAATTCTCCATTGCTCTACCCAGATTGATTCAACTTCTTTAGCTGATCACTATACATCACTTTTTCATTGAAAACAACATCACGGCTCCTAATTATTTTGTTAGTTCCTAGATTCCAAAACCTGAAACCAAAATCTCCTGAGCCATAACCAATAAATGTGCACCTCATAGACTTAGCATCTAGCTTCTTTCTATTTTCCTTATCAACGTGCACAAATGCTTCACAACTAAAAACTTTGAGAAATGAGAGATCTACCTTTTTACCTATCCATGCCTCTTCTGGAATTCCACCATCTAGAGCTGTAGAGGGTCCTCTGTTAATCAGGTACATTGTTGTATCCACAGCTTCTATGCAAAACTCTAAGGGCAACCCAACATGCAACCTCATACACCATGCACGCTCCATAATTGTTCTGTTCATCCTTTTAGAAACTCCATTTTGTTGAGGTGTCCTTGGAACAATCCTTTACCTACGTATTCCATGCATATAGCAATACTAGTTGAACTTGTGACTACATAACTCACCACCATTGTTAGATCTCAAGCACTTCAATCTCCTGCCTATTTCATTCTCAACCATAGCTTTCCAAATCTTAAAAGTCTCAAATACATTAGATTTCTTCTTAATAAAATAGACCCATACCTTTCTTGTAGCATCATCTATGAACGAAACATAGTACTGTGATCCTCTGATAGAAGCAACCTGAGCCGGTCCCCACACGTCTGTGTGAACAAGCTGTAGCTTATGCTTCTTCTTTGTTGACCCAGTCTTGAGAAAACTCACTCTCTTCTATTTTCCAAAAACACAGTGCTCACAAAAATCTAGATCTATGCTTTTCAAATCTGAAAGCTTACCTCTTGACTTAAGAAATGTCATTCCCTTCTCACTCATGTGGCCAAGCTTGTGATGCCACATCTTTGCATCTACATCTGAAGTAGATAATACAGAAGGAGAATTGTTAGTAATACAATTACATAAATAGAGAGTACCTTCTCTCTTACCTCTAGCCAATACAAGTGCACCCTTGGTAACCTTCCAAGTTTCAGCTATAAGAGTTACTGTAGAACCCTCATCCCCTAACTTTCTTGCAAAAATCAAATTTTTCTTCAAGATGGGAACATGCATAACATCTCTCAACACCCATGTGTTGCCATTCTGCATCTTCAGCTGCACTTTACCTTTGCCAACCATTTTACATGGCTCATCATCCCCTAAGTACACTATTCCAAAATCTCCTTGGACATAGTCACTAAAATATTCTCTATTGGGGGTAGCATGAAAAGATGCACCAGAATCTAAAACCCAAGATTCTATATTATTATGCAAAGAGAATATTAAAGCATCTTGTGCAATACCTGCAATCTTTGCTTCCTCTTTTCCTTCATGCTGATTGTCCTCCTTAGGCTTTGACCAGCAATCTTTGCTTATGTGCCCTATCTTTCCACAATTCCAGCAGGCTGTCCTCCTGCCATTTCTTGATTTGGATCTTCCTCTCATCTTTGACTTAGACCTTGATCTCCCTTTCTTGCTCTTCTCTTTCTGCCTTCCCCTGCTCTCAAAATTTAAAGCGTTCCCTGATGTTTCCTCTGTGCTTTTCCTATAGATTTCTTCATTCAAGATAACACTAAAAACATCATCTACTTTTGAAATATTTGAGGTAGAAGCAGTATTACTAATTGCCATTACCAATCTATGCTAGCTCTCTAGTAATGAGCATAAGATTAATAGAGCTTTTATTTCATCATCAAACACAATTTTGACTGAACTTAATTGATTTACAATTCCATGGAAATCATTTAGATGATTAGACACAGATCCACCTTCATGCATTTGCAAATTGAATAACTGCTTCATAAGGTATACCTTATTTGAAGCTGAGGGTTTTTCATACATATTTGCTAAAGTAGACATTAACTCTACCGTTGACTTTGCCTGTGATAAATTAGATATCACAGTAGATGCCAGACTCAGTCTTATAGACCCCAGAGCCTTTCTATCAAGAACTTCCCATTCTTCATCATCCATGTCTGTGGGCTTCTTTGCAATCCCACCTAATGGTAAGTATAGATCCTTTTGATATAGATAATCCTCTATCTGCATTCTCCACAATTGGTAATTTTTGCCATTAAACTTCTCCATTCTCAGTTTACTTTCTTCTACCATTGCTTCTCCCACTCAAATAGAAATCCCTGTGAGTAACCTGTAATCAATACACACTACACAGATCTGAACCACCTGTTAGTGAACCTGAGCTCTGATACCACTTGTTGGGGATCAACCAAAAAGGTTGATTACTATTAGCAAGCAACTAATGCAGAATTGAAGCAGAAAGATAAATAACTAGAATCAAAATTAGCAAGAAATAAGAGATACAAGAAACCACCCTAAAAACTTGTATTAAACTCTTTACAAAAGGAATACAATTGAAGAAACTTCTTTTCTTCCACACCTCTCTCAGATGTACAGATCTCTTCCTAGATCTCTTTCCCTCAAGAGTTCTCTCTCTCAATTACAATCAACTCCAACACTTGGATTGATTCACATATACATGTATTATACAATACTGTCCACATTAATAGTTGTGCCCAATGAGCTATGAAGATCTATCCCAATATATAATATTAGGAAACATGAGCAATGCAATTACAACTATCAGATGCACCTCTCTAAACAAGGGCTCAACTCAGTCTTACTTAAAATAGAGATGCGGACTTAAGACTATCACTTAATCCTATCATGCAAACATTCTATTCTATCCACGGAAATAGCTTTCTAGACGCATAGGTAACTGACATCAATTCCTACCTGTTTGCCTATGACCGACGTTGGCCGATCCCTGACCGACACCGACATCTCCTGGTCTGCTCCTAACCGACGCCGGTGACTGTGTAATCCTGTAACTTCTGCAGTCTACTCACTTGGTGAAGCTTTTAGCTCCACACCTTAACACCAACCACTTCTATTGTCTAGCCCATGCCTTCTTCATGGAGATATCTTTTCCATTTCATAATAGTGGATGGTGGATTTAACAGAGTCTTATGGTTAATTATAAGATAATTCACCTCCATATGCAGGGCTCAAGGCAAAGGCAAAATAATGGACGAGTCTGCATTTCTGCAATAAGGAATTATAGACATTGGTCTACTTTGTCCTCATGCATTTAAGATGACCAACCAAAGGTGGTTCAACCAACCAAATAATTATTACAATCCATTTAGACATGACAAGATAAAATAAGGGGTTTAATGGCATACAAAGCAATCAATAAGGATCAAGCAAGGTTCAAGACAAGATTTGGATTTGAGGCATGATCACACATGATGCAATAATGACTGACATAATCCTTTTTACCCTTGTTGGAAATGACCTATTCCTACATACTTATTGCACCCATGAAATCTACTATCCTAATAGCTAAAGCTTATAATTATAACATGCTAGATCATTTAATTTAGACCAACATAATTAGCTTCCCAAGTAATTCATAAGGTCATGAAGTGATATTCATGTAGTACCTAATACATGTATAATTTCAATTGTAATTTAAAATAATAATTTAATAATTACTTAGATAGCTATTACCATTGGCTTGATTCACTCACCTTGAAATCAACACCACCATGAGAGTATCATCATTAGTTATCATAGTCACCTTGTTTTCTCATGAGGGGATTCACATTCTTCCTCACTAAAAATGGCATCATCCTCGATGCAAGACTACTTGGTTCACTTTATAAGGATTCAAAATCCATCGATTAGGATTGTCTCCAAGAAAATCTTCATCCTTGAATTATAACCTTGCTGATAGTGAAGGCAAAACCCATTACTTTGCTAACATAGTTAAGTGTGTGTGTGTGTCCCAATCCACTAGGAATAATCTAGTCTCTCTTTGCCCTTTCATATACTATGAAACTTCATGCCAATTCATGGAAACCTGATGTATTACTAAGGATGGTTTCCCTTATCAAGACTAACTATCAAGAGGAACCAACAACAAGAGTACAACATTCTATGTCATCTTTTTTTTTAATCATTTTTAATGAGTTTTTAAGTTTATATAGCCTTGATTATCAATATTTTGGTACTAAGTCACTTGATAGATCAAGATCAGTTGTAACATAACCATTCCATACTTACAACATGAGTTATGGACTCTATTTTCAGCATGAAAGCAAATATTCCATTTTCTCAAAAGTTATAATTCACACAATTTTACTTGGCAAGGGTAACGGGAAAGTCGAATAACATACCATCATGTCCAACATAAGAGTAATTTAACTACATCCATCATGGTATCTAGTTAAGGTTCAAACAACCTTTTACCATGCCCAACATAGAATGACTTTGCCATGATACCATCATGAAGATGATTTCCATTTCCCACAATTTTCCTTCAAGACTGTTACCAGCATTTTATCATAATGAGAGTTTTCCTAATACCAATTCATAAGGATGTTTCAATTCTATATCATAATAATTGAACTTCTTATCAATAGAATATTTCTAACTTAGAGATAAAAATGGTCCAATTTTAGACCCAAGCCTTGTTTCATTCAAAATTATATTTCCACTTTGTATTTCACTAAGTGTGTTGGATGCTGGATAAATTATTATTAATTTTTGAAAGATTAGATTCATTCTAATGTAAAAAATCATTTGTCTCAAACCATCAAGACTCACAATTCCTTCGTTATAGGGCTGAGAATGGAAGCACTCCTAGAATATGAAATTTCTTCTCAGAGAAGGATGGTAGTTGCCAATCAAAATAAAACCATCCTACATAGCAAGTGTTATCTGAAACATGAAATTCCTCCTATAACTCCAATTCTTCTACAAAATAATACAAATATGGGATTGTCTCCCTTTTCAATATACCATGCCATTCATGGAAGGTTTTTAATCAACTTACTACCATAATTTTTAATATCATTATGTTCTTAGGATTTTGACCTACCAACCCAAGCATCATATGCAACTCAATATGCAAGGGGATCTCCATCCCTAATCTAAGAAAATCAAGCATTAAAATGATCAATCAGGTGGAGCAAGCACTCAAGAATATATTTTACGCTGATAAGTCCCTGAAAGTTATGGAATAATAAGAGGATACCATCACTCTATTGATTAAATTCAATTGTCATGGGAGGTTTAAGAAATATGACATCATGTATCATCATGAGAGGGATTAAAATCTTCCACCATGACATTGACAAGAGGGTCAAGCATTCTAAAACCATGCCCAACATAAGAGAACTTTCCATTCTTCCACTGTGACATTCATAGGAGGGTCAAGCATTATACCATCATGCCCAACAGAGGAGGGCTTGCCATTCTTCCACCATGACATTTATAGGAGGGTCAATCATTCTACCATCATAACCAACACAAGATGTCTTTCCATTCTTCCACCGTGAAGATGTTGTTCATAAACACCCACTACACAAGAAAGTATCATAATCACTTGAAGAAACATCAACTGATCATGTAAGTGAAAATTTAATAAAAGGAAACCAAGTAGTTTCAATAAGGAAATAAAATCCAACTTAAAATTAATCAAATAATTACATGATTAGCCTTTAGTTCTAAACTTTCTAAGTCAAGAAGAAAGTGATGATGGTTTCCAAGCAATATAACAAAATCTTGGGCAAATCAAAATATGTTTAGCAAAAATCAGATCAGAGTAAAATCACTATGTGACTTAAGGAGTCACAAAAATGGGAAAAGGAATAATTTAAGAGGGAATTGGTCCAACCAACCATTTCACATAATATCCCCTCATGGAGCTAATTACAGATAAGACCCCCTCATGGATCTAATTGTCAATTTATCATGTCAAATTAATTATTGTTTGATTACAAGTAATAACATGTAAGAGGGCATTACACCATTGCCACTTCATAAAATTATATACAAGAGTAGTTGGTATCCTATGCATCTATGAAGGTCATACTTACAGATCATCCATATTCACCACCTACCAAGGTGTGATTTGGCATTGAAATTAGGCCTTACCTACTTTAACATGATAATTTAGATATAATGCCACCTATAATTATGTCCTACCTAATGTTTATGGAAAAATATATGTAGGGATACTATCACAAGAGAAAGGCACCTCTATAGCCACCATATTTTGATTTTTGTATACACATAGTTTGATACAAGTGCCCAAGGCAGTTAGCAGTTCCTGCTATCAAAATTAACAAGTTCTCAATATTGGAAGAAAGGAGTAATGCCAAAGTATACATTCAATTTTACATGAATTATATATAATTTATCATGATATTTAGCTCATGTAGGATTTCATTCAACCAATAAACATTGTTTATGATGCAAACACACTTATTGATTGATTTATTATCATAATATCAATAATGTGCAAGATTACCTTAATCCATTCTAGATGCTTCAAAGCAAGGAAGATTAACTTATAACCATTTATCTTGCATTCATAAATGTAAAGTATGAGTAAGTACATGCTCATGTGTATACATTAGGTAATTATTAGCCCAAATTTATCCAATTATAGCATGATATTTTCATGAAATAATAATTATGTAAAGACATGCTTGTTTTAGTTTGTTCCAAGGGGATTTATCTTACTTCACAATCAAAATGTAATATTATCACTCATCTTGGTTATCATGTTACAAGATTAAAATTTAATCATAACACAAATCATAACCTCAATAATAGGGTTTTACCATGCCATTGTTCCTCAAGTGGTTCCAATGCTATGATAGTAAGAACCATCCTCTATAACATTCCCACAATCCAAACATATGCCTCAGCGTATTTAGGGAATTTCAAAAAAGGGGTCATAAAACCTTTTCATAATGATACGTTAAATTAACAAAATCTAAGCATTAGTTCAAGCATTACAAGCCAACTTCCTTTATCTTTACAGTCCACTATTAATATAATAACAACATAGAAAAGTGCAATTATTTAGCCTAAGCACCATAATAGACAAGCAACATGATCATATATATATATATATATATATATATATATATATATATCACTAGGTGCTTCTTAACAAGAAGGCTCACTATCCTTTCAAAGATTATAGTTTATCATAGGTGTTTCATGTTTTGTCAGATTAGAACAATCAAAATAAGTGTTCTAGGGGTTCTAAAAAATTTGGTCTTAACAACTAGTCCATATTAGGACTAGAATATCCCTTAATCAAGTGTTTTTAGGATAGTCTCATGCATAAAGACAAATAACATTGTAGCTAAAACATACACACTGAGAGGGTCCATCTCTAACTCATTTTCTCATAGCCTACCCCGATCTTAGATTCAAAGCTTTCATAGGTTGAGATCATGTTAGAGTAAGTTGCCTTCTCTGATCCTTTAGAAGATTCTTCTTGTTCCTCTTTTTATGATTATACTATGAAAGTTATCCAACCTACCTGTTCTTTCTTTGGGGTGGAGAGCATCCTTTTTACAATATAAATTCTTGGGGCATTATTCCATCTAACACAACCTTCACTCATTACAAGGTCTCAATAATTTGAGCATGGATTTAAATAGGCTACATAATTCAAGGATTTTGGTGGCTCCCATCTGTAGCATTCTCTTTAACTTTATCATGTGACATCTTGTCTACATAAATCAGTTTAAAATAAATTAATCAAGTAACATGCACCAAATTTAATTTACACAATTTATGCTCAACCAGAGTTAGAAGGGTGATGAACTCATATAGAACATCCCCAAAGATCCTAGAGTTTAACTTGGTGCTATAATACCAAAATATCATGCTCATTTTTCCTCAAAAGGACAAACATGACACATAATTACCACTAATAAACTCACAAAGATGTGGATCAATACCGAGACCCATTCCAAATATAGAACATGAATCTATAATTTTACATAAAGCATTCGACATATGCCTACCTTAAAACGTTTAAATCTGTACTCAAATCGATTCACCTAAATGATTTATACATAATTGAAATTGAGATGACTATCAAATTTAACAAGGTCCAAATCTAATTTAGTTGGGCACCACATGGCATCCTTAGGACTATTGTATGTGAAAATACCAGGGGCTATATATGCTCCATGCATCACAATCTTGGGCCCTTGGGTCAATTGCTGAATGAAGCCTCCCTGCTATGCAAGTTTTAGGATGTTACCAATTAGTAGTCTCATGGGGATCTAGGGTATTAAGGACTTAATATTTTTGACTAATCCTTTGGATACTACGATGACTTATTAAAGGCCCAAAATAAGGTAATACAAAAATATAAATGAAAAATGGTCTTCTCTAGGATCACAGGTCACTGAGATGATGCCACATGGAAACATCCCACTAGTCTGCTAGCCCAAAAGCTTAATACTCTACACAATAATTTCTAGGATTATGGGTCACTAAGATGATGCCACATGTGAACATCCCACTCATCCTCTAAGTTAAAGGCAAAGCTTTTAGTATGGCCATCTCTAAGGCTATATGTTGTCAAAACAATATGACATGGTAATATACCATTCATTTGATCACCTAGAGGCAAAGCTCACTATACGACCATCCCTGAGACTACAAGGTCACATAGATGATGCCATATGATAGTATCCTACTACTTTGCTAGTCAAAAGGCAAAATTTATTATACATCCATCCTTGAGATTGTATGTCATCAGGATCATGCCACATGGTAGCATCTTGCTACTCTATTAACTTAGATGCATCTATATAATAGATACCTGACGTCACTCTCAAATTCATGGGAGAGTGACAAATGGATTACTTTGAACCACTCATTAAAAAAACATAAAAATGACTAAGGAAAACATGGCTACAAAAGGACCCAACTATAAGGCATCTAAGGTAAAGTTTGGGTGGGCATATTAAGTTGATGGGGACAAATCAAACTTAGGAAAAATACCCATAAAATGGATAATTTAAAGTCTATAATCAAATTATAAGGTGGTTGAGCCAAAAAGTATGTTATAATGAATAGGCAAGGATAGAATCAAGCACAAAGAGAAATACAAAAAACCTCTGAGGCTAAAATATGAATCCAAACAAGCCATCAGGACAAGACTGAGTTAGATTCTATAAAATCAAAATGTTAATGCTTAAAATAGGTTTTCAACACTAAACCAATATTCTCATTGGTTTAGTCAACTATTCAAAAGCATAAGGCAAATCAAGCTAAGAGTTGACTGGTTTGCTCATCAAAAGATAAAACTTCAAGGATTATAACAAGGACCCATTCCATTATGCCAAGGATAAGAAACTGATAAAACATTTATATGAGTGTATAAACATAGAGTTAAGGATGGTTTAAAAATACTCATTTATCAATGATTAATTCTTAGAAGGGAATATACAATTAAACCCATCTATTTTCCCCACATTAATATTTTAGCTCAAGATCCCAACCCTGGTAACATTATCCTTTATATACAAGTTGGTCTTCTAATAAGAAGGTCTACAATAGAGCTACCTCAAGGAATAAACTAAGTGTTCTTACTTAAGACATAAATTTATCAAAATAAGACAATACTAAAACTATAAATTCTTATTATGTATTTTTTCTTCATAATAATCTACCAGCCATTTATTTGGGTTCGACTCCTTTATGGATAAGCTTGGTTTGTAATATAGTTTCCAACATAATACATAAGGAGGCACCAATCTTGTTTCTTAGGTTTATTATCAAGGAATCAGAACAAAATGCAACTTATTCACCATTTTATTAAAATATCCCTATAGGCTTATGAGTTACTCCTTGACAGATTCTTTCCAGGGAGATCTACGTTCAAGTCCTATTGAGGTCCTCAATAACACTTCTAAGAGTTCTTTAATATTTTATCTTACTTAGATTATTCCTTATCAAAGTTAGCCAACTAGATCTAGACTAGTTGAACATAATCCATATTATAGATGGGTTGATGTAACTAGATTCATAAAAGTAACACACCATATATCTTGATCATCCCAAGCATAGTCAACCTAAATCACATGCCTTCATATAGGACTGATTATTCATATAAATATTTATGTTTATTTAAAGTAATATTGTTATAAACAACTCAAGATGCAAATAATAAACATTCATAAGATATTAAAAATAATATATAATGTATGTATTAAGGCCATTCACTTGGCCAAGCTCAGTCATGGATATACAAGCATCTATTAGGATTCTATTTATAACAAGGATCCCTCTCAAGGATGTTTATTAATTTGATATAACAATAAACTTATATAGTAGATCTCTGAGGTAATAACCAAAACATTCAACTAGTGAAATACATAAGATAGTGGCTCACACACGGCCCACAATCAATCATTAATATATAAATACAATAATTTTAGTTGAGGATAATTAATCCTTGGTTCTTAGCTAGATATAGACAACAACATGACATGAGTAGTCAATAGCTGAAGATAAGTTCCTCTTCATTCCAAGTGCAAATTCGACCAACATAAAGTGGGATCACCTCCCAACCTTTTGCCATCATCAAGTGACTACTCTAGGCACCCTTGAGCATGACTCCCAACTCCAGGCATGTACACATAATGGCATAAATCAAGCAAAGGTAATGACAATCAAGATGTCTTGGGGTCAAGGAGATATCTACTCATAAGATTAAAACCAATCATATCTAAGTAAAGAGGTTACCAACCTCAGAACTATTTACATAAGCATAAAAGCATAATAAGGCACATCCATGGGTCACAACAAACATGCATACAATCAATGAGATTCAAATTCTATAAGCAGTCATGAGATTTCTTTGATAATCTACCATCATGTCCTACATGAGAGGCCTAACCCTTCTTCCATCATGAAGAATGTGACCTTTATACACATTATAAGTCTTACATGATGAAACCATAGTAACCATGTAAGCAAAAATACCACAATTAGCACTGTCATGGAAGGATATATTAAATCCAACTCCCACCCAAGAGTAATAACACTATATGGTGACTCAAGCATAGACATAGATAAAAAAAAATAAAGGGAGGAAGTAAACCAAGCAATATCAATCCTATCAACACAATAATCAAATAAGAATCACACAAAATTCATTTAGTCAATCAACAAAATAGCCAAGTCATAAGACACCTACCAAATGATCTAGGCCCTTCCATGGATCTTTTCAGCAGGTTTCTACCAGCTAAAGCTCTCCTTTTGCCAAATCTCTTTTTGTTCTTCCTTCCTCTTTTAGGTTGGTCCCCAAAAGTTCCTAAATTTTGAAGTTCAGAGAATAGAACCCTTTTCCAAGAGATCCACATTCCTCAAATATGCATTGTCTCCCCTTCTTACCACCCAATTAGAACATGACATGTGTTCATTCTTTCCTTGGATTGGCCAACCACTTCTAATGGCCAGCCCATGAATTCTTAATGGCAATCTCTTTACCAGTACATAATAACACATGGTGGCTCTATCAGAGTCCTATGGTTTATTATAAGATAATTCACCTCCCTAAGTGGGGCTCAAGGTAAATGAACATTAATGGACAAGTCTACAATTATGTAATAAGTCAATCTAGACATTGGTCTATTATGTCCTCATACATTGAAGATGACCAGCCAAAAGTGGTTCAACTAGCCTAGTAGTTATTACAATCCATTTAAACATGGTAAGAAAAAATAAAGGGTTGAATTCATAAAAGGTAATCAATTAGGATCAAACAAGGTTCAAAACAAGATTTGGGTCAGAGTTGGGATCACACATGATGCAATAATGCCTAGTGTAGTCCATTTTACACCCATGAAATCCATTATCCAAATAACTAAAGATTTTAATTATAACATGTTATATCCTTCAATTTATACCAATTTAATTATATTATCAATAAATTCATAGGGTCATGAAGTGATATTAATGTAGTACCTAATACATGTATAATTTTAATTGTAATATAAGGAAATAATTCAAGCATTGCCTAATTAATTATTACCATTTTCATGATTTAATAACCTTGGAATCAACACCACCATAGGAGTATCTTAATTATTTAGCATAGTCACCTTGTTTTCTGATGAGCAACCTTACACCCACTACCCATTATAGCCTAAAAAATGCCTTTCCCAATACAAGGAAAATGCATTTTTTTAGATTAACTTGATATGTGCATAAAATAAAAACTATATATCCCTTAGATTAATTGGAAGAACCCTAATGTATATGTTGAGGCCCTATTATTTCAACTTGGAGAATGTCTATGGAAGTTTCAAGACAAATCTTTGGCACAAGTTGTAATAGCAGGTCCTAAAATAATTTTTTTTTGTAGTGATGAGATAAGTTCTTAAGCTCCAACTACCATTTATGCCTCTAGGACCTCTAGGTGCAAGTATATCACTTCAAACATATTTGTAAAGGAAAATTATGTGTTTTCCCATGACTAAAACCTCAAAATCCACCTAGATGCATGTTTTCACTACTACTCAGGAGAGTGAAACACTAATAATAAATGTTGTCAAAGTTGAAACTAAAGTTGTTGAACTACACCTCTAGTGTTTCATGGATCAAAATTAGGAAATCAAACACATCTGAGGTGGTGTATAATGTCTAGTACCATGTTTTTATCCTCTAATAATGCTTGGTCTACAGACCCACTATCCATTCTGGCCTCAAGAATGACCTTCCCAATTTAAGAAAATTTTGGTTTTTTAGCCTAAATTCAGATGTGCATAAAACAAAAGCTGTAAGTCATTGGCATAAAACAAAATAACCATCACATAAATATCAAATCCCTCTAATTACACCTAAGATCACATTGATGGATCTTTGATAACAATCCATGGCACACAATACAATAAATATTCCTAAAATGCAATATTTTTACAATAAAGACACAAGTTCTTGTCCTCTTACTGACATTTACACTTTTGAGACCTTTAGGCAAAAGTCTATCACTTTAAACTCATCTAGATAGGCAAATGAAATGTGATCCCATGACCATGACCTCCAAATCCACCATGATTTGTGTTTTTATTACTCTTTTGGAGCATGTAAAAACTAACAAAAAAATGTTTTCAAAGTTGAATCTACAGTTGGAGAACTCTTCTTCTGGTGATTCATGGCTTGAAACTAGCATTTTCAACACATCCGGTGTGGTGGATAACATCCAAGACCATTTTATTGGCCTCTCATCATGCTTGGTATAGAGAACCACCACCCATTCCAACCTCAAGAATGCCCTTTCTATAATATAGCTGAGTACTTATATTAACCTTCTCTTAGCTTCAAAAATATTAAATTCTTTAATAATAGTGAAAACCATGTGAAAGTGGAAGCTTATTTGTAAACATGAATGTAAAAAAATTGTTATTATTTAATTAAAAATGAAATTTATATGTACTAATTACAAAATCAATAAAACTTGGTAAAATTCAATAAGCTACATTTGACAAGTCAACATTCCTTAGAATTTCAATCTAACGAATCACTATGATCTACTCTAATCTTGATAGTAACAAGAATGACTTCATGGTCTAACTCAAAAAAATTTCATATATTATTTTTTAATGGCCAACCATTATATTTGATCAATTGAATATTTTTTGTAAGAACCAAATTTGAATAGTGTAGCATCTGTAAAAGTTTGACCACTTACTACACAAGTTGTAATTACATGTTGGGTAGCATTGCAATCTTTGTTGCATGATTTCAAGCCTATATATGATATACATCATGTATATTTTTAACAATTACATTGTTTTAATCATCCATGTTAGATGTTATTAGTCTTAGGGCGTACGTTGTAGGTTTGATCTTAATCAATTTCAACAACAAAACAAACAATTGACTTTTCTGACTATCAAAATCTAATTTATCAAAGAAATTACCCAATTTTTTTTGAGATAATCTTATTTAATGATGGTTAGACATTTTTTTATGCATTGGTTTCAAAAAAAATTCATCAACTTGAATTAAGTACTTGCCTTTTCTATGTACAATACTTGGAGGTGTTGTTAATGGTGGAATTTAATGAGAGGGTCTTTCAAAATTGTTATGTTCACTACTAGTTCCATCATTGTTAGTTTCATTGTTTAGTTATGGGATGACATTTTATTCATTGCTACTTTCATATTTATGTGTTTCCATGAAATTATCTTCATTGATAGGGAGTAAATCATCATGCATAGATTCATCATAAAAAAAATAAAAAACTTTATACTTTTAATGTGGACTTGTAAAATAATTTGGATTTCTAGGTGAATATTTATCATCATTATTCAATTCATTATTGTTAATTTCATCATTATATATGAATTTTGGCTCATTATGGAAAGTGTTTGTACCTTGTCTCAAGTGAAATGCTTGCATTCATACCTTTTATTTTTCTCTCAACTCTTTTAATTGCTCCGGTGTTTTGTGACTTATCTTATTCCTCTTCTTTGAATGAGATCCATCACCCATGACTAAACAAAGAATAATTTGATTGATTTTGATGGTGGGTACCCAAAGAATAATGTGATTCCTTTTGATGGTGGGGGAACCAAGGGAGATTTTTATTCCTCTTATCTTCATCATAAAAAACATAAAATGTTATAAAGAATGTCTATGGAGTCAAAATTCTTGAAATACCCTAAAAATAAACTTTAGACAATGACTTGTTGTCTATTGAGACTATAAAACATGCACATTATAATAAATACACACACACACACACACACACACACACACACACACACACACACACACACACACACACACACACACACACGATTATATTTAATTATGTAAACTTATGTTCTATTATTATGTTATATGATTATATGATGCAATCCGAACTATAAAATATTATTATGTCAAGCAATCCTATATATTTACATATTTACATTTGTGATATAGTTATAGGGTGTATTTACCCATATGTTTCATCTTATACAATTAAACAAGCCATAATTTAGGTTCACAAGATTCAATTTGGCCCAAATCACATGTTTAATTGCAACAATTGACTAATTGGATTAATTCATGAATAATTTAATCCTAAATAATCTATCTAATTGCACTAAAAGACAAATTACATCAATTCACGACTAATTTATTCCCAAATCATGTCCTTCTCTTATTTAGTTATGCTAAAGGGTCTCAAATTCACGCCAATTTCCTTTATGATGGAATTGGTGGACTTCTATCTTTATTTTTTTATGATATTGGGGATTTCTATATAGCTAAAATTAGGTTCACAAGGTCAAATTTCATCCAACATGCATCAATCATTATAACAATGGATTAATTGGGTAAATATATCAGCAAACAAGATCTAATTTAGCCCCTTAAATCACATTGTAGAATCACATTTAGGTTTAAGGGGTTCAAATTTGGCCCCAATTACCTTCATGTTTGCATTTGTAATAAAACTAGGTTTGATTAAGCCATATTTTGCATCCTATACATTCAATTGACCCATAAATTAGGTTCACATGGGCCAATTTTACCCAAATCATGTCCCTAATTACATCAACTAACTAATTAGATCAAGTCATGATAGAATTGAACCTAATTAGCCCCAAATCACATCCTTCTCTTGTAGTTAGGATGAAGGGGTATTAGAATAATTAATGGTTAAGTGGTGTTATTTATGTACCTTTGATACATTAAATTACATTAGTTAAATAATAATATATTTTATTATTTATCATGAATTTATCTTTGTGTAAATAAATAATAAAATATATTAAATGACTTTTGGAGAGGTTGGACCCACTAATGTGGTGGTTGTAAAATGTCATTTATAATGAGTAGATTACCTTCCCTATATATAAAAAGAGTTTATATTATAAAATGCAATGAAAAAAGAAAGAAGAGAAAGCTTGTATTGCGTACATTTTTTTCTAAAATAATGAATAATCTTGGTGGGGTTTTTACCTCTTCATGAAGTTTTTCCATGGTATATCTATGTTATGGTGTGTTTAACGTTACTCTCATTGTTTCAAGGTGAATGCCTTTACTATTGGTCTCACATCTAGATCTGGTATTTACATGCAATCATATTAATTGTTATGTCCTCGTATTAGAGCCGATTAATGCATGATCAATAGGCAAGAATTAAGATTGAGTTTTTGGCATGTGTTCAAGCTTATATTAATCTATATTCCAAATCATGTTATCTTCATAAGTTTTTTCAATCTTTTCCGTTTGTAATAAGTAAGTTATTCTACTTTTTCCTCTCTTAGAAGCCTCGAAATCTCAGATATGTGCAATTTTTTATATTTTAAACCCATTTTCATATCATAAATCTAACTGAGAATATTAAAATTGGATAAAAATGCTTTTTTAAGCATTAATTTTTTTAAGATTGACTTATTTTTTAGACTAATAATTTGTATGAAGGTGGTTAAAGCTCTCTAGTTACATATCTAGCACTTACACGTAGTCGCAAGCATAAAGAGAGTCAATAAGTGAGAAAATCATCCCATAGGTGATATTTTACAGCCTATTTATGGTCTTAAAAAGAGGAAAATTGAAAGAAAAATTCAGATTTTGAATTTTCCTTGCTTATTCAGTTTTCGGAAGATAAAATCTTCTCTTTTAACCTACAAATCTCCTCTCTAGAACCTCCTTAAAGCCTCACTTTAGTTTTTTGATCAAATGAACATCCAAGATCATCATAGTACAACCTTGTACAGAATTTTTTGGTAAAAAATTAATGAAAAATTCATTCTATATCCTCTCCTCATTGGTTTTGATCTCTGAAGACAAATTTGTCAGTTTCTATGCATGCAAATCTCCTTCCAAACCCTACAAACTACTCTCTAAACTCCCTTTATTGTTTTTAAAACCTTATTTGGCATCCCAAATTAGTTTTTTATGGCTATTTTGAAATAAATTTTAGTCAAAAATTTAGATTTCTCTTTCTTTAGTCTATTTCTCTCTTTATAAGGTGGATTCAACAATATTTAAGGCTATTTGAGCCACTTGCAGAACCCAATGAGAGATAAAAAGGAGTTTTTAAATATTTTTACCAATTCTCTTGGGCACCATATCTGATATAAGGAATCAAAAAATCAATTTATAGTATGTAAAAACTTTATTTGAGTCTTTGAGATGCATCAGAGTAAAATTTTTAGGTGATTTCAAGCTTTATCTTGCAAAAAAAGACCACATGTAGCTCTTGTTGTGAATTCTTATCCTCTTCCAACACCTTAATCTATTATGAGCATGCAAAAAAAATATAAATGGGTATGCCTAATGTCATTTTTCAAAGTATTTAAAAAATAAAGCATTTATTTAATTAGCTTTATTCCACCCAAGCAATGAACCCCACATGCATTTCAAAATCTTTTTTTCCAAATTTTAAATTCATGCTTGCATTTTATTATTTTAATGGAAGTATTTAATTATTATTATTATTTTAAATAATACAAATCAGATCAAAAAAATGATTAAATACAATTTAGTGTATTAACTATATTAACATGCTTAGTGGGTGAGTTGGCCAATTTAATTTTGCTAAGCACACTTGCATGAGATAGGTCTTGTGTTCAAATCCTCTCATTCCTTATTTTTTAACCAAACTTAGTTTATTATTAAAAATTATTTTTTTAATGTGTGTGATCATTCACGTGGGAACATGTGTCATGTGCAACAATTTGTTTGACTTTTGACCCTATCAACTGCTTGTCGGCCATAGTCATCCAACCAATCAATTTATAGGTTTTGGTACATTTAGGATACATTAAGAATGTCCTTGAGTTGACTTGAAACCTCCTTGTTTTTTCTTTACAATAATTTGGACAAATAGTGTAATTTTCAACACTATTTATGACACTTATGTCCACTTTTGAGACACTTGTAACTTTCACCTTAATTGCAATCATTTATGTTTTTTAAATTGTTTTGTAATAAAAAAAAGTGGCTAGTGTTGTTTACTCACTAGAATATGTGTTTTTATTTCAAAATCAAGTATAAAACATGTTAAATTTTTTGCTTTCTAAACATTTTTTTTAGTTTAGTATAAAATGGGTTTAGTATAAAATGCAAACTTATAGTGTCGACTTTAAAAGGAAGAAAATAATATTCATGACTTAAATTATAATATAAATTATTCATAATAAAATATTTAATATTTGGTTAATGTAGTATCAAATTATTAGTGAATTTATTGTATGTACATCACATAACATTCTTGGTAAATTTAACATGCTTTATAACAAGCTTACATAAACTCCTATTGAAGGTTGTGTTAAAGGTTGATTCAAAAATTGTGTGCAATAAAGCTAACCCCTATTTACAAATATCTTGTTGGTAGTTTGATTTATCTAACCATTACTAGGATAGATATTTCATAAGATATGGGTGTTACTTCCAAATTCATGTAGGATCCATACTCAGATCATTAGAAATTAGCAAAGCAAATACTTCGATATATAAAAGGAATTGTAAACTTTATTTTATATTATTTTTCCTTTGATTTTGATAATTTATTTAGTTACTATGATGATAATCATACTATGATGAGTCTACTCTTGAGTTTGTTTTTATGTTTGTGTAAGTGCTATCACTTGGAGCACTTCATGTAAAAATTGCTAAAGAAGCCTTGTGGCTATGAAATATGATAGAACATCACGTGGAAGTTTCTCATTATACCAACCTTCTTGGTGATAGTCAAAATTATATAACTTTGGTGAAAAAATCAATGTAGTACCAACAAACTAAAACCTATTCAAGTTCATTCAATCCTGGGCCTATTGAATTTGCCATTGAGGGGGAGTGTGTATGACAATGTCACTTCTTAAAAATTGTGTGGGCCATGTGTTTACTTCTATCTCTCTATACTTCTCATTGTAAAGTATTTTAATATATCACTTTATGTGATTTTGGTAAAATTCATATGGAAGTCTACATTATACCCAACACATAGTATCATGGAAGTCTTTATGTTATAAAAGACTCCAATATGTTTGGTTGATTATTCATGAGAAATTATGGGATGTAGTCTCATGATCATGCTAGCCTAAACTCACTCTAAGTTGTTTAGGGTAACATAGTGTAGTTCCTTAAGGGTGCATATAGGGACATAGTGCAAAACCTTTAAATATCTATGGGTGTATAGTTTAATTCCTTTAAAGGTGACTATGTGATTGTGGATACATAGTGTAATACATTTGTGTATCTATAGTTTTATAGTGTAATTCTTTTAAAGGTGACTATGTGATTGTGGTTACATAGTGTAATACCTTTGGGTGTTTATAGTTAAATTGTGTAATACCTTTGGGTGACTATGTTTACATAGCATAATTCCTTTAAAGGTGACTATGACATGATGAAGGATGTTTCTTTATATCATTACCTCCTAAAAATCATCATGTGGATGGTTCATGGAGTGTAAGTCCATTATGTTGCTACTTCTTAAAACTCATCATGTGGATGGTTCATGGAGTGTAAGTCCATGATGTTGTTACTTCCTAAAACTCATCATGTGAATGGTTCATGGAGTGTAAGTCCATTATGTTGTTACTTCCTAAAACTCATCATGTGGATGGTTCATGGAGTATAAATTTGTTGTTATAAAATTCATTATGACATGCATCCCAACTCAACATTAAGGAAAATTATTAGAATAATTAATGGTTAAGTGGTGTTATTTATGTACCATTAATACATTAAATTATATTGGTTAAATAATAATATGTTTTATTATTTATCATGAGTTTATCCTCATGTAAATAAATATTAAAATATATTAAATGACCTTTGGAGAGGTTGGATCCATTAATGTGGTGGTTAGAAAAAGTCATTTATAATGGTCAAATTACCTTGCCTATATAAAAAAGAGTATATATTGTAAAATGTAATTAAAAAAGAAAGAAGAAAAAGAAGAGAAAGCTTGTATTGGGTACATTTTATTTTTAAAATAATGAATAATCTTGGTGAGTTTTTTACCTCTTCATGAGGTTTTCCCATGTTATATCTGTGTTATGGTATGTCTAACTTTTCTCTCATTTTTTCATGGTAAATATCTTTGCTATTGGTCTCACATCTAGATCCAGTGTTCATATGTAATCATATTATTTGTTCTATCAAGGGGCACAAATTTGCCTCAATTATTTGATGATTGAATTGGTGGACTATTTGATTTATTTTGTTATGATATTGTGGTCTAATGACCCCCAAAATACAACTTATAAAGCTAACATTAGGTTCATGGGATTCAATTTCATCCAACTTGTATCACTAATTTAAATAATTGACTAATTGGATAAATATGTCATGAATTACAGGCTAATTTATCCTTGAATCACATCCTAGACTTGTAGTTAGGTTAAATGGGTTAAGATTAGCCTTGATTACTTTCATGTTTGCATTTGTGATAAAATTAGGGTTTTGAGTTGTAACAATTGACTAATATGGTCTAAGTATTGCTTTTGGGATATCTATCATAACTTTTGAATGAAAACCAATATTTTATCTTCTATTCAATATCTTATATCATAAAAAATATAATACTTTCTTCTAAAATAACTAATTAATATAGAATGTGTTTCCTAAATATCATCCTCATAACCACTTTTGAAGTGAGACAGTTAGACCAATTCATCCCTTGTCAATACTAGTGTAGGATTCCATTCATTCATGATTATTATTCCTTGATTACATACAAAACATTTACAATGGCAATGTTTCATTGTACCTAAATTTAAGATGATGAAATGTGCTTGTGCAATCTTTTACTCATACTCAATCCATGAACATTTTGAAAAATCAAATACACTTCCAATCTAGCCCTAAATGTGGGCCCAAAAATGCTTCATCCCATCACTCTTTTTAAAATTTAAAACTCATTGTAGACACTTACATTAGATAGATTTCTAAGCCAAAATACCCAAGAAGGTTATTTTATATAATAACTATAGATTGCACTTATATGCTTAATTATTTTTTTAAAATCTTGAATTTGATGAAATGAAGAATGAATAATTATCCTTTCTCACTTTTTCCATTATAGATTTATATTATGATTTCATAGTCATACAACATCAATCAAACTAAAATCCACATTTTAATTCTTTTCATTTTCATCCTTATCAGTTAAAATCCCTTGAAATTGATATGCCTAAAAGAGAATAAACAATATATCCCTTTCCTTTAGTTTTCTTGCAATTAGGCTAAAGGGACTCAAAGTGGCCTCAAATTCATATTTTATTGGATGAATCAACTATCTGATTCATTATATGATGACATTGAGGTCAATTTCACTCCCAATCACATCACATATAATTGAAAATAGGTTTATGTTCAATTTTTTAAAAATTATGTCATTGAATGCACCAAATCACATCACATACAATGTAAATAGATTATTGCTCAAAATTTTAAAAACTATGTCATTGAATGCTCAAATTTTACCTTGCATCTAATATGGTCCCTTGAAAAAAAGGATGTATTTTACAACTAAAAAATGCAAATAAAACCATACAGATATCAAATTTAGGACCTAGACTAGTGCTACCACATAAAACCTTTCTCAAGGTGAGTAAAGGTGATCAAACGTCCACTTACATATGGAATATTATGTCTAATAATAAGAATAACCACCAATATCAAATAGTAGGAAAGGCCACGATAACTATGCATAAAATCACATGTAATTCATTATTAGTTAGTAAACAAATGACCTTTACCATTCATGGTGTAGCCCCATCTATCCTTCATGCCCTATAAGCTACATATTTTTTCTCCAGTTCTTAGATCCAAAGATTGGCTTTCAACCTAACATAACCACATCTGGAGGTGAAATATTTTGGTCTGATAAACAATTCATTGGCATTTGATTGAAATTTATTTTACCAACAAGAGTGTAACCCTTATCCACCACCTAAAGATGGTGAATAGATAAAATAAAAATGATAATATTTTAAATTAAATGACTTTATGAATGGTAACCATTACTCAATATTCAACCTATACATGGACTTAATAAATATCATAGAATTCAAGATAGGATTTGAAATCACACTTGTGGTAAAGGGCATAGTGGGCCCCTTTAGATCCACATGCCCACTAACTATTATTGATTTTAATAACCTTTGTGGCATCCTATTAGTGAATATAAATGTGGTGTAATTATAGGTCACTTTATTATTTCCAATATAACCTTTATATGTCCACATGAACTTTGCACATTAAGTGCTTATAACAATACAATGACTAAGGTCAATGGTTCCTCTAAACCTCAAATGAAAAAAATTGTAACCTATAAACCAATGGGTCCATGCCTTCATAGATTAGACTCACTTCAAAACTTTACAAGGCAATGTGTGATGCTAAGATGGGCACAAAATGGTCTAATCACAAGGTACCTATGGAAAAAACAAACAAATAAAGTATTGAATCACACAATGATATGAAAGCAACCTTATAGATGAAGTGGCCCCAACAAAAATTGACATGAAAATTGACCTTGGTCATGTGTTAGTGCACATACTTCATCAAATCCTATAACCTCATGTGTTTTTAGTTTGTAATAGTTAAGGCCCACTTATTATCCATTACATGATTGTAATACTCTAGGATCATAGCATGTGCCATGGTCATAGATGTCTTGCTAAATATTAATTAATATGCCTTAACTAATTGACAAATGACATTTTTTTTGAGACATAAAGTATTATGGGTCCATTAAATCTACATGGCTACCAAGTTAGATCATAGTTTCCCACATATCATCAACACAAAAAACATAATTTTCATAACTACAACCAATGCATGGTTCAAATATGACACATTGCTTATGCAATAATGAAATTAATTGGACCATCCACGTGTCTTCCTCACATTGTAACAAAGTCAAAACATTGGAAGAGTCCACAAAACATTTATTAGGATGCAAATGCTTCATTTCATAGGATATTATACCAAGTGACATGACCACAGTATGGTTCCCTTAGAGACTAAAATGGTGTAACCATTTATTAACTAATGTAGACAAACCTATGTATGTTGTAAAATAAAAAACCAAATCATTGTATATAGGATACTAGCATAATAGAAAGGGAGAGTGATAAAGATGGCATGGATCACACCATGCATTGTTAGATTGAAGAGGAAAAAGGTTTCATAGAGAAAATAGACCTTTTAAGAGATTAAATAATCTCTTGTGGAAGAAGAGTCTTCTAGTATTGAGAAGACACCATAAATTCATAGAGATGGTACAACTAAAAATGTTCAACATGTTTCAAAAATTGATCTCATGGATCATGAGAATGAAATGAAGAGAAGGAAAATGATGTAGTCTTAATGTGTCATCAAGAGGAGGAGGAGAAATAATTTGAGATATCTCTTGAAGAATATATACATGTAAATGATTACATGCATAAAGGTAAATTTAAAGATGAGCTTGATTTGTAAGTTGTAAGAGATATTTATCTCATAGAGCACTAAGGTGAATATAAGGACAAAAAAGAGGAGAAAGACTTTTTTGAGAGGTCCATTATAAGCATGAAAGTAAAAAGGCATAGTGTTGATTTAATTAGATTCACAATGAAGGATGATCCTATCATTTTTTCTTCAGCTAAGCTAATTGAGGTTATAACCAAGTCAAAAATTATCCTTGCAAGTATACATGAATTTGTACAAGAATGAATGAAATGAAGGAAGACAAGTAAAACCATAGCCAGTTTTGAACTAGGAGGTTTGTAATTTATAAAAGATGGGGAGGATGATATAACCTATTATTAACTATTGTTTATTATTGTAGGCTAATTAGGAGTCTAGTTAAGAGTCAATTTTTATCAAGCTTTATCTAGTTCCTTTTCATCAATAGACCCCTAACATAGAGAGAGGTGAGTAAAGGTGCTCAAACATTCACTAACATATGGAATAGTATATCTAATATTAAGAATAACCATCAATATCACATATTGGGAAAGGCCATAAAAACTATGTATAAAACCACATGCAATTAATTGACAATTAGTAATCAACTGGCCGTTACGACTCATGAGGTAGCCCCATCTATCTTTCATGCCTTATAATATACATATTTTTTTCTCCAGTTCTTAGATCCAAATAATGGCTTTGGAACTAACACAAGCCCATTTGGAGGTGAAATATTTGGGTGTGACAAATTGATCTTTAATTTATCATCGAGAGTGAAACCCTTTTCCACCACCTAAAGGTGGTGAATACATGCAATAAAAATGATAAGATTTTCAATTAAATGACTTTATAAAGGGTAAAAAATAATCAATACTCAACGTATCCATGGACTTAATAAAGATCATGGAACTCAAAATAGGATTTGGCATCACACTTATGGCAAAGGGCATAGTGGGACCCTTTACATCCATGTGCACATCAGTAATATACTTTGTGGCATCCTACCAATGAATATAAATGTGTCATAATGATAGGTCATTTTATTATTTCCAATAGGACCTTTGTATGTCCACGTGACCTCTACATATTTATTATTTATCACAATACAATGACTAAGATCAATGGTTCTTGTAAATCTCAAATGAAATAAGTCACAATTTATAAACCAATGAGTCCATTCCTTAATAGAGTAGATTCACTCCAAAACTTTACAAGGGAAGGTCTAATGCCAAGATGGGCATAACATGGTCTCATCATAGGATACCTATGGAAATAACAAACAAATAAAGCATTAAATCACATAATGATATAAAATCAACCTTCTAGGTGAAGTGCCCCCACAAAAAATGACATGGAAATCGACCTTCACCATGTGTCAGTGCACTGAATTCACCAAATCCTATAATCTCATGTTTTTTTAGGCTATAATGGTTAAGGCCTACTCAAAATCCATTACATGATTATAAGACTCAAGGATAATGATATGTGTTGTGGTTATAGATGGATTACTAAATGTTAAATAATATATGCCTTAGCTAATCTACAAATGACATTTTATTTGAGACATAAATCATTTTGGATCTATTAAATCTACATGTTCACCAAGTCAAATCACATTTTTCACATGTCCTCTACACAGAAAAATATTATTTCCATAACTATAACCAATGTGTGGTTCAAATATGACACACGCCCTATGCAATAGTGAAAATAATTGGCCCATCCATGTGTCTTCCTCACATTTTCACAAAGTCACAACATTGGTAGAGTCCAAAAAATGTTTGTTAGGAGCCAAATACTTCATGTTGTAAGATATTCTACCAAGTGAAATGACCACATAATGGTTCCCTTAGAGACTAAAATTATGTAACTGATTATTAACTGATGCAGACAAACCTATGTATGTTGTAAAATAAAAAAAACCAATCACTGTATATATAGGATACTAGTGAAATATAAAGGGAGAATGATAAAGATGGTATGGAGCACACCATGAATTTTTAGAATGAAGAGGAAAAAGGTTTCATGGAGAAAATATACCTTTGAAGGGATGAAACAATCTCTTGTGGAAGAAGAATCTTTGAGTATTGTGAAGACACCATAAATTCACATAGATGTTACAACTAAAAATGTTCAACATGTTTCAAAAATTGATCTCATGGAGCATGAGGATGAAAATGAAGAGAAGAAGGAAGATGATGTAGTCTTAATGTGTCATAAAGAGGAGCAGTAGAAAGAGATTGGGAGATGTCTTTAAGAATATATACATGCAAATGATTACATGCATGAAGGTAAATTTGGAGATGAGCTTGATTTGAAAGTTACAAGAGATACTGATCTCATAGAGCATTAAGGTGAATATAAGGACATAAAAGAGAAGGAAGAGAGAGCCTTTTTTGAGATGTCCATTGTAATCATGAAATAAAAAATGCATAGTTTTGACTTAAGTGGATTCACATTGAAGGATGATCCTATCATTTTTATTTGGCTAAGCTAATTGAGGTTATAACCAAGGAAAAAATTATCCTTGCAAGTATACATTGATTTGTACAAGAATGGAGGAAATGAAGGAAGACAAATAAAACCAAGACCAAATTTGAACTAGGAGGTTTGTAATTTATAAAAGATGGGGAGGATGATGTAATCGGTTATTAACTATTGTTTATTATTGTAAGCTAATTAGGGGTCTAGTTAAGAGTCATTTTTAAAGATTATTTATAGGAGTTTGTTTCCTAATAATAAAAATTCCTCTGAATATGCTATTCTTTTGGATTTAAGTGAAAAACTAGAGTTAAACGAATAACTAGAATTGCATGTGCTATTTTTAGAATGAATAAGTCTAGTTAGAAATTTGATTCTAGTAGCCTTTTATGGATTTAATGGGAATGCATGTTTTAGGTGGGGTACTGAAGAATATTTGAAGGGAAGTGGATGTAATATGTTTTTAATGAATAATAAAAAACTTATTTTGTGCATGTAGTTCTAAAAGAAGAAAATGATTTACTATTGCTCTCCTTTTTTATTGTGTTAATATCTAGTATATATTGATTGAGTTTCTTTTTTAAATGGAAAATAGAGGTTTACGTACATTAGTTTGGTATTAGATCATCCAAAGATGTTGGGAATGAATAACTCATGGGATAACCTTAGTTAGAGTGTAAAAATAAATCAAATAAGAGATGTGGCTATGTCTATGAATATAGACAATACAATTGAGAATTATTGAAGAGATTAATAGAAGGGTGGAAATGTATCATCAAAGAAAGAGAGTTTCAACCTTTAGGTTTAGGGACATGGATAAGGATGAAAGAGATATGAATAAATAGAGTATGAAGAATTAGAGGGGAAAATTTATGGATACTATCATATATTTGAAGTAAATGGTAGTGAGAACACAAATTTCTCAATATCATAGAGAAGAGAAAGAGAGAAGAAATATGGCATGGATCACAACATGCATTGTTGGAATGAAGAGGAAATATGTTTCATGGAATAATGAGACATTCAAATAAATGGAGAATATCTTATAGAAGAAGAGCCTTCTAGTATTGAGAATACACTAAAAATGCACAGATATGGTGCAAATGAAGATGTTCAAAAAGTTACAAAAATTAATCTTGTGGAGCATAAGAATGAAAATGAAGAGAAGAAAGAATATGATGTAGTCTTAATGTGTCATCAAGAGGAGGAGGAGAAAGACATTGGGAGATCTCTTAAATAAGATAAACATGTAAATGATTGCGTGAAAGAAGGTAATTTTAGAAATGATACTGATTTGTAAGTCGTAAGAGATATTACTCTTATAGATCATGGAGGTGAATATAAGGCCACAAAAGAGGAGGAAGAGAGAGCCTTTAAAGATATGGGCATTGTAAGTGTGAAATAAAAAAGTCATAGTGTTAACTTAAATGGATTCACTGTGAATAATGATCCTATCATTTTTTATTTGGCTAAGCTAATTGATGTTACAATCAAGGAAAAACTAACCTTGAAAGTATATTTTAATTTGTACAAGAATGGAGGAAATGAATCAAGAGAAGTAAAAGTAGAACTGCCTCTGAATTAGGAGGCTCAAAATTTATTAAAAATAGGGAGGATGATGTAACTAATTATTAATTATTATTTGTTATTGTAGGCTAATTATGAGTTTAATTAAGAGTCATTATTTAATAGTCTTTTTAGGAGTTTGTTTATTAATAATAATAGTTCATCTAATTACCTTGTTCTTGTGAAGTTAAGGGAGTAACTAGAATTGCATGTGTTATTTTTAGAATTAATAAGTCCAATTAGGAGTCTAATTCTAGAACCCTTTTATGGATTTAATGGGAATACATGTTTTAGGTAGGGTAGTGAAGAAGATTTTAAGGGAAGTGGATGTAAGATCTTTTTTATGAATATGAAAGAGTTTATTTTGTGTATGTAGTTATAAAATAAGAAACATCTTTACTATTGATCTCTCTTTTTGTTGTGCCAATACCCTATATGCAGTTATTGAGTTTATTTTTCTTTGAAAAATGATATTTGTTTGCATCATAAAGTCTAAGTCATAAGCTATATGGTAGCATATAATTTTATCACTAATAATGTTAACTAGTCCACTATGACTTTTAAGCTTTATTAGAACTTTTAATAGGTTCAGACAAGTCACATGTTCATGAACAACATCCAAGTGATACCACCTTAATACATATGTAAAATGAGACTTGATTTAAGTCACTAGGATGGTGATACTTGTCTCCATCATGGCCTTGTGGTACATAAACTCTAACAACAACATGGGATACATTATTCCCATGTGAATGTGAATTATTACATTGGGCACCTTCTAAGGCTGCCTATGTGAAACTTGACAAAATGTTGAGGTACTTCCCATTTGCCAATTTTTAGGGCAATAGAGGACTCCAATGTGTTTACTAGGATGCTTGTTTTAATTTAATATCTATAAGAGCCCTTGGAGCTTTATATCTCAAAATTTAAGGTTATTCTTGTGTGACAAATAGATCATCTATGTTTTGGATGGTGAAGAGTCTTTTAGAATTTTGATTAGGAATTGTATCACTCAAGATAGTTCTATGGAGAAAAGAATGTGAAAATGTTTGAGTCTCTAATCTCTCTTAATCACACAAGTCCCTATCACCATTGTTGGCACTTTTATTACTAAGAATATTTGGAAGGTTTGGGATCTTCTCAAAAGGTAATTATTTTGGGATGGAGATGGTTTTAGATCTAAACTTTATTTAAATTCTTAGTCTTTGAGGTGGTACCCTATTCTTACTTTTCATGAGGTTACCTTTGCTCTTGAACCTTAAATTAAGTCTTTGGTTATTTATAAAATATGTCAAGGTAATCTTTGATCTATTTTGTAAGCAAACTATGGACTAGGTGTCAAGGCATATTTTAAGGGATCAATTCCAGTTATATTCTAGTGACCAAAAATATATTTTATAAATTTACAATGCCATCCCTAATGTGCATATCCATGAAATAGGTGTTTAGTCACCTTCCAAATGGTAGACAGACTAGAAGTGTCTAGTTGAGACTTGTTTCCACTGGTACAAAGCCCACTTAGGTTACCATCTCCACTCTCCATAACATCTTTAAATTGATGTTATCAATATAAATTGGATAGCAAGTTCCATAAAATAAGTGTGCAAAATAAGGTTTGAACATGTATGGATTGCTATCATTGAGTTTAAAAAACACATTTACTTTGGTGTATTATTTAACAAGGGGTTTAATTGGCATGCATTTGGTGCACCTTGGAATGACATATCATGCTTGTTTTGTTTGAAATCACCTAGAATTTATAAATCATATATTTTAGTTTTGCAAGCAAGTCTAGTCGACCTGGCAGTGGATTCACACCCTCTTCCAACCCTTCAGTCCAGACATGTTTAATTGAAAGACAATGATTTTAGGGGACTCAACCATAATTCATAAAAACTACTGATAAATTTATCATACACTTTGTTGTGATATTCTCCTTCACTTATGGAAGAATAAAGATGCAACTAATTTCAATCATCTTATTTTGGATGATAGATTTATAGTGATAATAGGATTAATGGTATCTGTAAATTTATGCTTCAAATATAAATTCAAGATAAAAAATTACATCTAGGGGTGACCCACCTCCATACTAAGTTGGATCATTGGGGTAGATCCCTCAATGCTATTATTTGATTCCCTTCATACTTTACTCACTTATAGTCACCTCCATAAGGCCCTAGGTATGAATCCCTTCAAAGTCTCATCACCATTGTTCACCTACAATGCCTAAAAAAATGTCTTACCACCATTCAAGAAGATTAGCTCAAAAAATTTGTCATAATTTACTTCATGAATTGATTCATGATACTAAAAGATGTCAATTTTTTATTTCGTTTATTAAATTGATAAGATGAGACCTACCATGTACACATTAGGGCTAAGAACATCTAATATCAATGATGAAAATGCATAAATTATTGACAACTTACACGATGTATATCACACTGCAGGACCTAAATCATGCAACAAAAATTATAATGTTGCTAAACATATAATCATAATTTGTGCAATAAGTAGTCAAAAATGGAAGAAATGATTGATTTAAAAAATAAATTGGACACTTGATATAAACAAAAAATATTAATGAAATCAATTTCAAGACACAATACCAATGAGCTCTGAGCATTGTTTGGTCAACTCCCATGAAAGGACGTGGCTATAACCGATGCTCTAAAAGAGTTACTTCAATAATTTTGGAAGGACAGTACTAGAGTTTCACCCAATGCAAGAGATGTAGTCAAAATAATAGTTGGTTCTCATAACCATGAAATGCATCTGAATCATTTCTTGGATATGACTAAAAAACAATTGTACCCTAAGTTTTTGAAAAAAAATCCAAAAATTTCTATTAGTCAAAGATATTTTGAGATGGTAAAATCTTTTTATGTAAAAATAAATCACACACGCACCACTTGTTGTAGGCAACATGTTGATTTATTATGCACCATGATTTTTTACATCATATTCATTGTACATTGCATAATAACAATAATTTAAATGAGTGTGGCTTAGACGTTCTACCAAAATTAGCCAGGGAATTTATTCCAACCATTTTTTGTGAAAGGTCAAATGGATAGTTATTTTTATAACAAACCATGTTTGGATGGAAATTGTAGCATTTGTAATGGATTTTCAAAACTAAAAAATTGTATCCATGAAGATGAAATAAGTAAAATTGGATAAGAATTAGTTGGTTTGAGAAAATATAAATCTATGACTTATCAAGTAAAAGATGGAAAAGAATATAAAATGTGTGAGATTTTTACGAAATAGATATCCATTTCAAAAATTATGGTCAAATTCAAGGAGAAAATTGTTTATTAGTATGTAAGGCACACACACACATGGCTAGATGGTTGAATAAACATTTCAATATAAGGACATGTTTGCACTTGGTTTGATTATTTTAGTAGTCGACTTTGATGAAGATGACACATTAAAACCATAAATGGAAGTTTAGTCATAATATTACAACTCATCACAAGTTTGCATATTCATGCATATAACATTCATACATGCACCTAATAGTACCACAAAAAAAAATATTAAGGGGGTAAAATTTATATATTAGTGATGACCAATCACATTTTACATAGTACACACACAAATTTTTTGAGAATTTCTATAGATATTTGATTTAGAGGAACATTCATTTCAATCAACATTACATTTGGTCAAATAATTGTACATCATAATTCAAGAATGCATAGATGTTTTATTGGTTGAGTAGGATGCACATTACCAAAGGTGTAGAACACATTTGGAGTTTCACTTAGGCTAACCATGGAAAAAAACATCATGATGGTGTTGGATCATGTGTAAAAAGATCCATTTCAAGGGAGGGTTGAAATTTGATGAGGATGGTCATTTGACTGATGCACAAAGCATGGTTGAATGGTGTAATGAGAACATATGCCATAGTGCTCAATTTTTTTAAATTTTTTTAGATATTTTTGGTTAATGGAGGAATAAAACATGTCAAATTATGCAGATCATATGAATTTAATGGGTTCAAGTGAGATACACTCATTTTATAGCTCAAATACAAGCTCTTGGACTATTCATACGAGACACTTGGCATGTTTTTATTTTTCATTCATATAATCTATTTGGAATGAGTGTGAGTCATAAGAGTGGATGGATGAATAGAGTTACATACCTCTAATTCCAATCAACACATATCAAGTTCCTCGAGCATTTCAAATTATAAATATGACATTGTTACACTATTTTAGATCTAATTTTCCTTATTTTTTACATGTGCAGGCCTATGTTTTCATGTTATATCTCTCCTCAAGTATATTACATACATTATACCACTTTAAAAAGTTTTAAAATGGAAATGTATACCTTGAATTCAAATTTCAAGTCATTTGGAGCTATAAAACCCATGTTATGTCACTTTTGTACAAACTAGGATCTACATGGTAGCAAGTAGGCTAGGTTAGAAAAATTTATGTATCTTGAGCTTTTTAGGGTCTAAAAAGCTCATTATTTTTTATAGGTAGGTACAAACCACCTCCAAAACCTAAAAACATTGGATGGGTAGGTCTAATCAATAAAAAATCACCATAATCATACAGTCTCAGGCCCACATACCCTCTTTGTGGTTGTGTGCATGCATTTGGGCTATGGAATTAACTTTGGAGGACTAAATGACATGGAATGGAACTTTTGATATCTATTAGGATTGTTTTAGGAATTTAATATGACCTTAAAAAGGTATGAATCCCCTTGGAGTGCTCCCAAAGACTCAAGATCTCCAAGCATGCACAAAGTTGTTGACAACTTTCACTTATTCACCTTATGTATAGGCCTATGACTGATCATTTCACCTTTGTTCATGGTGATCACTTATTTAGATTATTATTTTGACCTATATAATATCTATCAAGTCTTTTAAGGATATGTAAATGCTTGGATCAATAATAAACACCCAAATTTGTCTCTTTTCAACTAACTGTAAATGTCTTCATGTGAGCTTGTATGCATGACAAACCATATTGTAAGACATCATTGTAGGCATTAAAATTTTGATAGGTCTTATAGATTTTTAAGAATATAAATATAGTATATCCATTCTATCTTTATCATCTTTAAGCTCTTCCAAGTTTGTTATGCTTTGGTATGATTACTTCATAATCCATGCCATAATGAGTGGTGGGTTTGTCGATCGGTCATGATGGGAGGCCAAAAATGTGGTCCTAGATGTTATCCACCCAACTAAATGTGTTAAAAATTATATTTTTTAGTGATTACGCAAAATAACTAAGTTATTAAACAACATCTTGAACTTTGACAACATTTATTATCAGTGTTTCCATCCTCTTGAATAGTATTGAAAATGTACTTTTAGGTAGACTTGGATGTCAAAGTCATGGAAACACATGTAATTTAAATATATAGACATGATACGAGTGATATATTTTCACCTAGGGGTCCCATAGGTAAAAATTCCTATTGGAGCTCAAGAAGTTCTCTTACATGCCAAAAAGTTACATTTTAGGACCTATTACTTAAACTTATGCCATAAATTACTCTTGAAGGTTCAACCAAAATGCTCTAGGGTATAAGAATAGTTTTTAGAAATGAATAAGTGGGATCTTATGGTTCATATAAATTACTTATAATTTCTTTCCTATGCATGTTTGAAGTTAAGATAAAATCTTGCATGTTTCTTGTATTGGGAAGGGCGTTCTTGAGGCCAAAATGGGTGGTGGGTTTATCGACCACGCATGATGGGAGGGAAAAAATATGGTCCTAGACCTTATCCACCCATATGAATTTGTTTTTTATGCCATTTTACATTGAATAATCACCATAAATGTAGTTCTTGAACAACAGCTCAAACTTTGACAACATTTATTGTCAGTGTTTCTACCTTCCTGAACAATATTGAAAATGTATTTTCGAGTAGACTTGGACATTAGGATCATAGAAAAAAATTAATTATCCTATATAAACATGTTACAAGTGATATATTTTCACTTAGGGGTATCAGAGGTAAAAATGCTTATTGGAGCTCGAGAAGTTCTCTCTTACATGCTAAAAAGTTACATTTTAGGGCCCTTTACTGTAACTTATGCCACAAATTGATCTCAAAGGTTCAACCAAAGTAGTATAAGGTGAAATAATATTTTTTATGACATGAAAAGGAGGGATCTTATGGTTCATCCAAATGACTTATAATTTTTGTTCTATGCATGTCTAAAGTCAAGCTAAAATTTTGTATTTTTCATGTATTGTGAAGGGCATTCTTGAGGCCATAATGGGTGGGGGGTTTGTTGACCAAGTGTGATGAGATGAAAATAACATGTTCCTAGATGCTATATACCCATCTAGATGTGTTGGTAGTGCCATATTGCAATGAAAAAGCACCATAAATGGAGTTATCAAATAATAACTCAAACTTTGACAACATTTGTTATAAGTGTTTCTACCCTCCTAGATAATAGTGAAAATGTATTTAAACATGGAATTAGATATCAAGGTAATGTAAAAACATAATTCACCTATATATACATGATATAAATGATAAATTTTCACTTGGGGGTCCTAGAGTTAAAAATGCATGTTGGATCTCGAGAAGTTGTCTCTTCACTACCAAAAAGTTGCATTTTAGGACCCATTATTGCAATTTATTCCATAAATTAATCTCAAAGATTCAAAAAAAGGGATATATGTTGAAATAATATTTATCATTCATGTAGAGGAGGGATATTCCAAGTTTTTAAAACAACTTATAGTTTTCATTCTATGCATGTTTGAAGTTAGGCTAAAATCTTACATTTTTCTTGTATTGGGAAAGGCATTCTTGAGGCCAGAATGGGTGGTGGGTTTGTCAACCAGGCATGATGGAGGCAAATAACATGGTCCTATACCTTATACACTTATAAAAACATGTTTTTAATTCTATTTTGTAGTGAAGAAGCACCAAAAATGGAGTTCTTGAATAACAACTCGATCTTTAACAACATTTATTGTCAATATTTTTCCCTCTTAAATAGTGAAAATGTATTTCTATGTGGACTTGGATGTAAATATCATGGAAACACATTTCATTAATCAATCTATATGTTCTACAAGTGATAGATTTTCACCTAGGGTCCTAGAGGTAAAAATGCCTATTGGAGCTCAAGAAATTGTCTCTTACATGCGAAAAGGTTACATTTTAAGACCTGTTATTGTAACTTATTACACAAATCACTCTCAAAGATTAAGCCAAAGTTATCTAGGGTGAAAAAATATTTTTTATACATACAGAGGATGGATCTTACGGTTCATCAAAATCAATTATAATTTTCATTCTATGCTATCTAAAGTTAGGCTAAAATATTGTAGTTTTCTTGTATTGGAAAGGGTATTCTTGAGGTTAAAATGGATGGTGGGTTTGTCAACCAGGCATGATGGGAGTAAAATAATGTGGTAATATAAATTATCCACCCATGTTTATGTATTTTAAATTTTATTTTATAGTGAATAAGCACCATAAATGGAATTCTTGAATAACAACTCAAACTTTGACACCATTTTTTATAAGTCTTTCCACCCTCTTGAACAATAATGAAAATGTATTTACGGGTAAACTTGGATGTTAGGGTCATGGAAACACATTTAATTAGCCTATCTATACATGCTTGAAGTGATATATTTTCACCTAATGGTCTCATAGGTAAAATGTTTGTTGGAGTTCAAGAAGTTGTCTCTTCACTACCAAAACATTGTATTTCAGGACCCATTAATACAACTTATGCCATAAATTGTTCATGAAGGTTCAACCAAATTTATCCATAGTAAAATAATTTTTTTAGACACATAGATAAAAGATATTAAAATTCATCCAAATGACTTTAGTTTTCATTCTATGCATGTCTGATGTTAGGCTAAAATCATGCATTTTTATTTTATTGGGAAGGGCATTCTTGAGGCAAAAATGGGTGGTGGGTTTGTCTATTAGGCATGACGAGAGGCCAAAAATGTGGTTCTATAAATTATACACCCATTTTAATGTTTTGGTAGTGCCATTTTTCAACAAATAAGAACTGGCAATAGAGTTATCAAACAACAACTCAAACTTTGATAACATTGATTGTTAGTATTTCTACCCTACTGAACAATAGTGAACATGTATTTCTGATTGGACTTGGATCTAAGGATCTTGGAAACATATATATATATATATATATATATATATATATATATATATATATATAAGTAATATATTTTCACTTGGGGGTCTTGGAGGTAAAAATACCTATTGAAGCTTGAGAAGTTGTCTCTTACATACCAGAAAGTTAAATTTTAGGACCTGCTATTACAACTTATGCCACAAATTATTCTCAAATGTTCAAAAAAAGTGATACAAGATGTAAGAAGACTTTTTAGACATGAAAATTATGAATCTTATGGTTTTTTGAAACAAATTATAGTTTTTGTTCCATGCATATCTGAAGTTAGGCTAAAATTCTACATTTTTCTTATATTGGGAAGGGCATTCTTGAGGCCAGAATGGGTGGTGGGGTTATTGACCGGGCATGAAAAGAGGCCAATAATGTGGTCCTAGATGTTATCCATCCATCCAAACATGTTAGATGTGCCATTTTGTAATGAATAAGCATCGAAAATGGAGTTATCAAACAAGTTAAACTTTGAAAACATTTGTTGTTAGTGTTTTTGCCCTCCTGAATAATATTAAAAATGTATTTATAGGTGGACTTGGACATTAAGGTTGTGGAAAAAAGTGTCATTAAAATATCTAGATTTTCTCAAAGTGATATATTTTCACCTGGGGTATCGGTGGTAAAAATGCCTATTGGAACTTAAGAAGTTGTCTATTCACTGCCAAAAAGTTGCATTTTAGGACCTGTTACTACAACTTCTGCCACAAATTATTCTCAAAGGTTAATAAAATAGCTTGGTCATAGAACTTATACACCCATTAAAACATGTTATTATTGCTAAATTACAATAAATAATAACCAAAAATGGAGTTATCAAATAACAACTCGAACTTTGACAACAATTATTATTAGTGTTTTTGCCCTTCTTAATAGTAGTGAAAATGTATTTTTGAGTGAACTTAAATGTCAAGATCATGGAAAATTATGTAATTAACATATATATATGTAATCCAATTGGTATATTTTCACCGGGGGTCCCATAGGTAAAAATTCTTGTTAGATCTTGAGAAGTTCTCTTACATGCCAAAAAGTTACAATTTAGGACCTATTACTGTAACTTATACCATGAATTTATCTCTAAGGTTTAGACAAACTGATATGGGGTGTAATAATATTTTTTATACATGTATAATATGGATCTTATGATTCATCGATATGAATTATAGTTTCCATTCTATGCATGTCAGAAGTTAGGCTAAAATTCTACATTTTTCTTGTATTGGGAAGGACATTTTTAAGGCTAAAATGGGTGAGGGGTTTATCAACTAAGCATCATGGGAGGCCAATAACGTTATATTAGAAATTATTTTTCTATATATATGTGTTTGTGGTGCTAGTTTTTAGTGAATAAGCACTATAAATGGAGTTTTTTAATATCTTGAAATTTGACAACATTTCTTGTCAATGTTTCCACCCTCCTCAATAGTAGTGAAAATGTATTTATGTGTGGAATTAGACATTAGAGTCATGGAAAAATGGGTCAATAAATTATATAGATGTGATCCAAGTGATATATTTTTAATTTTGGGTCCTAGAGGTAAAAATGTCTCTTGGAACTCGATAATTTCTCTTCACTACCAAAAAGTTACATTTTAGGACCCGTTATTGTAACTTATGCCACATATTGATCTCGAATGTTAGGACAAAGTTATTTAGGATGAAATAATATTTTTTAGACATGTAGGGGAAGGATCTTATGGTTCATCAAAATGAATTATATTTTATATTATATGCATGTCTGAAGTTAGGTTAAAATTCTGCATTTTTTCTTGTATTAAGAAGGGCATTCTTAAGGCCAAAATGGGTGGTGGGTTTATCGATCGGGAGTGATGGGAAACAAAGACATGGTAATATAAATTATAATCAAATGAAAATTTGTTGGAAGTGATATTTTACAATGAATAAGCACCAAAAATAAAGATCTTGAACAATAACTTGAACTTTGACAACATTTTTTGTCAATGTTTCTGCCCTTCTAAACAGTAGTGAAAATGTATTTTTGGTTTTAATTGAATATTAGGGTCATGGAAAAACATGTAATTCAATTATATAGATATTATACAATTGATTTATTTTCACTTTGGAGTCCCAGAGGTAAAAATGCCTATTAGAGCTCAAAAAGTTGTCTCTTCACTACCAACATTTTGCATTTTAAGACCCATTACTCTAACTTATGCTATGAATTGCTCTTGAAGTTTTGGCCAAAGTGTTATGAGGTTTGAAAATATTTTTATAAAACCCATATGAGGGATATTACAATTCATTTAAAAAAATTATAGTTTTCATTCTATGCATGTCTAAAGTTAGGCTAAAATTCTACATTTTTCTTGTATTGGAAAAGGGTGTTCTTGAAGCCAAAATGGGTAGTGGGATTGTCAACTAGATGTGATAGGAGGCCAAAAATATGATCCTAGACATTATACACCCATTTATATGTGTTTTTAGTGCCATTTTTTAGTGAAGAAGCACTCGAAATGGATTTATTGCACAATAACTCAAACTTTGATAACATTTTTTTTAGTGTTTTTGCCCTCCTTAATAGTAGTGAAAATCTATTCCTATGTGGACTTGGACATCAAGGTCATGTAAACATGTGTTATTCACCTAAATAAATGTATTACAAGATATATATTTTAACTTGGGGGTCCTAGAGGTAAAAATTCCTGTTACAGCTCATGAAGTTGTCTCTTCACTGCCAAAAAGTTGTGTTTTAGGACTCGTTACTACAACTTATGCCATGAATTGCTCTCAATTGTTCATCCAAAGTGATTAAGAGTAAAATAAGAGTTTTAAAATACCTAAATGAGGTATCTTATGATTTTAATAAATAAATTATATTTTTCATTCTTTACATGTCTGAAGTTATTCCAAAATTCTATATTTATCTTGTATTGGGAAGAGAGTTGTTGAGGCTAAAATGGGTAGTGGGTTTGTAAACTAGGAATGATGAGAGGCCAATAACATGGTCCTAGTCATTATGCACCAATAAAAATGTGTTGGTAGTGATAGTTTGTATTGAATAAGTAGTAGAATCAGAGTTATCAAACAATAGCTCAAACTTTGACAATATTTGTTATCAGTGTTTCTGCCCTCTTAAACAATAGTGAAAATGTATTTATAGATGGACTTGGATGTCATGGTCATGGAAACATATGTCATTAACCTGTCATACACATGGTCATGATATGATATAATCATATACAATACATTATAAATACATTTGAAGGTTTGAATGATCTCGATTATACTATTGGTGAAGTGAGAGAATGTTGTTTACCTTCCTCTAATGGTGTTAAGAAGGTTAGATACCCCTTAGACAATGTGAATAAAGTTTGAGAAGATATCAAGTCTCATAGAAGTGTATAAACCAAAAGACATACATAATGAATATAAAGTGACCTTAGAAGGAAAATGATTAAGAGAGAAGATCTATAATTTAATATGTATTAGTTTTAAGACCCTATTATTATGATCAAGAGGGTTCCATGTTTTAAAAAATATTTGTATGTCTGATCTAACAGTTTGAAGATTAAAAAACCTATAGGGATTAAGGTAATCATGGTTTAATAAAAATAAAAATGGTCATATCTATACATCTAAGCCTTATGAGTGTATTGAAACTCTATGTAAGAGAATAAAGGCATGTGATAGATGATTTAAAAAATAGCAATAGTCTTGGTAAGTTAAAAGGAGCTTGATATGAGGATATGTATAATTTCTCTCTAAGAGACCAATATAAGTGGATCTATAAGAGAGGATAAAAAGATATAGTAGAGGCCATAGACAGAATATTGTTAGTGACCTGAATGGATAAGTAATTAGAAAACTGAAAGTCAGTTTTTGTAAAAAAATTGTTTTAAGGGTATGGGCCTTATTTCATGATTGGTGATATAGTTTTTGCAAATAAATTCATTTAAAAAAATCTCATTAGTCAAATTTTTCATTTAATATGACCAATTGTATTGTTCCCAGTATCACATGACTTTCACATATGGTGTTAGTAAATTATATTTTTCCCACTTTCACATAGGCTATTAATACTTATCTTCAAAAAATAAAAAACCAATGATGGTTTTTTGAATTTGAATTTTGAAATGTTTGCTCAATAGTGGTAGTGACCTCACCCAAAATTATGAAATTAATTGACAAATCCAAATGTACAATTTGTCATGGATGATCTAGACATATACATAACATTAGGGGTACTTCAAACATGTGATAATCACTCTTTGAAATACATTAATGATTGTGTTTGTATGGTCTTACTATATTTTATTTGTGCATGGAGATAATTGTATTTAAGAAAACTTAAATTTTTCTCCTTGCCCTAGAATGGTCACAATATCTGAATCTTATGGAAAATAAAGTGAGATTTATAGGTGTGTGTTGAGGGTTGTTAGGTATCTACTACACCATCTAAGTGTTAAATTAGATAAATGAAAGTAATTTAAGATATATACAAACCATAGATCAGTGTTAAAATATACCATGGGAAATGCTATCTTTTCAAAACAATCAATTTGCTTATGATTTTTTATCCTTATAGAATGTTTGTGAGTTCCTAATAACTATCTAAGAATGTGTAGTGTGTTTTTTAGTGATTATTTAAACTAAATGAACTATAATTCCTATATAATTATAAATAATTGATTTTAATTAGGACCATATTGGTGTGGTAAAATCGACGTCAAATGAGTTAAATTGAAAAAAAAGAAACATGAGAACATGTACATCTTGACTTGGAGAATACTAAAAAAAAGGCCTTATATTCTTAAGGCACTTTGGATAGAATCATGGGCATCATAGGTTCTCTAGACACCTAAAATTATCAAATGTGGATAAATGGTCAAACATTACACTTCATTATTGATAATGAAAGTTAGAAAATCTCATTTCTCATAAATTAGTTTTACAATATGATAATAAAAGCCATAAAGGATTTAAAATAAAAACATAATAGAATTTTAGGTGAATGCCATATAGGCACATGCACAATGCCAATAATACATATATTTCCATATGGGCATATAAAAAATGTGTACATTTCCATATAGGCATATAAAAAATGTGTACATTACCATATAGGCATACAAAAGGCATACAAAAAAGTACATCATGTAAGATGCAAGCTAATCATCTAATAACCTCACTCTCTTTTCCTTCTTCAAAGAAGAACCTCCCTAGGATTCCCTCTTGGTAGATGGAGATCCCTCAAATGCCTTGGATTACTCCAAAGTCTGACTACAGGTCCTACGCTCATATCTTGCTTGTAGATGAACCTATTCAAATACAAGTATTATTATAAAATAAATATAAAATAAATGAAAATAAGTTAAGAAATTAATTTTAAAATAGAATTAAAAAATATTTAAACATGCAATTACTGCAATCTCATGGTCCCAATCAATCTTATTGTGATGCTTGATTGGGTCAGTGATAGGTTGAGCTATACGAACAAACATTTGAAATGTGGAAGAAACATGAGAAGTTTCCATACTAATAATCTGAATGGGATTATCAAATGTCATGCACCAACCCTAAATACACAATACATTCACATAAGTAATATTTGTCACATAAGTATGTAGTAAAATTATTTAAAAAAACTATTTTATAATTCAAAATTAATATGTACCTATGTGAGGGCTCACAATGATGACATTTTTTAGCAATGCCTATGTTTGTCTCCACTCGTAATGATAGAAGAGTGTCTACTCAAGACATCAACTGAACTACCAATGTCTCACTTAGATTTTTATAAAGTATTAAAGATATATGGATTTTTTTTCTTGTTTATATAACAAAGTGTATGAGATTAACTCACACTTTTACTTCTATATAATTTAATGGTGTCATTCTAACACAGATAGATACATTAGTGGATGGGCCAATAGTTCTCTCCACTCACAATGATGTAGGAGTGTCTACTTGAGACACCAATTGAACAAATAATGTCTCACTTAGTTTTCTATAAAGTATCAAAGATACAGGGCATTTTTCTCCTTTATTAAACCAAGAATGTAATATTAACTCAAATTTTTACCTTTGTCTAAGTAAAAGGTGTTATCCTAACATATGTTGATGTAGTAGTGGATGAGTAAGTAACTAGATATGTATATGTAAACAATGGCTACATAAGATCAAATCATAAAAAAGTGGATTGTGATTATGAAGACACCGTGTCCTCCTATAAAATAAAAAATTACATATATATTATTCATTTTTTGTTTAAATTAATTGAAAGATTTTAAATTTGTAAATATAGCTTAAATTTGACATGAAATTTATATAAAGACACTTGCATCCATGTAATGGCCAATGACTACACACCAAATGTGCATGCCAAAAACTCTTCACTCAAGACTATATAATACAACCCCTCTGAGCCACCAATGCCATCATCATTACAAAGTCCAGTACATATAGCTCCACAAGATCTACAAGGATAAGGTTAGGTATGTACACTAGGTGGCATAGCTCCAACATTAATCACTAAAAGCCTACTCGTATGTTGAATGAGTGTATCAGTAAGCATGATAAGTACATGGAGAGTGTTGATTTCCATGACCTCCATCATAGAAGGGATCTTAAGATGAAGTGGTTTTTAGGTAGGGATCCTTACAGGTTAATTAGGCACATGATGTGCATCTAGTTGATTTTGTGTAGAGCCTTTCCCTTAGCCTTAAAACCCACCATAATCAAAATAATTTGGAATATCATTGAGGATAAAATCACATTAGAGTTTACTCAAAAAATACAATGGGACCTCATGGTAGTTACATGGTGGATAATTAAACAACATCAATCATTAGTAATATAAATTGGCTTTGATCAAATTGTGTTGGCACCTATGTATTGTGAAATGTATAACAATTACTAGAAATGGTGTATTGGTGGATGGGTTAATGAATAACACAATAACAACTACTTTTGATATTTCTTTGATTTTAACCTCATGTGTTGATAATTTTTAGCGTAATAAGCTCTATAACTATCCTGATATGATGCCCATGTGTCAATTTCACTCATTATTTAGTCAACTTGACCCAATATAGACTCTAGGTTATTGGATAGATAGGTGTGGTGGGTGTTGGTGGATGTGGGATCACTCATTCTCATGATTACTAGTTAAATTTCAATTTTTTTGACAATGTGTGAAGTTGGATCCTCCTAGCTACTTGGGGGATCATGTTGAATTATATGAGGATTAGGGGATGAATATGAGGGTTAGCTAGAGGGTTAGCCAGAGGATTATGAGGGTTAGGTGGAGTCTTATTAGAGGATTAGGAGGGTCAAGTGGAGGGTTATCCACGTGATTATCAGGCTTAGGAGGATAGTTATGGTCTCTTGCAGTGGATTGGTATATTTCAAACAAATTATTTTAAAAATTAAACAATGTAAAAAATAAAAATAAAAATGGTAAAACATAAGGTTAATAGGTGTAGTTTTTTATCACTTACCTCATATATGTGGTGGCATTATGAATTTTAGGATGTGTCAAGCTTTCCAATGGATTTATAGCGAGTTTTGAGGTCTTTGGAGGAGAAATGTGATCATAAACTAGAACTTAAGAGTTGGAAAAATGTGAAATGGTAGTGTTTGACTGTGATTTAAAAAAATACATATGTAATGCATACACATTATAATAATGCATACACATTACAATAATGCATACACTTTACTCCATAAAGCATATGCATTATCACATAATGCATACACATTATCATATAATGTGTATGCATTATGGATCATTAATTATCGAGCCATAATTTGAATAACTTAAATGTGTTATAGGGTATGTCCATAGAATTATACCCCAACTTTGTGCACATACCCAAAAGAGAAAGAGAGGAGAAAGATGGCATGGATCACACCATCTGTTGTTGGAATAAAGAGGAAAAACCTTTCATGAAGCAAGGAGACCTTTGAATATATGAGATATTCTCTCATGGAAGAAGATTATTCTAGTATTGAGAAGACATTAGAAATGCATAGAGATGGTGCAATTGAAGATGTTCAACATGTTACAAAAATTGATCTCATGGAGCATGAGCAAGAAAATGAAGACAAGAAATAAGATGATGTAGTTTTAATGTGTCTCAAGAGGAGGAGGATAAAGATATTAGGACATCTCTTGAAGAAGATAGACATATAAATGATTGCATGCAATAAGGTAAATTTAGAGATGAGGTTGATTTACAATTCACAAGAGACATTGCTCTCATAAAGAACAAAGGTGAATATAAGGCCACAAAAGAAGAGGAAGAGAGAGCATTTTTAGATATGGGCATTGTAAGTTTGAAATAAAAAGGGCATAGTGTTGTCTTAAGTGCATTCATAGTGAAGGATGATCTTATTATTTTTCATTTGGATAAGCTAATTGAGGTTGAAAGCAGGGTAAAAATTATCCTTGAAAGTATACATTAATTTATACAATAATGGAGGAAACAAAGAAAGACAAGTAAAACCAAAACCAACTATGAACCAAGAGGCTCATAATTTATAAAAGATGGGGAGGATGATATAACCAATTATTAACTATTGTTTGTTAATGTAAGCTAATTAAGATTCTAGTTAAGAGTCATTATTTAAGAGTGATTTTAGGAGTTTGTTTCTTAATAATAGAATTTCCTATGACTACCTTGTTCTTGTGGAGTTAAGGGAACAACTGGAGTTGCATGTGCTATAATTAATAAGTCTAGTTAAGAGTCTACTTATAGTATATTTTTATGGATTTAATGGAAATACATGTTTTAGGTAGGGTATTAAAGAATATTTGAAGGGAGAGTGAATGTAATTTATTTTTGATGAATAGGAAAGAGTTTATTTTATGTATACAGTTCTAAAGAAGAAACATATTTACTATTACTCTCCCATTCTGTTGTGCTAATACCCTATATACAATGATTAAGTTTTTTATTTTACAACAAATATAAGTTTGTCTACATCATAAATTCCAAGTCATAAGTTATATGGTAGCATATAATTTTAGCATTAATAATATTAAGTGGTCCACTATGGCTTTTAAGACTTATTATCACTTTTAACAAGTTTAGA
>JARHVA010002836.1:1075000-1285000 GCA_037957365.1 Torreya grandis
TACTTCTCTACACTAAACCATGTCTATATTATGTTTGGAGGAGGAGAAAAGACACTAAAATAACATGATACCTCGATGAATTGACAATGTCACTATGGAGGGGAGGTGAGTAATTAAAAAAAATGTATTAACACTACATTTTAGTGATTTTTTTATTCACATTATTTTAAAATTAAAACCTCGTTTAATTTGAACAACCCATTCAATTATAAGAGAAAAACTACTAACTCTCCTAACCCTTCGAACCCTCCTAACCCTCCCCCCAACCTTCCTAGACATCCTATCACTTCTATACTTCCATAAAACTCCCCAGGTAGTCAAGAGGATTTGGTTGCACACATAGTAGAAAAAAATACAAATTAAATAAATAATTAAGAGAATGAAGGATCCCACTTCAACCAACACCCACCGTACTTAATTAGCCAATATCCTAGAGTCAATATTCGGTCAAGTTGACTCGATAGTGAGTAAAATTGACTATTATGCATCATAATAGTGAGTAAAATTGACTATTATGCATCATATAGGGATATATTTCAAGCTTACTCTACTAACAAATTTTCAGCACATGATGTGAAGGATAAATAAATATCAAAATACCTAATTTGTGCCTTATTCATTAACCCAATAATCAATGCACCATTTACACTATCAACACAATGCTTCTCGATCCACCAATGCTAGCATAATTTGATTAGAAATAATTTTTGGATCAATGATGGATGGGGTTTTATTACCCACTATGTAACAACCATGAGGTCCCATTGTATTTTTAAAAAAAACTCTACTATGAGTTTATCCTCAATGAGATTCCCAACTATATTGACTACTTAGAGTTTGAGGACTAAGGGAAAGGCTTTGTGTAGGATAGAATAGGTACACATTGTGTACATAATTGGCCTATAAGGGTCTCTTCCCAAAATCCACTTCATCCAGAGATCACCTCTACAATAAAGGAGGTCATGAATATTGACACTTTGCATGTACTTAATGCCCTCACTAACACAATCATTCATCATGTATGAGTAGGCTTTTTGAGATTGATGCTAGAGATACTCCACTTAATGTTCATACATAACATCACCATTGTAGATGATGTAGTGATATATGCACTAGACCTTTGGATGAGGATGGTGTTTTTCCTAAGGGCCTAGATGATATACTTTTGAATTATGAGCTTTTAGTATGTATATTTGATGTACACATGTCAGTCACTACACATATGCAACTATATTTTATATTTTAAATGTTAAATTTTAGTTATATTTGTATTAAAACCTAACATTTAATTTACATATAAATTGAATAATATATATGTAAATTTTTATGTTGCAAGATGAGAGAATGCCATCATATTCATGGTCCACTACTGAATTTTTGGGCCAGCTAATGTTTACATATTCATAGCTAGTTTTTGGGCCATATACCACTACATTTATTGATGTTATTAGGCCAATGTTCACATATACAAAAGTAATTTTGATTTAATATTATACTGTGTAGATATTTTTATTTATATAGATCTATGCTCTTGATTAAATGAGGTTGTTTTTTTAGTTGATGACCATAGTACAGAGTCCTCCATCTCTATGAACTGAGATAGACATAGGCATTGTTGTTGTAGTGTCATCTCACCAAGGTAAATGTTAACTATTTTTGTGAGGTGCCTCTCATGATTAGGCTACACCATTTGGGCTATGCCATTCATCACTATTCTAATGTAGATACTCTTGATACACTGGTTTAATATCATTTGGGACTTGATTTTAATGTTTTGCATTTATTTAATTTATAAACATACTACATTTATATTATAAGTATAGTTTAAATAAATAATGGAATACTCATCTCTTTCATACCTTCTTTGGATGCCATTATACATTTTAGTTGTGTAAATTTGATGAAGTAGTTATGTACTACCTGCTCCTTTGGGATGTTCTTTCTTTGGAGATGCTTTGAATTCTTATTTGATGTTTACAATTTTATTGGAAGGTTATTATCTTTTTGGATTCAACTTGCATTCAACCATATAATAGTGAAGTGATGTTGTGATATCCCCTTCTCCATATAGTTGTTACCTTTTTTTTAGAGACTCTTCTTTGGCCCTTTGAAGTAGTGCAAGATTGTAATTCTCATGTCTCCTAAGGCCTTGAAATAGTTTGATGGTTATGTCTCTTTTTTTTAGCTTCATAAAATTTGTTCTATACCTCTCCACTACACTCAACTTGGCCATTCCTTCTTTCCTCATCATATATCTACTTCACTATTTAAGAGCACAAAAACACTAAAAATAAATTTTGTCAAAGTTGAGGTAACAGTTAGAGAAATTGCTTATGGTGATTTTTGGCTGAAAACTATAACTTAAAACATGTATGAAGTGGTGGATAACATCCAAAATTAGGTTATTGGCCTCCCATCACTCCTAGTCAAGAGACCCACCACCCATTTTGGCCTCAAGAACACCCTTCCCAATATAAGTAAAATGTATTTTTATAGCATAATGTCAGTCATGCATAAAAAATAAATCATATTTTATCCGGATGAATCAAAAGGACCCTCAAATACATGTTAAATCCATTTAATTTTACCCTAGATCATGCCAATAAAACTTTTGATATAAATATATGGCACAAATTATAGTAATGGGTCCTAAAATGTAACATTTTTGTAGTGAAGAGACAAGTTCTTGAGTTATAATTAAAATTTATGCCTCCAAAACATCCAAGTGAGAATCCATCACTTTGATCCCACATATATATTAAAATCACACATGATCCCATATATATTAAAATCACACATGATCCCATGACAATAAAAATATAGTTTAGACCTCAAGAATAGGCTTCCCAATACAAGAAAAATGTAGTTTTAAAGCCTAACTTTAGGTGTGCATAAATTGAAAATTGTATGTCATTTGGATGAATCATAAGAACCCTAGCATGTGTGTTGAATATATAATTTTTCCTTGGATAACATTTATGGAAACTTAAATATGAATATGTGACACAAGTTACAGTAATGAGTTCTAAAATGTAACTTTTTGTAGTGAAGAGACAAGTTCTTAAGCTTGAACTATAATTTATGCCTCTAGGACCTTCAGGTTTAATTACATAACTTTAAGTATGTCTATATATGTAAATGACACATGATCCCATGACCTTAATCTCCAAATCCACCCAAAAACATGTTTTCACTACTATTTAAAAATGCAAAAACACTAACAATAAATGTTGTCAAAGTTGAAGTGGTAGTTAGAGAACTCTACATCTAGTGATTTATGGGTTAAAATTAGTGCTACCAACATGTCTATGGTTTAATATAACATCCATTACCAGGTTATTATCCTCTCATCAACCCTAGTCAAGAGAACCATTGTGATGCCCATTTTTTCCTCAAAAGAATAGGCACGACATGCAATTACCACCAATAAACTAACAAAGATGTGAATCAATAATGGGAACCATTCTAAATAAAGAACATGAGTGAAATTTTACGTAAATAATTTGGTAGATGCCTACCATAATTTTTTTGAATCTACATTCAAATCCATTCACCCAGTTGATTTATGCATAATTGACATCGAGATGACCATCAAATTTAACTCAGGACAAAGCTGATGCAATTAGGTAATATGTGACATCCTCAGGACCAATCTATTTGAAACTATCAAGGGTTGTATATGTGCCACATGTCATAATCTTAGGCCCTTGGATCTATCACCAAATTTAATGCTCCCTACTTTATGAGTTTTAGGATGTTGCCATTTAGAAGTCTCATGGGGATCTAAGGCATTAAATATTAAACCTTTTAGCTAATCCTACAAGTTGATATGATGATTCCATGTGGCATCATACAATTGACTTAAAAAATGCCAAAAATTGGCTAAGGAAAAAATCTTTAAAAAAAATAGTCCTCTTCAAGAGCACAAATTGTCAGGAAGTTTCCACATGGAAACATCCTACTAGCTTACTAGTCTAGAGGCTTAGCACTATGCATGGCCATTTTAAAGATTATAGGTCATTAGGACGATACCACATGGCAAAATTTTGATCACTTGATAACTTATAGGTAATGGATTTAACTATGGCCATCTCTAGAGCCATGGTTTATAAAGATGATGCAATGAGGCAACATCCCATTCTCCCTCTTGTCCAAAGGTAAAGCTCATTATATGACCATTTTATAGATTGTGGGTCACTAGCATGATGCCAAATGGAATAATCCCACTAGTTAGCTAGCTCATAGGCTAATTTTATTGTAAAACTATCCTTAGGATCATGAGTCACTAGGATGATGCCACATGGTAACATCCTGCTATTCTTCTAGCCTAGAGGCATCTGTATCATAGACCAGTTGACTCACTCCTAGGTTTAGGGGAGTGTGACATGTGTCTTCCTTTTAAAAACTCACCAAAAAGTCATAAAAATGACTAAGTCAAAAAGGGTTATGAAAGGACCCAACTCCGGGGAGTCTAAGGCAAAGTCTAGGTGGATTGAATAAGTCAATGGGGACAAATTTGACTAAGTCAAAATGCCCAAAAAGGGTTAAGTTGAATTTCATAGGAAATCAAAAGGTGACTAAGGTAAAAATCCCACTTCAACTAAAACTTGTGCATAGCAAGGCCAAAATTAGTACAAAGAGAAACACAAAAACCTTTGAGGCCAAAATATGAATACAAACAAACCATCAAGGCAAAACCAAGATGAATTATATAAAACCAAAATGTCAATGCTTAAAATAGGCTTCAAACACTCAACCAATATTTTCATTGATTTAATCGACTATTTGAAAACATAAGGAAACTCAATCCAAGAGTCAACTAGTATGCTCATCAAAAAATAAAACTTTGAGGATTATAACAAGAACCATTCTGTTATGCCAAAGATAAGATATTGATCTAACATTTATATGTGTATAAACATAGAGTTAAGGGAGGTCTAAAAATCCTCCTTTATCAAGGGTTAATTCCTAGAAGGGATTCTAGAATTAGAGCCATCTAGTTTCCCCACATTAACATTTTAGCTTAAGATCCCAACCCTGCTAACATTATCTTATCTATACAAGTTGGTCTTCTAATAATAAGGATTCTAATAAAGCTGCCTGAAAGCATAAACTAAGTGCTCTTCATTAATATATTTATTTATCAAAATAAATACAATACTCAGATTGTAAAGTCTTATTATGTATTTATTCTTCATAATAATCTATCAACCGTTTATTTGGGTTCCACTCCTTTATGGATAAGCTTGGTCTATAATATAGTTTCCAAAAGAATCCATGAGGCACCAAGCTCATTTATTAGTCTGATTATCAAAGAATTAGACCAAATTATGACTTATTCATGATTTGATTAAAAGAGACCTATAGGCTTATGAGTTACTCCCTACTTGATAGATTCTTTCTAGGGAGATCTACATTCAAAGCATATTGAGGTCATAAATAACACACTTTCTAAGAGTTATTTAAGATTTTATCTAACTTAGATTGTTCCTTATCAAAGGTTAGCCAACTAGATCTAGACTCGCTAAACATAATCCATATTATAGATGGGTTGACATAACTAGATTCATAAAATCAACACACTATATATCTTTATCATCCCCAACATGGGTAGTCTAAAACACATGCCTTCATATAGGATTGATTCTTCATATATATATATATATATATATATATATATATATTCATTTAAAGTAATATTATTACAAGAAACTCAAGATGTAACGAATAAGCATTCACATGATATTCAATAGAATATATAATGTATGTATTAAGGCCATTAACTTGACCAAGCTAAGTCATGGGTATACAATCATCCACTAAGATTCTATTTATAACAAGCATTCCTCTCAAGGAGGTTTATTAATCTGATATAACAATCAACTTCTATAGTAGATCTCTGAGGTAATAACCAAAACATTCAATTGGTGAAATGCATAATATAGTGTTTCACACATGACCTACAATCAATCATTAATACATAAATATAGTAAGTTTAGCTAAGAATAATTAATACTTGGATCTTATCCAGATATAGATAGAAACAAGGCACGAGTAGTTAATAGCTAAAGACAAGCTCCTCTTCCCTCCAAGTGAAACTTTGGCTAACAAAAAGTGAGATCACCTACCAACCTTTTGTCATCATCAAATGATTGTTCTAGGAAACCCTAATTATGAATCCTACCTCTGAACATGTTTACATCATGGTTCAAATCAAACAAAGACAAAAATAATCAAGATGTCTTTGGGTCAAGGAGATAATTATTCACAAATTCACAACCAAGCATCTCTAATTCAAGAGATTACCAACGTCGGATCTATTTACATAAGCATAAAAACATAATAAGGCACACCCATGGGTAGAAACAAACATGTATGTAACAAATGAGATTTAAATTATATAAGTAGTCACGAGAGGCCTAACCCTTCATCCATCATGAATAATGTTACCTTTCTACACATTATAAGTCTTACACGATGAAATCATAGTATCCATGTAAGCATAAAGACCATAGTTAGCACTATCATGGAGGGATATCTCAATTCTAACTCCCACATAAGATTAATAACACTATAAGGTAAATCAAACAAAGATATAAAGAAAATAAATAAAGGGATGGAGTAAACCAAGTGATCTTGCTCCTCTCAACACAACAAGTAAACAAGAATCATACAAACATCATTTAGTCAATCAAGAGAATAGTCAAGTCATAAGACAACTACTAAATGATCTAGGATCTTCCATGGATCTTTTCTACATGTTTCTACCAGTCGAGGCTCTCCCTCTCCCATATTTATTTTTGTCCTTCCTTCCTCTTTTAGGTTGATCCCCAAAGGGTCCTAAAATTTAATGTTTAGAGAACATAACCCTTTTCTAAGACATATTCCTTATTTAAATATGTGTTCTCTCCTTCTTGACACCCAATCAGAACATGACATGTGTTTGTTCTTCCCTTGGATTGGCTAACCACTTCTATTATGCATCCCATGCCTTCTTCATGGAGATCTCTCTGCTAATCCATAATAGTGGATGGCAGATCTAGAAAAGTCCTATGGTTACTTGTAAAATAATTAACCTCCATATGTAAGGCTCAAGGTAAAGGCAAATCAATGGACAAGTTTGCATTTCTACAATAACGAAATATGGAAATTGTTTTGCTTTGTCCTCATGCATTGAAGATGACCAACCAAAGGTGGTTCGACCAACCGAATAGTTATTACAATCCATTTAGACATGCCAAGACAAAATAAGGGGTTGAAAGACATAAAAATAAATCAAGTAGGAACAAGCAAGGTTCAAGACAATATTTTGGTTAGAGACAGGATCACACATGATGACAAAATTACTGGCATAGTCTATTTTACCTTCATTGTAAATGACCTCTTCCTACACACTTATTGCACCCATGAAATCTGGTATCCTAATAGTTGAAGATTACAATTATAGCATGCTATATCATTCAATTTAAACCAACATAATTATATTACCAAGTAATTCATAAGGTCATGAAGTGATATTCATGTAGTACCTATTACATGTATAATTTCAATTGTAACACAAAATTATAATTCAAGCATTATTTAGCTAATTATTACCATGTGCATGATTTGCTCACCTTGGAATCAAAACAACCATGGGAGTATCATCATTAGTTAGCATAGTCACCTTGTTTTTCCATGAGGGACCTTACATTCTTTCCCCCCTAAAAAGGGCATCATCCTCAATGTAGGATTGCTTGATTCACTTTATTAGGCTTCCCAAGCCACTAATTAGGATTGTCTCCAAGAAAATCTTCATCCTTAAACTATAACCTTGTTGATAGTACAAGAAAAACACATTAATTTTCTAACATAGTTAGTTGTGTGTGTCCCAATTTGCTATAAATCATCTAGTCTCTCTGTGCCCTTTCATATACTATGAAACTTCATACCAATTCATGACAACCTGCTATATTACTAAGGATGGATTCCCTTATCAAGACTAACTATCAAGAGGAACTAACAATAAGAGTAAAAAATTCTATGCCATATTTTTTTAAATCAATTTTAATGATTTTTTATGTTTATATAGCCTTAATCATCAATATTTTAGTACTAAATCACTTATTGGCTTGAGATCAATTGTAACATAACCTTTCCATCCTTACAACATGAGTTATGGACTCTATTTTTAGCATGCAAGCAATTATTCCATTTGCTCAAAATTTATTATTCACTCCAATTTACTTGGTAATGATCATGGGAGAGTTGGAAAACCTAACGTCATGTCCAACATGAGAGGACTTTAACTGCATCCATCATGGCATCTAGGTAAGGGTCAAACAACCATTATCCATGACTAACACAAAAGGACTTTGCCATGATACCATCATGAAGATACTTTCCATTTCCCATCATTTTCCTTCAAGAATATTACAACATTTTAGCATAATGAGAGTTTTCCTAATACCAACTCATAAGGATGTTTCAATTCTGGATCATAATAACTAAACTTCTTATCAGCAAAATATTTTTGACTTGGAGATAAAATTGGTCCAATTTTAAACCCAAGCCTTGCTTCATTCAAATTTATATTTCCACTTTGTATTTCATTGAGTTCATTTGATGCTAACTAAATTACCATTAATTTCATAAAGAGGCAATTCATTCTAATGTGAATCATACTAAAAACCACATATATCTCAATCCATTAAGACTGATCATTCCTTTGTTATAGGCCTTAGAGTACATGTGATCCTAGAATATGAAATTTATTCTCAGATAAGGATGATAGTTGCCAATCATAACAAAAACATCCTACATAAAAAGTGCCATCTAAAACATAGAGTCTCTTCTGAATAAGCAGATCATAGGGAAATGACTCATATCACTCCAATTCTTTTACAAATGAATACAAACATGGGATTGTCTCCCTTTCAATATACCATGCTATTCATGGAAGGTTTTTAAGAAACCTACTACCATAATATTTAATATCATTGTGTTCTTAGGATCTCAGCCTACCAACCCAAGTATTATATGTAAGTCAATATGCAAGGGGATCTCCATCCTTGATTCAAGAAAATCAAGCATTCAAATGATCAATCAGGTAGAGCAAGCACTCAAGAATATATTTTAAATAGATAGGTCCCTAGAAGTTATGGAATAACAAGAGGATACCCTCACTTTATTGATTCCATTCAATTTTCATGGGAGGGTTAAGAAATGTACAATCATGTCCCATCATGAGAGGGATTAAAATATTCCATCTTGACATACACAAAAGGGTCAAGCATTCTAAAACCATGCCCAACACAAGAGAACTTTCCATTCTTCCACCATTACATTTACATGAGGGTCAAACATTATACCACCATGCCCAACACAAGATGGATTGCCATTCTTCCACCATGACATTCATAGCAGGGTAAAGAATTCTACCACCATGCCCAAAATAAGAGGGATTTCCATTCTTCCACCATGAAAATGTTTTTCACAGATAACCACTGCATAAGAAAGTATCACAATCACTTAAAGAAACATCAACTAATCATGTAAGTGAAATATTAATAAAAGGAAACCAAGTAGTCTCAATAATCAAATCAAATCCAACTTAAAATTCATCAAATAATTCCATTATTAGGCTTTAGTTATAAACTTTCAAAGTCAAGAAGAAAATGATGATGGTTTCTAAATAATACAACAAAAGCTCACGCAACTCAAAATAAGTTCAACAAACAAATTTAGCAAAAATTAGATCATAGTACAATCACTATGTGACTTCAAGAATCAAAAAAAAGGGAGAAGGAATAAGTTAAGAGTGTATTGGTCCAACCAATCATTGCCTATAAGATCCCCTCAAGGAGTCAATTACCAATAATACCCCCTCATGGAGCCAATCACTGATTTATCATGCCAAATTCATTACTATTTGATTACCATTATTAACATGTAAGAGGGCACTACACCACTGCCACTACATAAAATGATATAAAATAGTATTTAGTACCCTATGCCTTTATGGAGGTCATACTTGTATATTATATGTATTCACTTACTACTTTCACACGAGAATTCAGATATAATACCACCTATAATTATGTCCCACCTAATGTTTATGTAAAGATATATGTAGGGATACCATAACAAGACAAGGGATCCTCCACATCCACCATCCTTTGATTCTTGTATACACATAGTTCGATACAAGTCCCTAAGGTACTTAGCAGTTCCTGCTATCTGTTAGGTTGTGGAGCTAAAAGCTTCAACCTTTGCAAACTGAGGAACAGATGGTTGCTGAGTTCTACAGTAACCGGCATCGGCAGTAGGACCGACGACGGCAGAGACCAGTGCAGAAGGCCACCGGCGACGACAGGAAGTTGGCCGACGTCGGCAGAACCAGACAAGCAGGGACCGACGTCGGTCGCCTGTGTGTTCCAGAATTGCTCGTTTCACGGACAGTTAGTTAAGTGAACGAAGAGTTTGCATGTTGAGACCAGTTAGAGTCTTGTGCTGCGAGGACAATTGTCTAAATTAAGAGTCTAAGTTATTGTTTGAGTTAGGGATCTATTTATAGACCCATTGGCATGTATTGTATAAGGCATGAGATAGAAAGGAAGAGTTCCTTCTAGTTGTAAGATCTGTGAGTTGCAGGTTGTTGCAAGCTCATTGGGGATCTACATGTAAGTTTAGTCTTTGAATTGCAGGTTGCAGATTCATGAGAGATCAGCTTGAAGTGCTATAGAGTGCTTGATGTACCGGCAGGGTTATTACTGACTGGTTGGTGAGGTGAACACCAATTCTGTGTGTGAGTTGGTTGTTGGGACCGTTTTTGTGTAGGAGAGTGTGTGTGAGAAGAATTACTGAACACTTGAGGTGTGGCGAATCTCTGTAAGGTGAAAGAGTGTGGCGGCTCTTTGTTGTATTCTTTTCTGTTAGTGTTAATACAAGATAGTGTATTGTCTCTCATATTCTGTGCTATTGGTGAATTCTAGTTACTTGTGTTTCTGGTTATTTTCGCATATTCAATTGCTTATATTTGGTAATCATACTGTGCTCTTTCTGAGGAGCAAGATCCCAACTAGTGGCATCAGAGCATGTTTGTTGTTCTAGATTCCTGACAACTGGTATCAGAGCCTTGGTTGTAGGTTCTTAAGCTTGATACCATCAATTGGTATCAGAGCTTTTGGTTGGGATACTAACAGATTGGTGTAGATCTGGGTAGTGTGTTTTGATTACAGGTTACTCACAGGGTTTCTGTTTGAGTGGGAGTTGAGCAATGACAGAAAGTAGTCAACTACGAATGGAGAAGTTCAATGGCAAGAACTACCAATTATGGAGGATGCAGATTGAGGACTATCTGTATCAGAAAGATTTGTACTTACCGTTGGGTGGGGTTGCTAGCAAACCCTTGGATATGAAAGATGAAGAATGGGAGGTTCTTGATCAGAAGGCTCTGGGATCTGTTAGATTGAGTCTTGCATCATCTGTGATTTCCAGCTTATCACAGTGTAAGACAACGGTGGAGTTGATGGAATCTTTGGCAAATTTATATGAAAAACCCTCAGCTTCGAATAAGGTATTTCTTATGAAGCGTTTATTTAATTTGCAAATGTTGGAAGGTGGATCTGTTCATAGCCATCTTAGTGATTTCCATGATTTAGTAAACCAGTTAAGTTCAGTCAATATTGTATTTGATGATGAAATAAGAGCTCTCTTAATCTTGTGTTCATTACCTGAAAGTTGGGAAGGTTTGGTAATGGCAGTTTCTAATACTGTGTCTCCTTCAAAAGTCTTAAAAGTGGATGATAATGTGAGTGTAATCTTGAACGAAGAGATACGCAGGAAAAGCACAGGTGAATCATCTGGAGATGCTTTGAGTGTTGAAGGAAGAGGAAGGCCAAGAGAGAAGATAGAGCGTGGGAGATCAAGGTCGAAGACGGGCAAGAGATCCAAGTCCAGGTATGGCAGAATAACCTGCTGGAAATGTGGAAAGCAAGGGCACTTAAAGAGAGATTGCAGATCGGGTACAGATTAGCATGAAGAACATGAAGAAGAAGCAGATGTTGCGGGTTACATTGCACAGGATGCTCTGGTATGTTCTTTGGATAAAGTAGAATCTTGGGTATTAGATTCTGGTGCCTCTTTTCATGCATCCCCACATAGGGAATTTTTTCATGAGTATGTCCAGGGAGATTTTGGAGAAATTTGTGTAGGGGATGATAAGTCTTGTCAGATTGTTGGCAAAGGCAAAGTGAAGCTGAAACTGCAGACAGGTAACACATGGGTGTTAAAGGAGGTCATGCACGTCCCAGTTCTGAAATGGAATCTGATTTCTGTTAGAAGTTTGGGTGAAGAGGGTTGCACAGTAACTCTCACAGCGGACTCTTGGAAGGTTACCAAGGGTACACTTGTTGTAGCTAGAGGTAAGAAAGTAGGTACGCTTTATCTATCTACTTGTTTTACTGATTCTTCTTCTGGGTTATCTACTTCAGCTGTAGATTCAGAGATGTGGCTTGATAGGCTTGGTCACATAGATAAGAAGGAGATGCTGGTTCTTGAGTCAAAGAGTATGCTTTCAGATTTGGAAGGCATGGATCGTGGTTTCTGTATGCAGAAGAAGAAGGTGAGATTTCTTGAGGAATCCGATGTTAGTGACAAGAACAAGAAAGCCTTGGTTTTCAAGGAGAAAGTGACGGACAGAGTTCAGCACAAGGTGCAAGGGAATTCTGGGCAGAGCAAGGGTGTTTTGGACAAGGGTTTGATCCAAAAGGAGCTCGCGAGAAAAAGTCAGGTCTCACAAGAAAAACACAGAGACCGACGTCGGCAGGGAAATTGGCGTCGATGTCCAGACAGGGACCGATGTCGGCTATGTGAAGCCTGACGTCGGTGACTCGGGGCAAACAGAGACCGGCGTTGGCCAGGGGAAACTGACGTCGGCAGAGAGGCAGTCGCAGGGAACCGACATCGGTCGGCTGTAGACTGAGATGTGATCGGCATCGGTCACTGAGATGAATTTTGGTTGGACAGCAAGCTGTCATGGAGTCTCAAGCGCCCATATGGAGGACTGAAGGTGTAAGTAAGTTCTTAAATTCATCATTTCCCTTCTTTACACTACTTGTTGCTCACTTATGGCATAGGACCAGGAAGTTATTGAAGAAGCAGAACAGGTAGATCCAAGAAACAATGGGAGCTAGGCATGAATGAGGATGTGATTCCTTGGAGGAGAACCAAACAGGTGTTTTGGGTAGTGTTGCCAGCTGGAAGTAAGCACTGAGAGATGAATGGATGTTAAGGATGAAGAAGAGCGGAAATGGATACGTGAGATGGAAGACCAGGGTATTTGATCTTGTATTAGCTGCAGGGCAATGGAGGTTTGTTCATTGTGTTTCTCTTTACCAGGTTGGATAGTATTAGCTACACTATCCTATTTTTTGTATGATGTGCTTGTTGCAGGGTTACATATACAGGTATTGCTGAACTAAAGGTAAAGCTAGTTTAGGGGTTTGTCATGGAGAATCTGGGAGCAGCAAGATTCTTTGGCAAGAGTGTGTTCTAGAGACATGGAAGGTCATGTGTTGACTTTGTTTCTGGATGATTGTGTGAAACCGGTCAGCACGCCGATGGTTAGACAGTTCATAGAACAGGTGTCTTGATTCACATAATGAGGTTGAGTGCATGGTATGTACTAAACCTAAGTTTTCCCAAGCAGTGGGAGTTGTCACAAGTTAGGAGTCAATTCAGGAGAGAACCATTGGAGGTCAGTTCAGTGGATTCTTACAGGGACTAGTAGTAGGTGCACTTGCTATGCAAGTTCAGGTTTATTTGTACATGGTTGTAGATGCGGATGTGGTAGGTAATTTGGATGACAGGTTTTGCACCATGGATTTTATGGTGGTTGGTCTTCAAGGGTGATTTTGAAGATGGATACATAGCCAAGGTAACAAACTAGACGGTGTACAGGTACAGGTACAGGTTGCAGCTGTTTATCTCCAAGTGGGAGATTGTTAGGTTGTGGAGCTAAAAGCTTCAACCTTTGCAAACTGAGGAACAGATGGTTGATAAGTTCTACAGTAACCGGCATCGGCAGTAGGACCGACGATGGCAGAGACCAGTGCAGAAGGCCACCGACGACGGCAGGAAGTCGGCTGACGTCGGCAGAACCAGACAAGCAGGGACCGACGTCGGTTGCCTGTGTGTTCCAAAACTGCTCGTTTCACAGACAGTTAGTTAAGTGAACAAAGAGTTTGCATGTTGAGACCAGTTAGAGTCTTGTGCTGCGAGGACAATTGTCTAAATTAAGAGTCTAAGTTATTGTTTGAGTTAGGGATCTATTTATAGACCCATTGGGATGTATTGTATAAGGCATGAGATAGAAAGGAAGAGTTCCTTCTAGTTGTAAGATCTGTGAGTTGCAGGTTGTTGCAAGCTCATTGGGGATCTACATGTAAGTTTGGTCTTTAAATTACAGGTTGCAGATTCATGAGAGATCAGCTTGAAGTGCTATAGAGTGCTTGATGTACCGGCAGGGTTATTACTGACAGGTTGGTGAGGTGAACACCAATTCTATGTGTGAGTTGGTTGTTGGGACCGTTTTTGTGTAGGAGAGTGTGTGTGAGAAGAATTACTGAACACTTGAGGTGTGGCGAATCTCTGTAAGGTGAAAGAGTGTGGCGGCTCTTTGTTGTATTCTTTTCTGTTAGTGTTAATACAAGATAGTGTATTGTCTCTCATATTCTGTGCTATTGGTGAATTCTAGTTACTTGTGTTTCTGGTTATTTTCGCATATTCAATTGCTTATATTTGGTAATCATACTGTGCTCTTTCTGAGGAGCAAGATCCCAACTAGTGGCATCAGAGCATGTTTATTGTTCTAGATTCCTGACAACTGGTATCAGAGCCTTGGTTGTAGGTTCTTAAGCTTGATACCATCAATTGGTATCAGAGCTTTTGGTTGGGATACTAACAGATTGCTGTAGATCTGGGTAGTGTGTTTTGATTACAGGTTACTCACAGGGTTTCTGTTTGAGTGGGAGTTGAGCAATGACAAAAAGTAGTCAACTACGAATGGAGAAGTTCAATGGCAAGAACTACCAATTATGGAGGATGCAGATTGAGGACTATCTGTATCAGAAAGATTTGTACTTACCGTTGGGTGGGGTTGCTAGCAAACCCTTGGATATGAAAGATGAAGAATGGGAGGTTCTTGATCGGAAGGCTCTGGGATCTGTTAGATTGAGTCTTGCATCATCTGTGATTTCCAGCTTATCACAGTGTAAGACAATGGTGGAGTTGATGGAATCTTTGGCAAATTTATATGAAAAACCCTCAGCTTCGAATAAGGTATTTCTTATGAAGCATTTATTTAATTTGCAAATGTTGGAAGGTGGATCTGTTCATAGCCATCTTAGTGATTTCCATGGTTTAGTAAACCAGTTAAGTTCAGTCAATATTGTATTTGATGATGAAATAAGAGCTCTCTTAATCTTGTGTTCATTACCTGAAAGTTGGGAAGGTTTGGTAATGGCAATTTCTAATACTGTGTCTCCTTCAAAAGTCTTAAAAGTGGATGATATTGTGAGTGTAATCTTGAACGAAGAGATACGCAGGAAAAGCACAGGTGAATCATCTGGAGATGCTTTGAGTGTTGAAGGAAGAGGAAGGCCAAGAGAGAAGATAGAGCGTGGGAGATCAAGGTCGAAGACGGGCAAGAGATCCAAGTCCAGGTATGGCAGAATAACCTGCTGGAAATGTGGAAAGCAAGGGCACTTAAAGAGAGATTGCAGATCGGGTACAGATCAACATGAAGAACATGAAGAAGAAGCAGATGTTGCGGGTTACATTGCATAGGATGCTCTGGTATGTTCTTTGGATAAAGTAGAATCTTGGGTATTAGATTCTGGTGCCTCTTTTCATGCATCCCCACATAGGGAATTTTTTCATGAGTATGTCCAGGGAGATTTTGGAGAAATTTGTGTAGGGGATGGTAAGTCTTGTCAGATTGTTGGCAAAGGCAAAGTGAAGCTGAAACTACAGACAGGTAACACATGGGTGTTAAAGGAGGTCATGCACGTCCCAGTTCTGAAACGGAATCTGATTTCTGTTAGAAGTTTGGGTGAAGAGGGTTACACAGTAACTCTCACAGTGAACTCTTGGAAGGTTACCAAGGGTACACTTGTTGTAGCTAGAGGTAAGAAAGTAGGTACGCTTTATCTATCTACTTGTTTTACTGATTCTTCTTCTGGGTTATCTACTTCAGCTGTAAATTCAGAGATGTGGCTTGATAGGCTTGGTCACATAGATAAGAAGGAGATGCTGGTTCTTGAGTCAAAGAGTATGCTTTCAAATTTGGAAGGCATGGATCATGGTTTCTGTATGCAGAAGAAGAAGGTGAGATTTCTTGAGGAATCCGATGTTAGTGACAAGAACAGGAAAGCCTTGGTTTTCAAGGAGAAAGTGACGGACAGAGTTCAGCACAAGGTGCAGGGGAATTCTGGGCAGAGCAAGGGTGTTTTGGACAAGGGTTTGATCCAAAAGGAGCTCGCGGGAAAAAGTCAGGTCTCACAAGAAAAACACAGAGACCGACGTCGGCAGGAAAATTAGCATCGGTGTCCAGACAGGGACCGATGTCGGCTATGTGAAGCCCGACGTCGGTGACTCGGGGCAGACAGAGACCGGCGTCGGCCAGGGGAAACCGACGTCGGCAGAGAGGCAGTCGCAGGGAACCGACATTGGTCGGCTGTAGACTGAGATGTGATCGGCATCGGTCACTGAGACGAATTTTGGGTGGACAGCAAGCTGTCATGGAGTCTCAAGCGCCCATATGGAGGACTGAAGGTGTAAGTAAGTTCTTAAATTCGTCATTTCCCTTCTTTACACTACTTGTTGCTCACTTATGGCATAGGACCAGGAAGTTATTGAAGAAGCAGAACAGGTAGATCCAGGAAACAGTGGGAGCTAGGCATGAATGAGGATGTGATTCCTTGGAGGAGAACCAAATAGGTGTTTTGGGTAGTGTTGCCAGCTGGAAGTAAGCACTGAGAGACGAATGGATGTTAAGGATGAAGAAGAGCGGAAATGGATACATGAGATGAAAGATCAGGCTATTTGATCTTGTATTAGCTGCAGGGCAATGGAGGTTTGTTCATTGTGTTTCTCTTTACCAGGTTGGATAGTATTAGCTACACTATCCTATTTTCTGTATGATGTGCTTGTTGCAGGGTTACATATACAGGTATTGCTGAACTAAAGGTAAAGCTAGTTCAGGGGTTTGTCATGGAGAATCTGGGAGCAGCAAGATTCTTTGGCAAGAGTGTGTTCTAGAGACATGGAAGGTCATGTGTTGACTTTGTTTCAGGATGATTGTGTGAAACCGGTCAGCACGCCGATGGTTAGACAGTTCATAGAACAGGTGTCTTGATTCACATAATGAGGTTGAGTGCATGGTATGTACTAAACTTGAGTTTTCCCAAGCAGTGGGAGTTGTCACAAGTTAGGAGTCAATCCAGGAGAGAACCATTGGAGGTCAGTTCAGTGGATTCTTACAGGGACTAGTAACAGGTGCACTTGCTATGCAAGTTCAGGTTTATTTCTACATGGTTGTAGATGCGGATGTGGTAGGTAATTTGGATGACAGGTTTTGCACCATGGATTTTGTGGTGGTTGGTCTTCAAGGGTGATTTTGAAGATGGATACATAGCCAAGGTAACAAACTAGATGGTGTACAGGTATAGGTACAGGTTGCAGCTGTTTATCTCCAAGTGGGAGATTATTAGGTTGTGGAGCTGAAAGCTTCAACCTTTGCAAACTGAGGAACAGATGGTTGCTGAGTTCTACAGTAACTGGCGTCGGCAGCAGGACCGACGACGGCAGAGACCAGTGCAGAAGCCCACCGGCGACGGCAGGAAGTCGGCCGACGTCGACAGAACCAGACAAGTAGGGACCGACATCGGTCGCCTGTGTGTTCCAGAACTGCTCGTTTCACAGACAGTTAAGTGAACGAAGAGTTTGCATGTTGAGACCAGTTAGAGTCTTGTGCTGCGAGGACAATTGTCTAAATTAAGAGTCTAAGTTATTGTTTGAGTTAGGGATCTATTTATAGACCCATTGGCATGTATTGTATAAGGCATGAGATAGAAAGGAAGAGTTCCTTCTAGTTGTAAGATCTATGAGTTGCAGGTTGTTGCAAGCTCATTGGGGATCTACATGTAAGTTTGGTCTTTGAATTGCAGGTTGCAGATTCATGAGAGATCAGCTTGAAGTGCTATAGAGTGCTTGATGTACCGGCAGGGTTATTACTGACTGGTTGGTGAGGTGAACACCAATTCTGTGTGTGAGTTGGTTGTTGGGACCGTTTTTGTGTAGGAGAGTGTGTGTGAGAAGAATTACTGAACACTTGAGGTGTGGTGAATCTCTGTAAGGTGAAAGAGTGTGGCGGCTCTTTGTTGTATTCTTTTCTGTTAGTGTTAATACAAGATAGTGTATTGTCTCTCATATTCTGTGCTATTGGTGAATTCTAGTTACTTGTGTTTCTGGTTATTTACGCATATTCAATTGCTTATATTTGGTAATCATACTGTGCTCTTTCTGAGGAGCAAGATCCCAACTAGTGGCATCAGAGCATGTTTGTTGTTCTAGATTCCTGACAACTGGTATCAGAGCCTTGGTTGTAGGTTCTTAAGCTTGATACCATCAATTGGTATCAGAGCTTTTGGTTGGGATACTAACAGATTGCTGTAGATCTGGGTAGTGTGTTTTGATTACAGGTTACTCACAGGGTTTCTATTTGAGTGGGAGTTAAGCAATGACAAAAAGTAGTCAACTACGAATGGAGAAGTTCAATGGCAAGAACTACCAATTATGGAGGATGCAGATTGAGGACTATCTGTATCAGAAAGATTTGTACTTACTGTTGGGTGGGGTTGCTAGCAAACCCTTGGATATGAAAGATGAAGAATGGGAGATTCTTGATCAGAAGGCTCTGGGATCTGTTAGATTGAGTCTTGCATCATCTGTGATTTCCAGCTTATCACAGTGTAAGACAACGGTGGAGTTGATGGAATCTTTGGCAAATTTATATGAAAAACCCTCAGCTTCGAATAAGGTATTACTTATGAAGCGTTTATTTAATTTGCAAATGTTGGAAGGTGGATCTGTTCATAGCCATCTTAGTGATTTCCATGGTTTAGTAAACCAGTTAAGTTCAGTCAATATTGTATTTGATGATGAAATAAGAGCTCTCTTAATCTTGTGTTCATTACCTGAAAGTTGGGAAGGTTTGGTAATGGCAGTTTCTAATACTGTGTCTCCTTCAAAAGTCTTAAAAGTGGATGATATTGTGAGTGTAATCTTGAACGAAGAGATACGCAGGAAAAGTACAGGTGAATCATCTAGAGATGCTTTGAGTGTTGAAGGAAGAGGAAGGCCAAGAGAGAAGATAGAGCGTGGGAGATCAAGGTCGAAGACGGGCAAGAGATCCAAGTCCAGGTATGGCAGAATAACCTGCTGGAAATGTGGAAAGCAAGGGCACTTAAAGAGAGATTGCAGATCGGGTACAGATCAACATGAAGAACATGAAGAAGAAGCAGATGTTGCGGGTTACATTGCACAAGATGCTCTGGTATGTTCTTTGGATAAAGTAGAATCTTGGGTATTAGATTCTGGTGCCTCTTTTCATGCATCCCCACATAGGGAATTTTTTCATGAGTATGTCCAGGGAGATTTTGGAGAAATTTGTGTAGGGGATGGTAAGTCTTGTCAGATTGTTGGCAAAGGCAAAGTGAAGCTGAAACTACAGACAGGTAACACATGGGTGTTAAAGGAGGTCATGCACGTCCCAGTTCTGAAACGGAATCTGATTTCTGTTAGAAGTTTGGGTGAAGAGGGTTGCATAGTAACTCTCACAGCGGACTCTTGGAAGGTTACCAAGGGTACACTTGTTGTAGCTAGAGGTAAGAAAGTAGGTACGCTTTATCTATCTACTTGTTTTACTGATTCTTCTTCTGGGTTATCTACTTCAGCTGTAGATTCAGAGATGTGGCTTGATAGGCTTGGTCACATAGATAAGAAGGAGAAGCTGGTTCTTGAGTCAAAGAGTATGCTTTCAGATTTGGAAGGCATGGATCATGGTTTCTGTATGCAGAAGAAGAAGGTGAGATTTCTTGAGGAATCCGATGTTAGTGACAAGAATAGGAAAGCCTTGGTTTTCAAGGAGAAAGTGACAGACAGAGTTTAGCACAAGGTGCAGGGGAATTCTGGGCAGAGCAAGGGTGTTTTGGACAAGGGTTTGATCCAAAAGGAGCTCACGGGAAAAAGTCAGGTCTCACAAGAAAAACACAGAGACCGACATCGACAGGAAAACTGGCGTCGGTGTCCATACAGGGACCGATGTCAGCTATGTGAAGCCCGACGTCGGTGACTCGGGGCAGACAGAGACCGGCGTCGGCCAGGGGAAACCGACGTCGGTAGAGAGGCAGTCGCAGGGAACCGACATCGGTCGGCTGTAGACTGAGATGTGACCGGCATCGGTCACTGAGACGAATTTTGGGTGGACAGCAAGCTGTCATGGAGTCTCAAGCGCCCATATGGAGGACTGAAGGTGTAAGTAAGTTCTTAAATTCGTCATTTCCCTTCTTTACACTACTTGTTGCTCACTTATGGCATAGGACCAGGAAGTTATTGAAGAAGCAGAACAGGTAGATCCAGGAAACAGTGGGAGCTAGGCATGAATGAGGATGTGATTCCTTGGAGGAGAACCAAACAGGTGTTTTGGGTAGTGTTGCCAGCTGGAAGTAAGCACTGAGAGACGAATGGATGTTAAGGATGAAGAAGAGCGGAAATGGATACGTGAGATGGAAGATCAGGGTATTTGATCTTGTATTAGCTGCAGGGCAATGGAGGTTTGTTCATTGTGTTTCTCTTTACCAGGTTGGATAGTATTAGCTACACTATCCTATTTTCTGTATGATGTGCTTGTTGCAGGGTTACATATACAGGTATTGCTGAACTAAAGGTAAAGCTAGTTCAGGGGTTTGTCATGGAGAATCTGGGAGCAGCAAGATTCTTTGGCAAGAGTGTGTTCTAGAGACATGGAAGGTCATGTGTTGACTTTGTTTCAGGATGATTGTGTGAAACCGGTCAGGACGCCGATGGTTAGACAGTTCATAGAACAGGTGTCTTGATTCACATAATGAGGTTGAGTGCATGGTATGTACTAAACCTGAGTTTTCCCAAGCAGTGGGAGTTGTCACAAGTTAGGAGTCAATCCAGGAGAGAACCATTGGAGGTCAGTTCAATGGATTCTTACAGAGACTAGTAGCAGGTGCACTTGCTATGCAAGTTCAGGTTTATTTCTACATGGTTGTAGATGCGGATGTGGTAGGTAATTTGGATGACAGGTTTTGCACCATGGATTTTGTGGTGGTTGGTCTTCAAGGGTGATTTTGAAGATGGATACATAGCCAAGGTAACAAACTAGACGATGTACAGGTACAGGTACAGGTTGCAGTTGTTTATCTCCAAGTGGGAGATTGTTAGGTTGTGGAGCTAAAAGCTTCAACCTTTGCAAACTGAGGAACAGATGGTTGCTGAGTTCTAAAGTAACCGGCGTCAGCAGTAGGACCGACGACGGCAGAGACCAGTGCAGAAGGCCACCGGCGATGGCAGGAAGTCGGCCGACGTCGGCAGAACCAGACAAGCAGGGACCGACGTCGATCGCCTGTGTGTTCCAGAACTGCTCGTTTCACGGACAGTTAGTTAAGTGAACAAAGAGTTTGCATGTTGAGACCAGTTAGAGTCTTGTGCTGCGAGGACAATTGTCTAAATTAAGAGTCTAAGTTATTGTTTGAGTTAGGGATCTATTTATAGACCCATTGGCATGTATTGTATAAGGCATGAGATAGAAAGGAAGAGTTCCTTCTAGTTGTAAGATCTGTGAGTTGCAGGTTGTTGCAAGCTCATTGGGGATCTACATGTAAGTTTGGTCTTTGAATTGCAGGTTGCAGATTCATGAGAGATCAGCTTGAAGTGCTATAGAGTGCTTGATGTACCGGCAGGGTTATTACTGACTGGTTGGTGAGGTGAACACCAATTCTGTGTGTGAGTTGGTTGTTGGGACCGTTTTTGTGTAGGAGAGTGTGTGTGAGAAGAATTACTGAACACTTGAGGTGTGGCGAATCTCTGTAAGGTGAAAGAGTGTGGCGGCTCTTTGTTGTATTCTTTTCTGTTAGTGTTAATACAAGATAGTGTATTGTCTCTCATATTCTGTGCTATTAGTGAATTCTAGTTACTTGTGTTTCTGGTTATTTCCGCATATTCAATTGCTTATATTTGGTAATCATACTGTGCTCTTTCTGAGGAGCAAGATCCCAACTAGTGGCATCAGAGCATGTTTGTTGTTCTAGATTCCTGACACTATCAAAATTAACAATTTCTCAAAATGAGAAGAAATGAGTAATGCCAAAGTATCCATTTAATTTTACATGAATTCTCTATAATTCAACATGATATTTAGCTCATCTATAATTTCATTCAACCAATTAATATTATTTAAGATGCAACCACGCTTATTGATTGTTTTATCATCATAATATCAAGAATGTGCAAGGTTACCTTAATCCATTATAGATGCTTTATAGCCAGGAAGACTCACTTGTAACCATTTGTCTTGTACTCATAAATATAAAGTATGAGTAAATAAGTGATCACGTATGTAAATGAGGCAATTATTAGCCCAAATCTATCTGACTATAACATGATCTTTTCATGAAAGATAATTATGCAAAGATATAACTACTTTAGTTTGTTCCAAAGAGATTTATCTTACTTCACAATCAAAATGTAAGATTACCAATCATCTTGGTTATCATAATATAATATTAAAACTAATTCATAGCACAAATCATAACCTTAAAAATAGAGTTTTATCATCCCATGGTTCTAGTATGATAATAGTAAGAACACATCCTCTATAACATTCCCACAATCCAAACATATGCCTCAACATATCTAGGGAATTTCACAAAAGGGGTCATAAAACCTTTCATAATGATAAGTTCAATGAATAACATCTAAGCATTAGTTCAAGCATTACAAGCCAACTTCCTTTAGATTTACATTCCACTATTAATATAATAGTAACATAGAAGACTGCAATTATTTAGGCTAAGCACCATAATAGACAAACAACATAAACATTCTTATATGTGTGTGTGTGTGTCTATATATATATATATATATCACCAAATGATTATTAACAAGAAGGCCCACTATCATTTCAAATATAATAGTTTATCATAGGTATTTCATACTTTATCATATTAGAATAGTCAAAATAAGTGTTCTAGAGGATTTTACAAAATTGGTCTTCGTAACCAGTCCATATCAAGACTATAGTATCTCGTAATCAAGTGTTTTTAGGATAGTCTCATGCATAAGGACTAATAAATTTGAATCTAAAACATACACAGTGAGAGGATTTGTCTCCATCTCATTTTCTCACAACCTACCATGATCCTGCATTCAAAACTTTCATAAGTTAAGATCATATCAGGACAAGTTACCTTCTCTAATCATTCAAAATATGGTTCTTAATACTCTTTCTATGATTATACTCTGAAGGTTATCCAAAATACCTATCGGTTTCCATTTATACACCTCTATCATTTAGCCTTACACACTTGGAGAGGATGGCAAGCTAAAACAAAAAACTACTAATATGTCATTATAGATGGGGAAGCGTTTAGCATCCAAAATGGACCGAACAAAGAAAATGACTGGAAGGAACTTATAGAGGGTATGGTTAACTCCTTGATACTATTGGATCTACCTGAACCAAGGTGAGAGGACCTACTGAGGTAGCTTGCTCACATGAAGGAGTTTTGCACTTCAATCTGCATGAGGATTATTCGTACAAAAAGGGAGATATGACCAAAGCATAACCAAACTTGTACACTTCACCCATGAATGGCTATCACATGAAATGAACAAATACTTTACATCATATACAAGCTACTAAAGATAGATGATAGTGGTTGCAATATCAATTTTGATAACTATTTCAAATAAAAGGGAGTAAGTGAGAATTACAACACTAGAATTTATAGCACAAGCAATGAACACATTTCAAACATGCAAGGTTTTATGCATCCATAAGGTAAATAACACTTATAATATGAAAATGACATGTTATTTGTAGGGTGAGATATGGTAAATCTAGATTTATTTGAATTATGGATAAAGGTGTGGATGGCCAATAAATGAGTATGAAGAAGTTCATAAAATAGATATACTATCTTCATTAATAAATGTTTTTTAGTTCAAAAATAGATAAAATAAAATCATAAATGATCCTCAAAATTTTATAAGAAATGATGCAAATCATCCTTCAAGAATTCCCTTCAGCTAAATTCATGAGCCTAGAACTACCCTTAAAAAAGATATCAATACCTTATTCCCAAATATCAAAATAGAAATGATTTTATACTCTAGGTATAAACCCTAAATGACTACCGTAAATAAGAATACATCAGATAACCAATCCATCAAGCATGTCAAATAGAGCATTGTACTTCAATAATAAGAAGGAATAGTAAACCTTGAATAGATTCCATTTATCAATTGAATCAAAGTTGAATACAACATGTCTTGAAAATTACATAATAGAACACTATATGAAATGATTTTATAACAAGGGAGGCATTTTGAATTCTCTCAAAGATTGTCAATGATTTTAAATGAGAAATCAGTTTGGCACCAAAAAATCACACAAGAACACTCTAAGCTATAGCTTCAAACTCAAAAATTAACTAACCTCTATAAAGGGATAGACCCCTTTTACTTATACAATTTTAGCTAATCTTAGCATATTCCTAAAGATGCTCTAACTAGAAAATTATTTTAGAGGCATGAAGTTTGTTCAACATTGTAACAAACATGATTCCTCAAGTTTGTACTCGTGCTTCTATGATGATGACAAACTTGATACTCTACTATGGCAAAATATTTTCAATTAAAAACACGGAGGAAAATTTTCCAAGGGATAAAACAACCTTCGTCTCTTTGATCAACAAATGAAAACATCCCTTTACTATAGAAATGATTATTCAAACTAACTATGAAATAGACGTGCCACTGATGGGTAGAGTACAATAATTTTGTAGTGGGAAGTAAGAAGAAAAGAGATAAAAGAAGAGAGAATAAGAGGGAAGAGTGGTGCCAACTCAGAAGGAACCAAAATATTTAGTTATGCTCTAGAATCAATGTTGATAACTAAATATTTTCCCAACCTATTTTTATAATTGGTACATTTGATGATCATGGAGGCAAGATTCTTTTGGTCCAGGCCCGCTTGGTATTTGAACTTGACACTATACTCCTCAATACAAGTGGTGAATTTTTAAAGCATGGCCTATTTCCACCCAACTAATGCCTTGGGTTGGTTACAAGTTTTCTCAAGTGATACCAATTTCCATATTTTTTTGGCATCAAAGGCCCCTTATTATGCATCAATGAGGCTTTTCAGGGTAACACTTATTGCCTCTTTCATCAAGTCACCTACACCATCAAGGTTCTCCATTTTTTCGAGGGTGGCATCTATTTCTTTCATTTCAATATTGAGAAACTACTCTTCTCCTTTTAAATCAAAAACTCCATCCTTGAGCATCATTAACTGTTGTTTGATTGCCAACTAATATTCCTTGGGCCTTTTGTGATCATCAAAAGAGATGATCTTCTTTGCCACTAAGACATCCATGCCCATATTGAAAATTTCATCCACCTTGGGTAGGATCTTTTCTGAGTTATTTATGTCTAAATCATAAATGAACATCTAGGATTCACAGTCTCCTTTTCTATCCACTATGTCATCTAATCATTCTAATGCTGAGTGGATTATCTCTTTAGCTCTGGTGCTCAAATCAATTGCTAATTTTTTGTGGCCCATCCTTTGGATTTTAGATCATCACCTTGATCAAAATATAGTGATCCTATGGAGAAAATTGAAAGGTCTAGGGCCTCAATGGTAGTTAGAGTTATTGACTTAGGTTCACTCAATAACTTTTGTAAGTATTGGATCATAATCTAATTCTATGCTTTCAATTCCTCCATGGAAGCTTTATCTTTCTCTATTCTATGGGTTACCATACTCACCAAAACTTGTGAGCTATGTTTTATCTCATTCTTGGAAGGCTCCCTAAATCATATCGATAAATTGTGTAACTTTCAAGGGAAACATCCTTCTTCATGCCACCCAGTGGGGGAATTGCTATTTCCACATTTCTTTCCCTTGCATTAGTATATGTGGTCTTCAAATGTGTTTTGGCCTTCTTTGGGGGTTTGGACTTGTATTCTTAGGTAATCTTCATTACATCAATATCTTCTATCTTGCTCATAATGTCTCCCTTCTATTTTAATTACTTGTCGACCTAGATGAGAGGCCTGGTTTGAAATCCCATCAAAGTTGTAGACATTGTGGATGGCCTTGAGATAATGAGGGGTGGCGTAAATGATGATCCAACCACAAAGAGCACCAAAATCTTGGGTTTTAGGATTAATACAAATTGCTTAATGTCTTCATCACTATCCTAATCCTTTTCACCCCTTTCCACTCTATGCTCCTTTTCCAAGTCTGGATCTATTTGGTCCAAAATATTGAACTCTAACTCAGGTTGATGAGACTCATTGAAAAACTTCTCAATTGAACTTCCTTGTTTAACTGACTAGATAGAAGGCTAAATAGCCACTTCACCTTCTTTATTCACCTGGGATTTATTTATGGATGAGGCTATGGTGTTATCCTTGCTACCTTCAAGTAACTCTTCACCAGTCATGGTCTCAAGAATCTTATTATGAATTGGGTCATGGACCTTGATGTGAGGAAGAAGACTTCATGGAACTTCAATGGAAGTGAATCTTCCTAAAGCATCTTCCTTAACATCTTTATTAAACTCATCCACTTCTTTATCTACTATTGTAGTTGTGGGGGTACCCATTTGTAGGCTTACTCCCCCACCTTCCTCTGTAATTGCCTTATCTTTTGATGCTGGACCTAAAACCTCTAAATTGGAAGGAATGCCTTATGGTACATTTAGAGCCTATTGTGAGCCTTCATGCTCAACCACCACCTCAAAAATGGTGGCATTTTAAATATTTTTCTCATGCTCTTCTTCAGCTTTATTATAAACCTTATCTAATTTTTCAACTCCACCTTGGTTATCCTAGCTTGAAAGTTAGGTGATGACATTGTTAATGAATGTTTATGTTTCTAGAGAAATAGTCTCCTTTTTATGTGGGGCCTAAGTTTGTATAGTTGATTTAACCCCAACCTATACAACATCATCAAAAGATAAAGGGTCATCTGAGGTTAGGAAATCTTCCTCATTACATTTACTTTCTACCATTGAGGGTCCTTTTTCTGTAAGCTAGCCCATTATCAGGACCTTCACTAGGGTTTGGGGCCTTTCCCTGTGAGTCCTTTGCCTAATTTTCACTTAAGGAGGAGTGAATGCATGTTATTTCTTCATTACTTCAGTAATGGGTCTACCCTCATCTGAATAGTCCTCATCACTCATATCCCTTAATCTCTGGGTATATGAGGCTTGGTCCTCTCTTCTCTTCATAGGGATCTATTTGGATGGTGGGTATTTGAATACAACCCTCTTCTTCTTCATAGGCAACTTACTTGGAGATTGTAGATCCTTTTTGACTCTCTTTTACTTTGGCTACTCACCTTGATCCTCACCTCTTCTCTTTATTCAATATATTATTTGGGGAGGAGTAACTGATGCTTGTTATGCAAGTAGATCATGTGGGAGTGTAACTAGGTTAGCCATAGGAATGGTTACTAGAATGGTTGGTACTGTTGGGGCTCCCCTTACTAAAATTGATATGGGGGTGACACTAGCTAGTCTAACTTCTCTTGTAACAGTCTTATCCTAGTTCTCTTCTAAGCTTGTTATCTTTGAAAAGGATAACCCAACCTTGGATTGTGCCACTAATATCTTTTCTACATCTACTAGTTTGGTGAACTCAATATCCCCAAGCTTGCATTTTCCCTTACATTTTATTACTGATGATGGAGCCATAAGGTCATCATTATATCCTAGGAGGAAAGATTTTATATATTTAACCTTCCTTATATCTTGAAGTGTAAGGGAGTCATATGTGTTAAGGTCAACCCCATGTTCCTTAAGCCATCTAAAGGTTCTCTTCATGATTCACACTGATCTCCCAAGGATGGAATCATCATCTTGAACATTAAAATATATTTGGGAGATGGGATGGGCTTCAATGTTGGCTATGTTATAAAATGAAGATAGTGTCAATTTGTCATCCACCATGTCCTCGAGGATGGGAGCAATGTTGTATGTTATAACCTCCTACACTGTCATCCTCATAAAATCCAATTTTTGTACATCTTCCTTGGTGGTGAAATTGGACTAGATGTCCTCATAATGTGATTGATGCAATATCACATTAGTATCCATGTTTACCAACCACCTAATGTTGTAATTGGGTTAGGGTGGCATCTTATAAATTACATATAGGTCCATCTCCTACTCTAATCTCTTTGCCTTGATGACTGAAGGACATGAATAAAATCTCATTACTACAAGAAATTTGAAGGGATTGTTGATCTTCTTAGCTATGATCATTTTATGTGATGACACCATCTACCGGCTTATCTCTATTACTACCAACTTATCATCCAAGTATCTTGGTAGTTTGTGTGGGTACCCTGAGTAACCACTCACCTTGATGTATTTGAATGTCTTGAATTATATGTATGTGGCACCATATTTTTCAATTACTTTTTTGGTTGTCTTAGACAATCTATTGATGCTTCTTAAAGGGAATAATACACTCATCATTATGTTAAAGAAGTAGTTGTAAACTCTACATAAGTTCTTGAAGTCTCACATAGTGATTTTTGGATATATTTCATATATCTTCATTCCATTGAGGTTCCTAGTGAGCCCTTTGAACATCCTATTGTGCACTAGGATATACATTAAATAAGAAGACATGTGGAATGTACCTAAGAATGCTTATTTATAAAGAATTGTATCTTGGAAATGCATCATCTACCCATGCAGATGGTCATTGAGTATGGCAACCTAGTCTAGCTTCTTCTTCCCTTCCAACGCGTAAATCATGATTAGGAACATTCATGGTTCAAATTTTTCTATGGTGGGCACCCCATAGATCTTGAGGACCATGGAAATAACATACTAGGTTAATTCATTAAACTCTACCAATTTCAAATTCTTGGACATTCTAGATATATTTTATCTCTTCTTGGCCAACCAACAAGAATTGACAATATCCCAAATTGTCTTATCATCCTTTTTCACATATTCCTGGCATTCCTCCAAGAAGAGTGTAATGTTTTCTATCTAGAAGGAATTCTTAGCATGGTACTAAGGGATAGATGGGTGAAAGAGCACACAACTAAATGACTACCATCAATGATGGTCTTAGTGTCTATTTGGTACACTAAAACACATGCAATAATGAGTTTTAGGTATGGAATAGCCAAGGGGAATGATGCCACAGGTGCAACGTAACTCATTCCAATGTTATCAACTACTTGGGGGGGTCTAGCTATTGTAAGACATTTAATAGGGCCCCAAAATCTAAGCTAATGACATCTGTATCTTTATTCAAATCCAAAATCGAGAGAATGTTTCCCTTTACTGAGGTTGAAGATAAGCTTTCTAATGCAATATCCTAATGCTAAATAAACCTTTCACTTGAGCAACCCTCAAACTACCTCTTGATTCCTATCAAATAACATAACACAAGGAGAAAGTGGGATACTTATTGTTAATCTAGAGGGTTGTGCACACTAGAATATGAAAGTCTATGAAGAATTTGCTGTAACCACATTCTCACACCACACTTAGATATGACACACAAATAATTCAAAGGCATGAATGCAAGCTTTGAGTGTAAAGGGTAATTTTAAAATTAAGATAAATACCTAAGTTATGATCCCTTATGTTTCAATATTAGGGTTACCATTAAAGCTTCAAATCCCAATGGATAATCATCAATGACTCTCATTAATTATTTCAAGCCTCATTCAAAAAAGAGATGGAAAATATAAATCTTTCTCTTTATGCTAGGCAATCCTCCTTACAATTCATAGAGTCATACAAGTTAATAATACATCATGATACCTTTTTGGGCCTTCAAGGACTTCTTCACCTTTTCACTTGTTATTTTCCACTGGTGTAGTAATGCAATATGCCCTGAGTTCCTCATGGGAGATAAGAATGCCATGCATCATAATTTATCTTTTTAAATTTGGAAATTCAGTTCTCTGAGTATTTTTTAAACTTTTTCCCACCAAGAGGTAAGTGGGGCAATCTTCAGAAAGGGACCAAAATTGAGAAAACCTCAAGGAGTTACCATGTGGCATCACTTCTCCTATAAGTTCAGATATTCAGGTCCTGGGGAATTTAAACACCTTACCCACCCAAAGGGAAGTGGGTCAATTTTCAAGAAAGGCCTAAAATATCCAAAGCCTTGAGAATCTGCCATGTGAGTTTAGACTTATTGAGTGTGGAACCCTTTGGGGCTATCACATGACCATAGAAATAAATTTTGGGGGCCTAAAGAGATCCAAGAATGTGGGGGGCATAATTTTCATGTTCTCCACATGTGAGTGGAATATTTCTTGTATTCATAATTTCTATGTATTCCATATTTCATGGAGTTAGTTGTTAGATGCCTTTTTCCATGTTGACTTCCTTGTTTTGAGGAAGGTAGTTGTTTTTTGGAAAAGGGAACTCCTTCCTTTTTGAGTGGAGTTGGTTGTGATCACATGCTTTTGGGAAAATGTGCCCTTAGAATGTGGAGAGATTAATATGGTGAATTCCTTCTTGGGAGAGCTTTTGGATAAGTTTGATGAGGTGGAGGAGGGTTGTCACATGTTAGATAATGCTTATCTTAGATAAACATTGCATATTTTCTCCTCCTTTTGTGAATTTTATTGATTTTCTTATATATACAGGGTTTGGTATGGCCTTTAGAGGTTGATGGTTTATTTTTAGGATGTGGCTTTGAGGATCAGAGCCAAAGTGTAGGTGTTCATTATAGGGTGTGGTTTATTAACTTGTGAGATACAACATTGTGTAGGTGCAGGTGAAAGTATAGCTTTTTGTGTAGCACTTTCTATAGGAACATTTTATCTCTTTGAGAGTTCATTGTAATCTTGTTTTAGATTACTAATTTATTTGATAACTTTCATTGGTGGATGTAGCCCACATTGGGTGAGCCACATTAGATCTGTGTTATTATTATCTTTCTCTCATTTATGATTTCATATTAATGGTGAGTTAAGGAATATTTTCATGATGCATTTTATTGCATAGCTTTAGATCTGGTTTATGATAATATTATATCTAGATTTATAAGTGTTTCATTCCTAATAACGGGTATCAGAGCCATTGGTTGTGTGTTTTTCTGAAGTGGTAAATCATAGGAAGGCTGTTAGCTTGAGTGGGAGCTATAGGAGAAGAGATCAAATTTAGAGTTGAGAAGTTTTATGGTAAGCATTTTGTTTTGTGGAAAATGTAGATGGAAGATTACCTATATCAGAAGGGACTTCAACTCCCCTTGGAGGGGAAATAAGGACAACCTATAAGTATGAGTGATGCAGATTGGTCATTACTTGATAGGAAGGCATTAGGAGCCATTCAGTTATGCCTTGCATCTTATGTTGCATTTAACGTTATAGATTAGATAAATACAAAGGATCTCATGGATAAACCTAGGAAGTTATATGAGAAACCTTTGTCTTCTAATAATTTTTTTCTTATGAAAAGATTGTTTAACATGAAAATGTCTAAGAATGGTTTAATTGCTAATCATATTAATGATTTTAATACAGTTATAAGTATGCTCACTCCAATTGGAATTAAGTTTGATGATGAAGTTAGAGTTTTTCTAATATCATGTTCTTTGCCGGATAGTAGGGATATTTTAGTTATGGTTCTAAGTAATGTAGTCCCTACCAAGGGAAGCTTGAATTTTAAGGATGTTGTAGGTGTGATCCTTAGTGAGGATATGTAAAGGAAAAAAATTGGTAAATCATCTTCAGGTAATGCTTTATCCATTTATACTAGAGGGACGCAAAAGGACAAGAGCAAAGGTAACTAAGGAAAGTTAAAAGGTAGATCTAAGTCTAGATCTAGATCTAAGATGATATACTGGTATTGTGGGAAGAATGGACACTCAAATAAGGATTATTGGTCACTTTGGGATAATAATGCCAATAAAGAGGAAATGAATGAGGTAAATGTGACATCAGGGAAATCATGTCAAGATGCCTTAATTCTTTCTATGGATAGTTTTTCTATGTCTTGAGTATTAGATTTAGGGGTTTCTTTTCATGCCACCCAACATAGGCATTATTTTACTGGTTATGTTCAAGAGAATATGGGACATGTATATCTTGGTGATGATGAACCATGTGAGATAGTAGGGAAAGGTTGTGTTTAGGTTAAGATGTAGAATGGGAACACATGGATCCTTAAGGATGTTAGACACGTGCCTATATTGAGATGAAATTTGGTTTCAATGGGGAAATTGGGTAGTGAAGGATGTTTAGTATTATTTACTATAGATTCTTGGAAAGTTACCAAAGGTGCTCTTGTGATCTTGAGAGGTAAGAAATTTGGTACTTTGTATTTGAATAGTAGTGTTGATTGTATTGATTTAGTTGTTGTAGATGGAGATGCAACTATGTGGCAGTATAGGCTTAGTCATATGAGCCATAAAGGCATGCATATCTTAAAAGATAAGTTGTCTGAATTAAAAGATAGATCTAGACTTCTATGAAAATTGTGTATGGGAAACAAAAATAGGTTAAGTTCTTGTAGGTTATAAACATAAAGAAAGATCATAAGTTAGATCTAGTACACTCAAGTGTATGGGGACCAACTTAGGTATCTTCAATTGGTGTATCTAATTATTATGTTACTTTTATAGCTGATGCAACTAGAAAATTTTGGGTTTATTGCATTAAAAAGAAATCTGATGTAGTTGACACTTTTAAGAAGTGGAAAGCCTTGGTTGAGAATGAAACATGTCTCAAGTTGAAATGTCTTAGATCAGATAATGAATGTGAGCATTATAGTAATGCTTTCTTTAATTATTATTCTAGCAATGGAATCCATAGGCAAAATATGGTTCCTAGAACTCCACAACATAATGGGGTATCTGAAAGGATGAACAAAATAATAAGGGAATGTGCTAGGAGCATGAGGTTACATGTAGGGTTGCCTTTATAATTTTGGATAGAAGAAGTTAGCATGACTATATATATAATTAATAGAGGACCTTCTATGCCTTTGGATGGAGGCATTCCAGAACAAGCTTAGTCTAGTAAGAATGTTGATTATTCTTTTCTTAGAGTCTTTAGATGTGAAGCATTTAATCTCATCAAGAAAGAGGATATGACCAAGCTAGAGGCTAAATAAGATAAATGCACATTTGTTGGTTATGGTAAGGATAAATTTGGTTTTCATTTATGGAGCATTAAATATAGGAAAATATTTTGATCTAGAGATGTAGTCTTTAATGAAAAAGTCATACATAAGGATCAGTTGCAGGAATAAGATCAAGAATAGAAAGAGTACATAGTATTAGATGATATTACAGATGGCAAAGTATCCAAGGATTTAGTTCAAGAACCTTCTACACAAGGACCCCAAACTCCTATGGTAAGAGGATCTTCTATCGTAAGAAGATCTTCTAGGGTTTGAACATTTTTCTCCTTTAAATTATTTATTACTCACTGACAATGGAGAGCTAGAGTGTTATGAGGAAGTAATGTAGGTAGATGCCAAGTTGATGTGGGAAAAATCCATGGATGAGGAGTATATATCTCTCATGGAAAACCAAATGTGGGATTTGGTTAGGCTACCGAAGGGCAATAGTGCATTTCCAAAAAATTGGATCTTTAAAATCAAAGAAGAGGATGAAGGGAGAAAATGGTATAAGGCCAGGATGGTGATCAAAGGGTTTGCATAAAAATTAGGTATTGATTTTGATGAGATTTTCTCTCCTAATGTAAAAATGAATTCTATTAGGACTATTATTGGTTTAGTTGTAGTTGAGGATTTGCACTTAGAATAGTTAGATGTGAAAATACTTTTCTTCATGGTGATTTGGATGCAGAGATGTATATGAAGTAGCCACATGGTAATGAGGTCAAAGGGAAGGAGAACTATGTGTGTAGACTAAAAAATAGCTTGTATGGCCTAAAACAAGTTCCACAACAATGATATAAGAAATTTTATTGTTTTATGTTAGAACAAGAATATCAAAGGTGTCATTCTGACCATTACATGTACATCAAACATTTTGATGATGGTTCCTTTATTATATTATGCTTGAATGTTGACGACATTTTAGTTGCAGGAAAGAATATACAACATATTTATACTCTCAATAAATAGCTTAGTGACTCCTTTTCTATGAAGGATTTGGGTGTTGCAAAGCAAATCCCTGGTATGAGGATTTATTGTGAGGGAGGAAAAGAAGTTGATCTTATCCCAATCAGAGTATGTGAAGAAATTCTTGGAAAGGTTTAGCATGTTGGAGCTAAATCTATTGGTACTCCTTTGACAGGCTACTTTCAATTATCAAAGGAGCAGTGTCCTAAGATAAAAGTTGAAAAGATTAAGATGTCCAAGGTACCTTACTCATTAGTAGTTGGTATCTTGGTGTATGCCATGGTTTGTACTAGGCTAGATATTGCCCAAGTAGTGGGAGTTATGAGCAGGTATATGAGCGATCTAGGATATAGCATTGGCAGGTAGTGAAATTGATTATTCAATATTTGAGAGGAACCATTAATTTTACATTATGTTATGGTGGATCAGATACCACTTTCCATGGTTATGTGGACTTAGATATAGAAGGGGATATTGATAGTAGGAGAAGTATGATAGAATATATATTTACTATTTGAGATACAGTGGTTAGTTAGATTTTGAGGATATAGAAGGTTGTGGCTTTGTCAACCACAAAGTTAGAGTATGTTTCTACCACAGAGGCTAGCAAGGAGATGATTTGGTTATAGGAGTTGTTTTGAGAGTTGGGGCATGAGCAAGAAGTTGGGAGACTACATAGTGATATTTAGAGTGATATTCATTTGGTAAAGAACTCTACTTTTCACTCGAGGATGAAACACATTCAGTTACGTTATCACTTCATTAGGACACATTTGGAGAACTTAGTGAATTTGGAGAAGATTCATACTATCTAGAATCCTACAGATATGATGACCAAAGTAGTCACATTGGACAAGTTGAGACTATGTTTAGATTTGGTTGGCTTTAATGTTCATGGATCAGTGATAGATTATGTTCAGGAGAAATAATCTCCAAGTGGGAGATTGTTGAGTGTGGAGCCCTTTAGGGCTATCACATGACTATAGTAATAAATTTTAGGGGCCTAAAGAGCTCCAAGGATGTGGGGGGTGTGATTTTCATGTTCTCCACATGTGAGTGGAATATTACTTGTATTCCTAATTTCTATGTGTTCCATATATCATGGAGTTAGTTGTTAGATGCCTTTTCCCATGTTGACTTCCTTATTTTGAGGAAGCTAGTTGGTTTTTGGAAAAGGGAACTCCTTCCTTGTTGAGTGGAGTTGGTTGTGATCACATGTTTTTTGGAAAATGTGCCCCTAGAAGCTAGAGAGATGAATATGGTGAATTCCTCCTTGGGAGAGATTTTGGATAAGCTTGATGAGGTGGAGGAGGGTTGTCACATGTTGGATAATGCTTATCTTGGATAAGCATTGCATATTTACTCCTCTTTTTGTGAATTTTGTTCTTTTTATTATATATAAAGGGTGTGGTGTGGCCTTTAGAGGTTGATAGTTTATTTTCATGGTGTGGATTTGAGGATCAAAGTCAAAGTGCAAGTATTTTTCAAAGTGTAGGTGCTCATTACAGGGTGTGGTTTAGCAACTTGTGAGATACATCATTATGCAAGTACAAGTAAAAGTGTAGCTTTTTGTGTAGCAATTTCTATAGGATATTTTTTGGTCTCTGTGAGAGTTCATTATAATCTTGTTTTATATTACTAATTTATTTGAGAACTTTCATTGGTGGATGTAGCCCACATTGGGTGAACCACATTAGATTTGTGTTATCTATGTTATTATTATCTTGATCTCATTTATGTTTTCATATTAATGGTGAATTAAGCAATGTTTCCATGATGCATTTTATTGCATAGCTCTAGATCTAGTTTATGTTAATAATAGATTTGGATTTAGAAGTGTTTTATTCCTAACAAGACTCTCAGCCATTTTTTTACCTTTTACACTAGCTCTCTTCATTCGAGGAAGGGTACAAGATCCCTCCGACCCTTGTCAATTCTCTTAGAAGTTCCCTAAGATAAACATGTGTCTTTAATTCAGTTCATCAGGAAATTTCTCACCTTAATAATCAAAACACATTAAGTTTAACTCAAAAATTTCATCCAGGGCCCCAAAACTTTCTTCTTAGAACATAATACAACAAATCCATGCATAGAGAAAGGATTGGCTACACCTTTATCTTATCACTACGATTCTTCATTCCATGAGATATTTAATCAAAATTTCACAATTCCTTTAGATCTATTGAGAGTGTCTTTTGTTTTTAAAAAGTTCCCCCTAAAAGTTCTACAAAGAGTGGAGGATTAATCCCATTCGAAAAAAGTAGGACAATGGACACAACTAATCATGAACATGTATTTCAATCCTATGAAGCGCTGGAACAAGAAGTTAAACATTAAAATTCATTTAGTTTAGACACAAGAATTTTATTGACAAGGGATCAATTTCTCCAATGTAATTTTGGGCACTAGCATAGGCTCTTGCTTAGGGACAAGTATGCCCAATGGGTACATAGAAAACAACAGACCGGTCACCTATCCATTGAGCCACATATTCAAAAGAAATAGTAATAAAGGAAAAAGGAAAGAAATAAACTATAACACATAAACCACAATAAGACCACAAATACAAAAAAGAAAACACATCATTTACATATTTATAAAGGTAACCATGGACTCAATCCAAGAAATGCTTGAGGTGTCTACCATTAATGAGTAGTTCTAAAATTTATCCATCAATATACTTGAGATAGAATGTATGGTTCCCTATCTGATAATCAATGGTGTCGGGACCCATCCATAGGGAATCAAATTTACCATGCTTTCCCTTGTTCTCATGCTTACTATCCCAGAGTAGAACTAGATCATCGACTTGAAAAGCTCTTGGGGTGACTTTCTTATCAAAGATCCTTTTGAGCCACTCCTTGAACTCTATATGCCTCTCATGAGCTTGTCTATGAGATTCATCAAGCTTAATGATTCGGTCAATCCTTTCTTCATAGTGGTGTGTTTCTTATTCATTCTCCACTATTTTTTGCATGAATTGGTAAGTGGGTAACTATAGATTCAAAGGTAAAATAGATTGAGTTCTATAAACAATATCAAAGGAGATCTTCTCAGTATATCTCTTTGGAGTCAACCTATCCACCCAAACAAAAAACTTCAACTATTCACCCCATTTTATTTTGTTAGCATCTAAAGTAATTTTTATGATCTTCAACAAATTCTTATTATTGGACTCAGTTTACCCATTTCCTTGTGGATTATGATTGGAGGCATACCCTAAATCAATCCCATAATTTTCATAAAATGCACTTAGTTTTTTGGATCTAAAGCACATAACATTGTCACACATAATTTTTACTAGCACTCTAAATCAACAAATCATGTTATTCAATAGGAAATCGATGACAACCTAGTGGGTTGATCTTCTAGTGGGGATTGCTTCAACCCATTTTGTGAAGTAATTGGTAGCTAATAGGATCCATTTGTGTCTAGCACTTAAGGCATCTGATATCTCACCCATGAAAAATATCCCCCATTACCTGAATGGTCCCTCAACAAATACTAGATACAAGGGAAGTGATCTGGATGCCTTCATTCTTCTAGAGAATTATTAGAATTCTTCACATCATCTTACCATAGAAGCAACATCTTTGAATAACGTGGACCACTAATACTCAACCCTTAAAATCTTGTGTGAAGTGAATTTAAGAGCAAATTGACCACCACACACACCACCATGGAACTTTGAAATCATTAAAGGGATCTCACTTTCCACTAAACATCTCAAGAGAACACCATTTGGGTTCCTTCAAGCTAGTCATATTTTAACAAAAGATACTTTTAGGATACTAACTTTAGTGTCCTCCTTTGATTTTTACTAAATGGGAGGGATAATTTAGAGTCTTTAGATAATAGATATATATCTTTGTACCATGTAGATTGAATGTACTAATATTCAAGGTTATTAACTACCCATTCTACATTATTCACTTCTATAACCTATAAATGTGATTCAATCATAATCTTGGCCAGACCTATGCCTCTGACCAACTTAGTAGTCTATATCTTTAGGTCATATTCTTTAAGTTTGTTGACCCATTGGCACCTTTTGTTAGTAGATTAATTTTGAGTTAATATGTCCTTCACCATAATGTGAGCAACATAGGCTACAATCTTTGAACTCAAAATGTAAGATCTGAAATGCTTGACAACTTTTAAAAGAGTAAAGGCTTGCTTCTCCATTATGGTATATCTCAAGTTAGATCCTTGTAGTGCCTTACTAAAAAAGGTAATTGGTTTCTCATGACCTTCATCATTATTTTATAGCAGTATTATGGCAATATTATGTGAAGAGGCAAATGAAAATATTTATAAATATTTTCTATAATCCAGACTATCAAGCACCAAGGTAGTTTTCAATGTTACCTTGATATCTTGAAATGACTGGGTGGTCTTTTCCTCCCACTTTATAGTTTGGTCCCTCTTCAACATTGAAGTGATAGGTAGAATAATCTCTACAAAGTTAGAAATAAACCTTCTAACAAAATTAATTTGGCCAAATAAGGATTGAATACCTTTCTTGGTCTGTGGGATGGGTACTTTATCAATTGCATCCACCCTTTTAGGGTCTATCATGACAACTTATTGAGATATAATGTATCCCAATAGCATTGCCTTCTGTACTCCAAAGTGGCATTTTTTGGGATTGAAGGAGATCCCAAACTCCTTGCATATAATAAGCATTTGTTCCAAATGCACCAAGTGGTCACTTCTCTTATTAGAGTACACTGTAACATCATCCTAGTATACAAAAATGAATTGGTTGATTAATCTGGTGAAAGCTACATCTATTAATATCTAGAAAGTGGTACCTACATTCATAAAACCAAAAGGCATTCCATATACATAGGTTCCCCATGGGGTAGTGAAAGTAGTCTTGGACCTTTCAGACTCCTTTACTACCACCTGGTTATGACTAGAAAAACCATCTAGAGTTGACAATAGTTTAGATCTGGTGACATCTTGGAGCATGTTATCCATGTTAGGCAATGTATAATTATCCTTTAGTGAAACCTTATTTAATTTCCAAAAGTTAATGTAGAGCTAGATGTCCCCATTTTTATTTTTGATGGGGACTAAGTTTACCACCCATGATGAATAAATGATGGGTTGAATGATCCCACCATCCCTTAATTTTTTCAATTCTTATTATATTTTAGTGGCTAAGATGGGATTAATGGGTCGCTATTTTTGGTGGAATGGTTTTACATCAGGGTGGAGAGGAATAACATGCTAGAACAAGTCTTCCCTATAAGCCTTCAACTCTGAATATGACCATGCCAGGTATTCTTGGTACTTTTTTAATAGCATGATGAATGCTTATTTTTCCATCTTCCTCAGGTGGGTACCAAGTCAAATATTCCTTGGATTTTCTTCTATCCTAATATTAATCTCAATCACATTCTTTGATATAGAAAAGTTTCTAGATTTGACTCTGTCAGCTCCATTAAAGGATGCTTCTAGACTAGCCAATCCTCTAGGGATAGTATTAGTCATTAACTGGATTATTTCCTTTCCATATAAAGTTTATTTTCCATCACATATCTATACCATAGAGTCCCAATCCGTAATGGCTCCTTCAAACTCATCTACACAATACATAAATCTTCTTCTTTGATCATTATTCTCAAAGACTTGCCAATGATCAATGTTGTCTGGTACATATGGTCTTACCAGTATCTTGACCTCATACTCACAATAAGGATTTCCATGTTTGGCCTTAAATTTTGTAGCCCTCTTCACAAGCACATATTCCATTTGATTAAAATATTAGGCATAGTATTCAATATTGAAGGCATCAAACCATTCCAAATATTCCATACAATATTTTGGTACTACTTCAGCCTTTTCTGCTTCATGGTGAAAATAGCCCGAACGTATTTCACCACTAGTTCTAAGTTACCCTTAACCAGCAATCTTTTGAATCTATATTCATGGGTGATTTAGAGGCCAATCAAGAGTGATTCATATTACTCAATATTATTTTTGCACATAAAGGACAATTGGAAAGAGTACCTATAAACTTAACCATCAGGGATATATAAGACAAAGCCAACCCCATTTCCAATATTTAAACATGTTCCATCAAAATGCATGGTCCAGATGGAATATTTGTCATCAATACTAGATTCAGGAGGAAGTTCTATGTACTTAACACTTCTTATAAAATTTCCAATGTCTACTTCCACATACAACACTTCATTCATTTGGTACTTAGGATCTTTTAAGACATGAAACATTTGCATCTCCTAATTTAAGCGAACCATTTTCCCATCCAGAGGTATGGTGGCATAGGAAAAATCCATTTGAACACTACCCCCAATACTAACAATCCATTTTTTGGATAGCAACATACCCCATTTTTGTGGATAATCTACAACAACAACATCCATACTTAATAAGTTACTAGGGTATTTCATGAGTTGCACCACCAATCCTTTAACCACACCAACAATCGTAGTTTTGTGGAATGCATGGTGAGGAATCTTATATATTCTATAGTTATCCTTATGCAAATATCATTCAACATATCTAGTGACATGATATTATAGGATGCAGTAGAGTCAAACATGCAGTTATGGATAATTTATTCCATTAATTAACAGGGTGGTATAGAACAAGTCAACATACATCTAACTCTCTACCAATGTTGTTCCCAAATATACCTCCAAGTTATGCTCAAGAGATCCTGAAGTGTTTTCACCTTCCATCAGGAGAGCGAGAGAAGGCTCAAATTCAACAATTTCTTTGGTAGTGATTTTCTTTGTGAATCCTAAATACTCAAGCTTTTTTTCTATGCTCTAGAATTCTAAGCAATTCCAAAAAGGGTACAGTGACCTTTAGTTGACTTAACACATGAGCCACATCAAAAATACTATATTTGGGTAGAGAAGTGTTAGAAAGTAAGCTCATAAAATTCTCATTTGGGATACATCTTTCAAGAGTCAGGGGAATAGAAGTAGGAAAACTAGCATTATTGACTTCACTTTTCAAGGGAGGCTTCCTAGGTTCATCCTTCTTGGGACTATTAGACAACAAGGGAGTTCAATTCTTGGCCTTAGTACTTTTGGTTTGACATTAGAGGGTGTAGAACTAGGCTTAGTGGAACCTTGGACCTCTTTTTATTTAGTTTCTACTTTAGGAGAAAAAGAGTCTTTACCTTTTGGAGGAGTATTTTGGTCCTTAATTATCAAATTGTACTCCTTTTCTTGGGCAATTATTGCATGGATCATTAATTATTGATCCTCAACTGATGGAAGAGAGTCTCCATATTTTTATTTCATCATTGATCTTAGAAACTCAAAGTCATGAACAAGTAACTCATATTCATGCATCATGTTTGTTTCACAAATAAAATCTAGGGATGGGATCCCTACCTTTTCACATGCTCTCCAAAATTCTTAAGCAGTGGTAGTGCCCATAAGCTCCATTGATGGAGAAGCAACCATCACATCTAGTTCACCAAATTAGAAATTAAAATGTTCATATGCCATAGTATATTCATAATCAAGGATAATTAAGGTACTCACAAATTCCTCTTTGAAAGTTTAACTCTCCATTTCCTAGAAGTCAATGATGTAGATATCATCTTCATTGGATGTAGTTTCAAATCCACCTACATCTTGAACACTATCATTAGCTATGCTACAAGGGGGATGGGTGAGGAAACATTTATCACACCAGTCAATGTCACAATCGACTGTGTTGATCTTCACAACTAAAAGATCAAGTAATTCCCTTCTACCTCCCTAGTTCTAGTTTATTTCATGTAAGTCATCCCTTTCGAGGCCCTTTCCCTTGTCATTATTTCTAGATTGTAAAGGTGGCCTACCTTGACCTTGATATTAGGGATGATTCCTTTCATCTCTCTTATGATCTCTCCTATCATCATAGTTAGAAGGACCCTGAGATAGCAAGTTTTTAGCTTTAGCCAGATTGTAATAGATCTTTTTCATAGCAATGGCCAAATTCTTCACCATTTCCGCCAAGTCCACACTCTTTTGGGGGGCTTGAGGATTTTTAGGATTCACTAGCTTGACATCAACCCTCTTGTTTAAAGGCTTACCCATAGCCATGATATTGTTTTCTATTTGGATAGAGAATTTGAAAGCCATCCTCATATTTGTAGGAGCCTTATCTATGAGATAATAGGATACTTTCTTGTCAAATTCATCACAATACTTAATCAAAAAATTAACACCACTAGGTGTTATGTCTTTTGGTAGCCTTCTCAACACCTTATTGAATCTAGAATTGAAATCCTTCACACACTTATTAGGATTCTTCTTGAGGCTCTCAAACTCAACAAGTAAGAATCTAGGTTCAATATTATCACCATATTACATCTTAAATGCATCAATCATAGCTTACCATGTGGCTATGGATTCATCGAGGAGGGATTTGAACCACTCTTGAGCCTCATCTTCAAGTGTGTCCACAAAGAGTTTTATACACACATCTTCAAGATCTATTTCATAATCTTCAATGATGTATAAGAAGGCTTTAAAATGTAGTTCCCTAAATACTACATTATTCCATTGAAACTTAGGTAATACATTCCTAGTATTTACATGGACCTCATTGGGGAAACTAGGGATACCATTAAAGTTAACAAGTCTAAACCTTGGGATCATAAATGTTCTACATCTATTAGCTAAACCTTGATCATATTCTCCATCATTATCATTGTCCACATTAAACATCCTCCTTCTCAAGTCATGGTCTCACATTTCTGAATCTAAAGATGAAGCTAAACTAGGGGATGGTTGAGAATGAATGCTATGTGGAGTAATTTAAGGAGGAGAGATAGAGTGGATCCTTAATGGCCTAATGGGAGGATAAATACTTATTTACAGAGAAAAAAATTGACTCATAAGGAGCTCAAATTTATTTGATGTGCTGTAGTATCCTTAAACCAAAGGGATCTTAGAGAAAAGAAGGAAAATATAGTGGGGGACAAACTAATCAGGGCATACCTAATTTCTTGAGCTTTGGCCTACAATAGGATTCCACACTTGTCTCCTTATGGATGAAACTTTTAACTCATGGACAATCTCCTTTGATGGATTATTTTGAAAGGAGACTAGTACCCTCCATATTTTCCAATTTAAAGAAGACTCTTCAAAATAGAGAAGAGTGTATATAGAAGCACCAATATTTAAACCTTGATATAATAGAGTCGCCACTAGAAGTAATACTATTAGACTAGAAAAAACAAAATTACACACAACAAATGATGTGATACCAACTCTCAGATACTAAAAACAAATTCAAAAACATTGAATAACTTCTTACAAAATAGGGGTGAACATCCCCAGTAGAGTCACCAAGAAAAGTTTCAAAGACATCAATGAATCAAAGATGAACAACCAATTATAGTAACAACAGAGAGAAAAATAAATAAAACACTTATAACTCTTCTCCAAGCATTCCCCATAATAGAGGTAACAAAAGATGTCCTTATAAATGGTGTCAAAAAAGTGTTGGTTCCCAGTTGTACACCTCTATCGTTCAGCCTTGTACACTTGGAGAGGATGGCAAGCTAAGATGAGAAACCACTAATATGTCATTATAACTAGGGAAAGGTTTAACATCCAAAATGGAGTGAATAGAGAAAATGACTAGGAGGCTCTTATAGAGGGTATGGTTAACTCCCTGCTACTTTTGGCTCTACCTTAAACCAATGTGAGAAGACCAACTGAGGTAGATGGCTCATATGAAGGAGTTTTGCACTTCAATCTCCATGAGGATTATTGGTAAAAAAAGGGAAATATGACCAAATCATAACCAAAATTATACACTTCACCCATGAATGGCTATCACATGAAATCACAAATACTTTACATCATATATAAGATACTAAAGACAAATGATAGTGTGGTTGCAATATCCATTTTGACAACTATTTTGAATAACAAGGAGTAAGTAGAATTACAACATTAGAGTTTAAAGCACACATAGCAAACACATTTCAAACATGCAAGGTTTTATACATCTGCAAGGTAAACAACACTTATAATATGCAAATGATGTGTTATCTATAGGGTTAGATAGGGTAAAACTAGATTTATTTGAATTATGGATAAAGGTGTGGATAGTCAATAAATGAGCATGAAGAAGTTCACAAAACAACTATACTATCTTCATTAACAAATGATTTTTAGTTTAGAAATAGATAAAATGAAATAATGCACAAATGATCCTAAAAAAATTACAAGCAATGATGCAAATCATCCTTCAAAAATTCCTTTCAACTAAATTTATGAGGTTAGGACTACCCTTAAGAAGGCTATCAATACCTTGTTCCCAAATCTCAAAATAGAAAGGATTTCATACTCTAGGTGTAAACCCTAAATGACTACCATAAATAAGAATACATTAGATAACCAATCTACTAAGCATGTAAAATAGAGCATTGTACTTCAACAATAGGAAGGAACAGTAAACCATGAATAGATTCCATTTATCAATTGAATCAAAGTTGAATATAACATGTCTTGAAAATTACATAACAAAACACTATGTGAAATAATTTTTTAGAAAGGGAGACATTTTGAATCTTCTCAAAGCTTGCCAATGATTTTATAGTAGAAATCAATTTGGCACCAAAAAATGACATAGGGAGAACTCTTTAAGCTATAGCTTCAGACTCAAAAATTAACTGACTTTTATAAAGGCTAGACCCCTTTTACTTATACAATTTTAGCTAAGCTTAGCATATTCCTAAAGATGATATAATTGGAAAATTATTTCATGATCCTAGAGTATATTCAATTTGTAAAAAACATAATTCCTTGGATTTGTGCTTGTGATTCTATGATGATGACAAACTTGATACTCCACTACAATGGAATATTTTTAGTTATACACATGGAGGACAATTCTACAAGGGATAAAACAACCTTTGTCTCTTTTCTCAATAATCAAAAACATCCCTTTCCTATATAAATAATTATTCAAACTAACTTTGAAAGGGATGTGCCATTGATGGGCAGAGTACAATGGTTTCCTAGTGGGAAATGAGAAGAAAAGAGACAAAAAAAGAGAGAATAAGAGGGAAGAGTGGTTCCAACTTAGAAGGAACCAAAATATCTAGTTATGCTCCAGAATTGATGTTGATAATTGACTCCTTCACCAACATATTTTTATAATTGGTGCATTCATTGATCATGGAGGTGAGATAATTTTGGTCTAGGCCTTCTTGGTATTTGGACTTGGCACTGTACTCATGAAGCCAAGTGGTGACCTTTTGAAGCATGACCTATTTTTGCCCAACTAGTGCCTTGAGTTGGTCACAAGATTTCTCAATTGATACCAATTACCTTATTTTTTTGGCATCAAAGGCCCCTTGCAGTGCATTAATGAGGCTTTTCAAGGTAATGATTATTGCCTCATATATCAAGTCGCCTACACCATCAAGGTTCACCATCTTTCTGAGGGTGGCATCTATTTATTCATTATAGTTTTGAGAGACTTCTCTTATCCTTTCAAATCAAAGATGTCATCCTTTAACATCATCAACCGATGCTTGATTGCCAATTCATATTCCCTAATCATTTTATAATCATCAAAAGAGATGATCTTCTCTACCACTAAGACATCCATGCCCATATCACAAATTTCATCAACCTTGGGCTAGATATTTTATAATTTCTTTATGTCTATAACATAAATGAACAATTGAGATCCATTGTCTCTTTTTTATCCACTATGTCATCTAAGCATTCTAATGTCAAGTGGATTAACTCTTTGGCTCTGGTGCTCAAATCTTTTTGCCAATCTTTTATCATCCATCCTTTGGATTTCACTTCATCACCTTGGCCAAAATCTAGTGATCTTATGGAAAAAAGTGGAATTTCTAGGGCCTCAATGGCAGTTGGAGTTATTACCTTAGGCTCACTTAATAAATTTTGTAAGTACTAGATCCTAGCCTAATCCTATGCTTTCAATTCCTCCATGGAAGCTTTATCTTTGCCCATTCTATAGGTACCATACTTACCAAAAGTTGTGAGCTATGTTTTATCTCATTCTTGGAATGCTCCCTTAAATCATATCGATAAATTTTGTAATTTTCAAGGGGAGCATCCTTCTTCATGGCACTCGATAAAGGAAAATGTTATTTCCACATTTGTTTCCCCTGCATTAGTATACATGGTCCTCAAATGTGTTTTGGCCTTCTTTGGGGGTTTGGCCTTGTATGCTTGGGAAATATTCATTACATCAATATCCCCTATCTTGATCATAATATATCCCTTCTATTTTACTTACTCTTTGACCTAGATGAGAGGCCTAGTTTGAAATCTCATCAAATTTGTAGACATTATGGACGGCCTTGAGATAGTGAGGGGTGGTGTAAATGATGAGCCATTCATAGAGAGCACCACAGGCTCAGGTTGTGGGATCAATATAAATTACTCAATGTATTCATCACTCTCCTAATCCTTGACACCCATTTCCACTCCATTATCCTTTCTAATTTTGGCTCTATTTGCTCCAAAATATTAAACTTCAACTTGGGTTGATGAGACTCACTAAGCAACTTCTCAATTAAACTTCCTTGTTCAACTAACTAGATAGAAGTCTATGCAGTCATTTAACCTTATTTATTTGCCTAAGATTTATTTATGGATGAGGCTATGGTTCTATCCTTGCTTCCTTCAAGATAATCTTTACCAATAATAGCCTCAAGAATCTTATTATGAACTGGGTCATGGACCTTGATGTGAGGGAGGAGACTTCATGGAACTTCAATGGAAGTGAATCCTCCTGAAGCCTCCTCAACATATTTATTGAAAACAACCACTTATTTATATGTTGTTATAGGGGTGGGGGTATCCATTTGTAATCTTACTCCCCCACCTTCCTCCATACTTAACTTCTCTTTTAGTGCTGGACCCAACACCTCTAGATGAGAAGGAATGCATTGTGGTACATTTGGAGCCTATTGTGAGCCTTCATGCTAAACCACTACCTTAGAAATGGTGTCATTTTGAATATTTTACTTAGGCTCTTCTTTATCTATATCATTAGGCTTATCTGATTATTCAACTCCACCCTAGTCATCTTAGACTGATGGTTGGGTGATGACATTGTCAATGAATGTTTCTATTTCTAGAGAAATAGTCTCCTTTTCATGAGGGGAATGAGATTTTATGTCTATTTCAACACCAACCTATAAAACATCATTAAAAGATTAAGATTCATATGAGGTTAGGGCATCTTCCTCATTACCTTTGCTTTCTATCCTTGAGGGTCCTTTTTTTGTAAGCAATCCCATTGTCGGGACCTTCACTGGGGTTTGGGGCATTTCCCTGTGAGTCCTTTGCCTAGTCTTCACTTGAGGAGGAGTGAAGGCACATTGTTTCTTCATTAATTCAGAAATGGGTCTACCCTCATCTAAATCCTCCACCTCACTCATATCCCTTACTCTCTGGGCATATGAGGCTTGGTCCTCTCTTCTCTTCATTGGGATATTTTTGGATGGTGGGTCTTTGAATACAACCTCCTTCTTCTTCATAAGAAACTTACTTAGAGGTTGTAGAGCCTTATTGACTCTCTTTTACTTTGGTTGATCCCCTTGATCCTCACCTCTTCTCCTTTTTGAATATTTTTTTTTGGGAGGAGCAACTATCGATTGTTGTGTAGGTGGATCATGTGGGAGTGTTATTAGGTTGGCCATAGGAATGACTGTTAGAATGGATAGTATTGTTGGGGCTCCCCTTCTTGAAATGGATATAGGGGTGGTACTAACTAGTGTAACTTCCCCTATAAGAATATTATCCTAGTTCTCTGCTAAGTTTTTTATCTTTTAAAAGGAAAAACCAACCTTGGATTGTGCTACTATTATATTTTCCATGTTTACTAGTTTGGTGAACTCAATATCCCAAGGCTTGTGTTTGCCCTTACCTTTTGTTGTTAATGATGAAGCCACAATGTCACTACTATAGCTTAGGAGTAAATCCTTCAGCTCTTTAACCTTCCTTACCTCTTGAAAGGCAGGGGAGTCATATGCACCAAGGTCAACCCCATGTTCCTTAAGCCATGTAAAGGTTCTCTTTATGATTCACACTGATCTCCTAGGGATGGAATCATCATCTTAAACATTAAAATTTTCCTATGAGATGGGTTGGGCTTCAATCTTAGTTGTGTTGTATATTTAATATATTGTTAGTTTATTATCTGCCATATCCTTGGGGATGGGAACAATGTTGTATGCTATAACCTCCTGCACTCTCAGCCTCATAAACTCTAATTTTTAAACATCTTCCTCAATGGTGCAATCAGACCAGATGTCCTCATGATGTGATTAATGCAATATCACATTAGTATCCATATTTGCCAACCAACCTAATGTTGTAATTAGGTTGGGGTATCATCTTATCAATTACATATAGGCCCATCTCCTACTCCAATCCCTTTGCTTTGGTGACTGAAAGACATGAATAAAATCCTATTACTACTAGAAATTTGAAGGGATTGTTTATCCTCTTGGATGTAATCATTTCATTCAATGACACCATTTTTCATCTTATCTCCATTATTTCCAACTTATCATCCAAATATCTTGGAAATTTGTGTGGGCACCTTGAGTAACCACTCACCCTAATGTATGTGAATGTCCTAAATTATGTGTGCATGGTGTCATATTTTTCAATTACTTCTTTGGCTATCTTGGATATTATATTGAGGCTTATTAAAGGGAAGAAGACACTCATCATTATGTTAATTAAGTATTTATAAACTCTGTATAATTTCTTCTTGAAGCCCTCCATAGTGATTTTTGGATATATTTCATATATCCTCATTCTATTGAGGTTCTTGGTGAGCCCTTGGAACATCCTGTTATGCACCAAGATATACATCAAATAAGAAAACATGTGGAATGTACCTAATAATTCTTATTTAGAAAGAATTATATCTTGGAGATGCATCATCTACCCATGCATATTGTCACTAAGTATGGTAGCCCAGTCTAGCTTCTTCTTCCCTTCTAACATACAGTTCATGACTAGGAACATCCATGGTTTAAATTTTTATATGGTGGGCACCCCATAGATCCTAGTAGCCATGCCAATAAAAATACTAGGGTAATTCATTAAACTCTGCTAGTTTCAAATTCTTGGACATTCTGGAGACCTCTTGTCTCTTCTTGGCCAGCCAATAAGAATTGACAATATCCCAAATTGCCTTATCATCCTTTTCCAGATACTCCTGGCATTCCTCCAAGGAGAGTGTAATTTTTTCTAGTTAGGGGGAATTTCGAGCATGGTACTGAGGGCTAAAGGGGTGAAATAGCACATAACTAAATGACTACCATCAATGACATTCCTAGTGTCTAGTTGGTATAGTCAAACACATGCAATAATGAGTTTTGGGTATGGAGTAGCCAAGGGGAATGCTTTCGTAGGTATGACATAACTCATGCTAATGTTGGAAACTACTTGTGGGGTATGGTCACTATAAAACATTCAATACAACCCCAAATATAGCCCCATGACATTTATATCTTTAATCAAATCCGAAACTGAGACAATGTTTCCATTTTTTGAGGTTGAAGACATCGCCATCTTTCCCTAAATTTCTAGTGGAATTTCCTAATACCAGACAAACCTTCACTTGAAATACCCTCAAAATACCTCTTTAATCCTTTCAAAGAACACAACATAAGGAGTAAGTGGGAAACTTACTATTAATGTAGAGGGTTACACGCACTGGAATCTAAAATTCTATGAAGAATTCACTATAACCACATTCTCATACCGTACTTAGCTAGGGCACATAAATAATTCAAAATCATGAATGAAAGCTCTAAATGCAAATGGTAATTTTAAAATGAAGACAAATACCTAAGTTATAATCCCTTGCATTTTAATATTAGGGTTACCATTAATGCTTTAAAGTCCAATAGTTAATCATCAACCACTCTCATTAATTGCTTCAAGCCTCATTAAAAAAATAGATGGAAAATACAAATGTTTCTTTCTATGCTAGGCAATCCTCCTTATAATGCATAGAATCATACAAGTGAAGAATGTATAATGATATATTTTCAAGCCTTTAGGGACTTCTACACCTTTTTACTTATTAATTTCCACTAGTGTAGTGATGTAGTATGCCCTGAGTTCCTCATGGGAGGTAAGAATGCCATGCATCATAATTTATCTTTGAAAATTTAGGCATTTGGGCCTCTAAGGATATTTTGAACTTTTTCCCACCAAGAGGTAAGTGGGCCAATCTTCAGAAAGGGACTGAAATTGAGAAAAATCTAAGGAGCTACCACATGACATCACTTTTCTTGTAAGTTTAGATATTCGAGCCCTAGGGATTTTAAGCATCTTTCCCAACCAAAGGGAAGTGGGTTAATTTTCAAGAAAGTCTCAAAATATCCAAACCCTCAAGAATCTACCACATGTCCAACTTATACATGAGTTCAGACTCTCAAATATTTTTTTACCTTTTGCACTATCTCTCTTCATTCAAGGAAGGGTACAAGATCCCTCTAACCCTTGAAAATTCTCTTAGAAGTCCCTTGAGATAAACACCTATCTTTCATTTAGTTCATCAAGAAATTTCTCACATTAATCATCAAAACACATTAAGAGTAATTCAGTAATTTAATCCAGGTACCCAAAACTTTCCTCTTAGAACATATTGCAATAAATCCATGCATAGAGAGAAAGGCTTGGTTATACTTTTATCTTATCGACATTTAATCAATTTAATCAACATTTTACAATTCCTTTGGAGATATTGAGAGTGCATTTTATTTTTATAAAGTGCCCCCTAAAAGTTCTACAAAGAGTGGAGGAGCACTCCCATTCGGTAAAAAAAGGACAAAGGACATAACTAATTATGAACATGTATATTGATCCTCTAAATAACTAGGGTAAGTGGCTAAACATTGACATTCATTTAGTATGGACATGGGAATTTTACTGACAAGGGTTCAATTGCTCTAGTGCAATTTTGAGAACTAACACTACCCATTCATTCTTTGGGGTGGCAAGGATATTTTTGTAGCATAAAAACTTGGGGCACCATTCCCTCTAATACAACCATCACTCATTACAACATCTCAAGAATTTGAGCATGGATTTGAATAGGCTACATAATTCAAGGATTTTGTTGACACCCATCTATATAATTCTCTATGACTTTCTCATGTGACATCTTGTCTACACAAATAAATTTACAATAAATTAAGCAAATAACATGTACCAAATTCAATTTACATAATTCATGCTCAACCAAATTTAGAAGGGTGATGAACTCATACAGAACATCCTTAGAGCTCCTAGAGTTTAACTCAGTGCTATGATACCAAAATATCATGCTATTTTTTCATTAAAAGGACAATCACAACACACAATTACCACTAATAAAATGACAAATATGTAAATCAATATTGGGACCTATTCCAAACATAAAACATCAATCTAAAATTTTTCATAAAAAATTTGATAAACGCCTACCTTAATACATTCAACTCTTTACTCAAATCTATTCACCCAAATTATTTATACATAATTGACATCGAGATGACTGCCAAATTTAACAAAATCTAAAGATAATGTAGTTGGGCACCATATGGCAGGCTTAAGACTGCTTTAGTTGAAACTACCAAGGGCTGTAGATGCACCATGCATCACAATCTTAGGCCCTTACATTTATTAATTAATGAATCTTCTCCACTTTGCAAGTTTTAGGATGCTTCCACATGGTATTCCCATGGGGATATAGGTAATTAAGGACTTAAGCCTTCTGGATAATCCTTTAGACTATCAAGATGTCTTATAAAATGCCCAAAATAAGCTCAAGCAAAAATCTAAATGAAAAATGGTCTTTTCTAGGATCATAGGTCACCAAGATGATGCTACATTGCAACATCCCACTAGCCCAAAGGCTTAGTACTCTACATGGTCATTTCTAGGATTATGGGTTATCAAGATGGTGCCACATGGAAACATCCAACTCACCCTCTCATTTGAAGGCAAATCTTTCATTACAACCATCTCTAAGGTTACAGGTTATCAATATGATACTATGTGGTAACATCCTACTCACCCAGAGGTAAAACCCACTATACAACCATCCACAAGATAGTGGGTCACCTAGATGATGCCACATGGTAGAATCCTATACTCTACTATCTTGGAGGCCAAGTTTATTCTACATCCATCCTTGGGAATACAAGTCATTAAGATCATGCCACATAGTAGCATCCTACTACTCTACTAACCTAAAGGCATCTGTATAATAGAATAACTGATGTCACTCTCAGGTTCATGGGAGAGTGACACATGGATTCCTCTAAACCACTCATGAAAAAGTCATAAAAATGGCTAAGACAAACATGGATACAAAAGGACCCAACTATAGGGCATCTAAGGTAGAGTCTAGGTGGACTCATTAAGTTGATGGGGACAAATCAAACTTAGGAAAAATGCTGAGAAAATGGATAAGTTAAAGTCTAAAATAAAATTAAAAGGAAGCTGAGGCAAAAATTTTGCATATAAAAAATAGGCAAGGCTAGAATTAATCACAAAGAGAAACATAGAAAACCTTTGAGGCCAAAATATGAATCCAAGCAAACCATCAAGGCAAGACTGAGTTGAATTATTTAAAATTGAAACATTAATGCTTAGAACAAGTTTCTGACACTAAACCAATATTCTTATTAGTTTAGTCAATTATTTGAAAGCATAAGGCAACTCAATCCAAGAGTTGACTGGTCTTCTCATCAGAAGATAAATCTTCAAGGATTATGATAAGGACCCATTTGGTTATGCTAAGGATAAGATATTGATCAAACATTTATATGAGTGTTTAAATATAGAGTTAAGGGATGTTCTAAAAATACTCATTTATCAATGATTAATTCCTAGAAGGGATTCCACAATTAAACCCATCTATTTGCCCCATATTAACATTTTAGCTCAAGAGCCCAGCCCTGCTAACATTCTCCTTTTTATACAAGTTAGTCTTCTAATAAGAAGGTCTACAACAAAGCTACCTTAAAGCATATACTAAGTGATCTTCCTTAAGACATTAATTTATCAAAATAAAGACAATACTCAAGCTATAAGTTCTTATTATGTATTAATTCTTCATAATAATCTACTAGCCATTTATTTGGGTTCCACTCCTTTATGGATAAGCTTGATTTGTAATATAGTTTTCAATGGAATACATAAGGAAGTACCAATCTTGTTTCTTAGGATAATTATTAAGGAATTAGACCAAAATGCAACTTATTCACCATTTTATTAAAAGATCCCTACATGCTTATGAGTCACTCCCTACTTGACAAATTCCTTCAAGAGAGATCTATGTTCAAGGCCTATTGAGTTACTCAATAATAATATTTCTAAGAGTTGTTTAAGATTTTATCTTACTTAGATTATCCCTTATCAATGGTTACCCAAACAAATCTAGATTCATTGAACATAATCCATATTATAGATGGGTTGATGTGACCATATTAATAAAAGCAACACACCATATATCTTGATCATCCCAAGCATAGTCAGCCTAAATTACATGCCTTTATATAGGACCAATTCTTCATATACATATATATGTTCATTTAAATTAATACTATTACAAGCAACTCAAGATGCAATGAACAAGCATTCACAGGATATTCAATAGAATATATAATGTATGTATTAAGGCCATTAACTTGGCCAAGCTCAGTCATGGATAGACAAGCATCCACTAGGATTCTATTTATAATAAGGATCCCTCTCAAGGAGGTTTATCAATTTGATATAACAATCAACTTATATATTAGATCTATGAGGTAATAGACAAAACATGCAACTAGTGAAATACATAAGATATTGTCTCACACACGGCCCACAATCAATCATTAATACATAAATATAATAAGTTTAGTTGAGGACAATTAATCCTTGGCTCTTAGCTAGATATAGACAACAATGGGACACGAGAAATCAATAGATGAAGAAAATTTCCTCTTCACTCTAAGTGAAACTTCAGCCAATATAAGGTGGGATCACCTCAAAACCTTTTACCATCATCAAGTGACTGCTCTAGGCACCCTCGAGCATGACTCCCATCTCCATGCATGTACACATCATGGTGTAAATCAAACAAAGGCAACAACAATCAATATGTCTTAGGGTCAAGGAGATAGCTACTCATAAGGTGAAAACCAAGCATCTCTAATTCAAGAGGTTACCAACATTGGATCTATTTACATAAGCATAAAATCATAATAAGGCATACCCAAGGGTTGAAACAAACATGAATATAACCAATGAGATTTAAATTCTATAAAGAGTCATGAGAGGGCTTAGGCAATCTACCATCATGTCCTACATGAGAGGTTTAACCATTATTACATCATGAATAATGTGACCTTTTTACACATTACAAGTCGTACATGATAAAACCATAATAACCATGTAAGCAAAAATACCACAGTTAGCACTGTCATGGAAGGATATCTCAACTCCAACTCCCGCACAAAAGTAATAACACCATAAGGTGACTCAAGCATAACCATAGAGAAAACAAATTAAGGGAGGAAGTAAACCAAGTGGTCTTACTCCTCTCAACATAATAATCAAATAATAATCACACAAACTTCATTTAGTCAATCAACAAAATAGTCAAGTCATAAGACACCTACCAAAAGATCTAGGCCTTTTCATGGATATTTTTTCTAGGTTTCTACCAAACAAGGCTCTCCCTCTCCCAACTCTTTTTTTTTCTTCCTTCCTCTTTAGGTTGATCCGCAAAAGCTCCTAAAATTTTATGTTTAAATAGCATAACCCTTTTCCAAGAGATCCACCTTTCTCAAATAGGCATTCTCTTTCCTTCTTGCCACCTAATCAGAACATGACATGTGTCCATTTTTCCCTTAGATTGGTCAACCACTTCTAATGGCCATCCCATGACTTCTTAATGTTGATCTCTTTGTCAATCCATAATATCACATTGTGGTTCTAACAGAGTCCTATGGTTTCTTCTAAGATAATTCACCTCCCTATGTAGGGTTCAAGGAAAAGGAAAATTAATGGAAAAGTCTATAACTATGTAATAAGGCAATCTAGACTTTGGTCTATTGTGTCCTCATACATTGAATATGACTAGCCAATGGTGGTTACAATCCATTTAGACATGATAATAAAAAATAAGGGGTTGAATGACATACAAGGCAATCAATTAGGATCAAGCAAGGTTCAACACAAGATCTGGGTTAGATTTGGGATCACACATGATGCTACAATACCTAGCATAGTCTATTTTACACCAATGAAATCCATTATCCTAATAGAAAAATATTTTAATTATAATATTCTAGATCCTTAAATTTAGACCAATGCAATTAGCTTATCAATAAATTCATAAGGTCATGAAGTAATATTCATGTAGTACCTAATACATGTATAATTTTAATTGAAACATAAGGAAGTAATTCAAGAATTTCCTAATTAATTATTACCATTTTAAAGATTCACTCACCTTGGAATAAACACCACCATTGGAGTATCTTCATTAGTTAGTATAGTCACCTTATTTTCTCATGAGGGGCCTTACACCCACCACCCATTCTGGTCTCAAAAATGCCTTTCCCAATACAAGAAAAATGGAGTTTTATATACTAACTTGAGGTTTACATAAAATAGAATTGGTATGTCCTTTATATTAATTAGAAGAAACCTAATGTACATGTCGAGTCCCTATTATTTAAACTTGGATAATGTCTATGGAATATTTAATACTAATTTGTGGCACAAGTTGCAATCATAGGTCCTAAAATAAAACTTTTTTGCAGTGATGAGATAATTTCTTAAGCTCTAACTACCATTTATGCCTCTATGACCTATAGGTGAAATTCTATCACTTAAAACATATTTTTAAAGGAAAATTATGTGTGATACCATGACCACAACCTCAAAATCCACCTGGGTGCATGTTTTCTCTATTGTTCAAGAGAGCGAAACACTAACAACAAATGTTATCAAAGTTGAAACTAAAGTTGGTGAACTCCACCTCTGGGGCTTCATGGATCAAAAATAACACATCCAACACATCTTATGTGGTGTATAACATCTATTATTAGGTGTTTATCCTCTAATCATGCTTGGTTTATAGATCCACTACCCATTCTAGCCTAAAAAATAGACTTCCCAATACAATAAAATTTTAGCTTTTTAGCCTAACTTCAAACGTGAATAAAAAAATTGAAAGTCATTGAAACAAACCAAAATAACCCTCATGTGAATATAAAATCCATGTAATTACACCTATGAGCATGGTGATTGATCATTCAAGACCAATCTATGGCACACATTGCAGCAACTAGTCCTGAAATGCAATTTTTTTCCAGTGATGAGACAAGTTCTTGTCCTCCAACTAACATTTACACCTTTGAGACCTCTAGGTGAAAGTCCATCATTTTGAACTCATTTAGATATGCAAATTAAATTTTATACCATGACCATGACCTTCAAATCCACCCTAATGTGTGTTTTCTCTACTCTTCTGGAGCATGTAAACACTAACAAAAAATGTTTTCAAAGTTGAAGCTATAGTTGGAGAACTCTTCCTCTAGTGCTTCGTGGCTTGAAACTAGCATTACAAACACATCTAGTATGGTGGATAACATCCATGACCATGTTTTTGGCCTCTCATCATGTTCTTTATAGATACCCACCACCCATTCCAACTTCAGGAATGCTCTTTCTATAATATTGGGTACTTATATTAACCTTCTCTTACCTTCAATAATATGAAATTCTTTACTAACAATGTTAACCGTGTGAAAGTGGAACCTTATTGGCAACATTAACCTTAAAAAAATGTTATTAAGCAACTAAAAATGTAATTTATATGTACTACCTACAAAATCAATAAAATTTGGTAAAATTTAATAATCTACATTTGACAAGTCAACATACCTTGGAATTTCAATCTAACAAACCACTAAGATCTACTCTAATCTTGATAGTATCAACAATGACTTCATGGTCTATAAAAAAAAATTTCCATGTATTATTTTTTCATGGACTCACATGATATTTGATCAATTTAATATTTTTTTAAGAACCAAATTTGAATAGTGTAACATTTGCACAAGTTTGACCACTTACTACACAAGTTGTAATTATATGTGAGGTAACATTACAATCTTTGTTGCATGATTTAGAGCCTATATAATGATATTCATCATGTATATTTTTAAAAATTACATTTTTTCATCATCCATGTTATATGTTATTAGTCTTAGGCTATACATTTTATGGCTTATCTTAATCAATTTCATCAACAAAATAAATAATTGACTTTTCTGACTATTAAAATCTAATTTTTCAAAGAAATTATCCCAATTTTTTTTATCTAGTCTTCTTGAATGATGGTCAGACATTTTGTTATGCATTGGTTTCAAAATGTTTTCATCAATTTCAATTAAGTACTTACCTTTTCTATGCACATTACTTAGAGGTGTTATTAATGGTGGAATTTAATGAGAGGGTCTTTCAAAATCGTTATGTTCACTACTAATTTCATCATTGTCAGTTTCATTATTTAGTTATGGGATGGAATTTTATTCATTGTTACTTTTATCTTTATGTGTTTCCATGAAATTATATTCATTGATAGGGGGTAAATCATCATGCATAGATTCATCATCAAAAAAATAAAAAAACTTTATACTTTGAATGTGGACTTATAAAATAATTTGGACTGCTCGGTAAATAGTCATCACTGTTATTTAATTCATTATTGTCAATTTCATCATTATCTATGAAATTTGGCTCATTATGGGGTGTTTGTACCTTGTCTCAAGTGAAATTCACACCTTTTGTTTTTCTCTCAACTTTTTAAATTGCTTTGGTATTTTGTGACTTAACTTCTTCCTCTTATTTGAATCAGCCCCATCACCCATGACTAGAGAAAGATTAATTTAATTTATTTTGATGGTGGGTACCCAAATAAAAATGTGATTCCTTTTGATGGTGGGGGACCCAAGGAAAAAAATTATTTCTCTTATCTTCATCATGGAAAACATAAAATGATGTATAGAATGTATGCAATTAGAAATGCATCATGTCTATAAATCAATCCTAGCTTGGAGAAGATAGAGCATGCCTACACTTGTAATTAGGGATACACTTATTAAGTTGGATCATGACCAATATGGGGATCCACTAGACCTGATTAGGGGATCACTTATCACAACATATCATGAAAGGAAGGGTTTTAAAGCCTACACTCTAACATAATCTCACAACAACCCTAATGGAGTCTTAAGGTTTAAAGCATTCAATCTAATCTAATAACAAGAAAGTAAATCTAATGTAGTGCACACCAAAGATTTTGGTACAAAGTGGGGATTAGAAATAATAAAACAACTAAACTAAACAAGTATTAAAAGACATATACCCACATCAATGTATACAAAATCTTAATACATGGGAGAAAAATACAAATTCATTATCTATCTACTCTTACAAAGGAGGAATAAAGTTAAGAATACTGTATACACCATAAATTGGTCAAAAAACCACACATATAATGTCTTTTCATAGTCCTTTCACATGAGACTCTGACACGGGTAATATGAGCTTTGTTCACATTTATCCAAGTCTTTCATTTTAGTTATCTTGATCTTGTTACATGTCCTAGACACCTTTTTACCTATTCCCAATCATCTCAAACCTTTCAAATAGTCATTCCACCTCAATTAGGTGATATTTTATATGCTTTCTCCATCCCCATAATCTATAGCCTATAAGATAAGAGCATTGGGATTGGACTATAGCACTGAAACCCAGGGTGTCCAATTTATAACACTCTTGTCCAAGGTCATTATGAGCCTTAATGGTCAATTTTTTTTGCTAGATGGGTCCTAGCCTCTTTCTTTTCTTTGTCACTAAGTTTTCCCTTGTTATCCAAATTCAAATAAAGATCCCAAATTTGAAATAAAAATTCTCCTATATAAAGGACTACATAAGGAATTTTATATCTAGCACTTACTACTTTGGCATATTAGACATAATAAAAATCACTCAATAGTCTAGCTCAAATTCTACATCACACATATATTTACCTGCTTAATCAAGAAAGGGCCTAGATGAAATTCATTCTTGCATCTATCATGCATGTTGATTATGCATGTTCCTTAAAGGAGAACTACATTTGATCTGAGACCCTAGCTTGAGGTTTAATGTAGGAAATAATTAGGATAATAGGGGCTTTAGATCATGCAATCATTATTTCTCCAACCCATTTCCCCCCCTTTTACTTTTGACGAATTTGTTGTTTCCATGTGTTTAGATAGATACAAGGTTTGGAGATTGAATCAGAGCTACATTGAGATTTGTTGACTTTCAACCTCCAAAATTTAGTAAACAAGCTCACACTAACCTAGCAAATAAAACCCAAAAAGCTTATATCCTTAGGAAAATAGTAGTAGAGGTGGACAATAGTGTTAGTGCCACCCCTATCTAGTTTTGACACTCCTATCCAATTAGAAAACAAAGTCCAAATCCAAATTTTTTATTATGTCCTAGTCTTGTACCTCAATTACCAACGCCTAAATCATTCGTTTCAATCCATTTTTAGATAAGTTTACTTTTCTTCCTCATGTAATTTAATTGATAAAAATATATGTTTTACCATATTAAACTAGATTTTCCCCCTTATTCTAGACCCTTCTTATTTAGGAACTAAACATCTAGTTTCTCAAAAATAATAAAATATTTGGTGAACCCGACTTACTTCGAATAAATCTAAAACTCTAGGCACCCTTAGGGTTTTTCCTTCATATTTTATGCAAAAATTCAATTTCAATTTTCTAATTTTTGTATAATTTTTTTGTGCATTTATCCTATTCAAAATTATTTTTAGAATTTAAAATTATTGAATAATTTAAAAAAATTCTAAAATCCTAGCTCAAAACCCTAGATTTCTAAACTAGGTCATCAAACACTAAGCCTCCCTCCCTTGCAATTTAAAAAAAAATATTTTAGAATTTTTGAAAATTGTTTTGAGTGTCTAAAATATTTTCAAAATCTAAAAATTAGTAGTTACTTTTTGCAAAAATTCAAATTCAAATCTCTAATTTTTGCATAAATTTTTGTGCATTTATTCAATTCAAAACTTATTTTTAGAATTTAAATTATTGGCATAATTTTAAAAAAATTATAAAACCCTAGCTCGAAACCCTAAATTTCCAAACTAAGTCCTTAAACCCCAAGTTTTCTTCCCTTACAATTTTTTTAAAAATAATTTGAAATTTTTTCAAATTGTTTAAATTACCAAAAATAATTTCAAAATCTCTATGTTCATAGTTATTTTTATATTTATTTACTTAATAGTACTTTTTAATTTTATCTTTACTGAAAGAAATAAAATGGCCATTAAGACACTTCTTCCCTCTCATCCCATAGATCAATTTTTTAAATTTTCACATAATTATGACAATGAATGGAAAAATTTGCAACATTGCACATTAACTAAAAATGTGGAAAATGATTTCATTTACAATGAAGATAATTACTATTATTGTAATGAGGAATATGATGATATACATGATAGTGATAGTGAAGCATAAATAGATGCATCTTCTTCTCTCAAACCTATCTCTTTTATTCCCTCTTCTAAATAAAATAATTTTGATAAATGGGAAATGTACTTTTCAGCTCATTATTCTATGCACACTAACCAAATGAATAAATTAGTCATGCACTTACAAGTGAACCTCTTATTGGTGATAATTTGATTCCATGTGAACCTAATCTCTCTCTCTCTTTGCTACTTCCATGTTCAAATTACAATAATATAAATGTAATAGAATCAAATTGACAATGCATAGTTCAAATGATACATCTCATGTTCCTAACTCTACTTTGTCAAAAGAATGTCTAAATGAAAACTCTTCTTATCTTATCTCTCATAGTGCACCTAAAAATCATGCATACACTTCATCCATGGATAATATAGATACACATGATATTCCAATTTCAAATGATACTTTATTGCATACTAGAAAAGAATTAAATTCTTCTCTTACACCTCTCCCTAGTTGCACTGAAAGTGATACTGAATATGATAGTGAACATGCAAATGAATATGAAAATGAGAGTGATTATGAATAATATTCCAATGATGACAATTCATGGAACAATGATGATTAATATGCACATAGTGAAGAATGATATGCATCTCATGTTTCTAACTCTTCTCTCACTCCTCCTCTCAAACATAATGCAATTCCAAATGTTATTTCTACTTATATGCATGATCATATTTAAAATAATGCACATGTTCATGCTAATAGAATATATTTTACTCAATTAGAATGTGATTCACTAAAACATAAAGATACCAATAAATATCCCTATCCACCCCGACTACAATAGAACCCAGTTCTCACTCTTCACCTAAAGAGAATGGTATCCCACATCCCTCTAGTAAGGTCCAAGTTACCATTACTCCCAAGGTTCAAGTGAGCACACTCCATCTTTATGATCCAATTGCTTAATGTAGAATTCCCATGGTTAAAATTAATAATCAAATTCAATGATTAAATGAACCACTTCAAGATGCTAATGTAATATCCCAAGAGATTCTCTTTTTGATGTATGTAGTTGGTGAATTACAAAACCGAGTACATCTCCTTACCTTGGAAAACAAGGCTTATAAGTCTTGGATGGATGCCATTGATATACATGGTAACCCAATTCCAAAGACATTCATAAAGCTTCATTGCCTAAGCATTTCTATATACCATCATTTACTCACTTTGATGGAGCTGGAGATCCATTTATACACCTTCAAACCTTTCAGAAGGCTTTCCCATCTCATGTGAGTCCTTTGATTCTACTAAAATTATTCCAGTAAACATTAGTGGGGTAAGCACAATAATTGGTTCTTTCATCTACTCCCCGTTGACTCCTTTCACACATATGATGACTTAGAGGAGGCATTTCTCAAACATTACATAGAAAACATGGGCTCTCAGGTTACATATGAGAAAATTTCAACTTTGCATCAGAATAATTTAGAGCTAGTTAGTGATTACATCTTATGGTTCAAAAATCACATATTAATATTGATATACAAACTAACATATTTAAATATTCAACATATATTTATTAAAGGGCTTCACCAACCTCTCCTCGATCATTTACCATATCAGATAGAGTATTCTTTTAGGCACTTATGCTATACAATTCTAGATTTGGAAAAGATATTGGTATTGATTGAGGCAGATTCAGTTAATCAGATTACTTTATATTTCAAAGCAATATCTACATATACAACCCATAACACACAACATCCACCATGTCCTAAATAAGATAGGAGACCAAAACTAGAAAAGCAATTGGTTAAGAAGAAAGAGCCAGTCTCTAGAGTACAACCTACAATATGCACTATAAAAAACAATATCAAGGCACCACTATAGTTTGATTTCGATCAATATATCCCATCTATCATATTATTATCACTCTTAGATACGAGGTTAATCAATTTACCCTATACTCATTGATGAGATCCACACCTCCTATAGAAACAACCACATTGAACCTTTTACAACTATCATCATATCTATAGACACAAAGATAATGATTGTTATGGACTCAAAGATTGCATCAATCAATGTGTTGATAATGGAATCATAGCATTTACATAAGGGGCATCAAGATCTCCTCCATCATGGAACTAAAGACCTCATTCATCCATGATTGAGTAATCATAAGACATTCCTTTACATGAATCATTGGTCACTCATCATGAGAGTAATGCAGGTTCTAGGATAGAGCTAAAATATCTCCTATTCCACCTATTTAGAAGGTTTGGAAACTAGTACAGTGAAAGCAACCTATATATAAAACTATAGTCTAAGGAGTACATAGTGCAGTTCCATATACGTATCTAGTAGAGTCATAAATACCACAACAGAGTATTCCTCATATGAAATATTCACTACAACCAAATTTTTTGGGTCTTATCTCAGATAGCAATCCACTATGGCTAAGATTAAATGAACCCACATCATAGAGTATTGCTCATGAGAAATATTCACTAATACCAAATTTTCCAAGTCTTATCTCACACAACAATCCACTATGATTGAGATTAAATGAGCTCACATCAGAAGTTTTAGCTCCAGCTCAATCATACACATCATAATAGAGGCCACAAGGTATACAATTATAGATAGATGAACCTTATTCATAACACATAGTTTTAGTTGCATGACCAATAAAGTTACATTTTTCAACATCTCCATGTCCAATGATAGTACATAGTAGATAGTATCATATACAGAGCATGTTCCTACACATCATGAGTAGTGTGGGCACTTGTTCAATTGGCCAATAGGCTTCAAATAGTGATACATCATAGAGTAATATGACACACATTCATACTAGCATTAGTTCATAGCTTCACTTAGTAGGGCGATGATGGAGCCAAAATTCTAGCTAGCCTTTGTATTCTTGAGCCACTATCAAGGAAGTAATATGCACAACATGCTATCTTACATCCCCATATACTAAAAACTAACATTCCTAATTCTTAATAACTATCCATAGCCAAAACCAACTTATCAAAATCTAGATCTTACGAAATCTTATTTTACCAACATTCAAACCAAATCAACTTATCCAAACAATTTACTAATCTCAAACCAACTTAATTTATCCCAATAATTTCCCAATTACAAAACCAAACAATTTTTTAGCTCACATATAATTATAAACCAAATAAAATTCTTCACTTACATATAAATAAAAATACAAACCAAGCATCACACTTATCAAAATAATCAAATCACATATCCCAAGTACCATTTTACCAAGCATAAACAACCTCAACATCAATACCAAATCAACTATTTCTAATCAACCACTTACAACAAATATAACAATATATTTTAAATCCATACCATAGTATGCATAAGTCAAATTCAAAAATGAGTACACACACACACACACACACACACACACACACACACACACACACACACACACACACACACACACACACACACACACACACACACACACACACACACACACACACACACACACACACACACAAGCATGTTTTCAAAACATATACATAATATCAAGATACAATCAATCATGAATGGGCATCATGCCCTCACTCTTAGTCTCACTCTCTCCTTCAGTACCAATCTCGTAGTCCATCCTCACACTCAATGTCCCCACACCTCTTTGAGCTCTTGAATGCCTCTTATGATGACTATCTCTATCCAGTAACTAACCATGCTCCTCACATAAGTTTGCATATCACCTCTACAAATCTATGTACTCATCCATAATCCATGTTCTCACTGATCCATAATTAGGTGGAGGCATCCAATGCCTATCTCACTTATCCCTTAGCTTATCTCTCTCTCTCTCATTGCCTTAACATACGTAGCCATAGATATAATATCCCTATCAAATAAATGAGCATAAATGCTAGCTATAACTGTCACTCTATCAAATCCTCCTCCATTACATCATTAGTAACATGATATGTGAGCTCTCAAAGTGTAGACTTAATGATGGTCTCCAAAAACCCATCATCTCCACCTCTTGCTCTATCTTGTGCTTCATCTTGAGCACCTTTCACTTTACCTCCACAAAAAATTACAACACTACATTAGACATGCATTCCAAAACAAGCTAAAACATGTGTAAACTTGAATAATAATTCAAATATAATCAATGCTTACCTCCCATCATATAGATCAAAGTAGGGTCCTCATACTCGAGGCCATCCCCTCCACCAAAAGGATATAACAGAGCCCATCAATGCCTCATCCACCATGTGTTATATGCCTCTGTGTATCCAACATCATCTACATCAAAAATATCTATAGTTGTATCTTGTGCATCTAAAGGTAATGGTGCTAACTCAGCCTTGATAGGTCTCCCTCAAGACCCTACCCTTGCTAGTGCTCATGCACTCCTCAACCACACCCATGCTACTAGGGCATATCTTGTGGTACCCCAAACTATGTAGTCATGTTCTCATATTGAAAGTGCTCATACACTCCAACCCAGTGGTCATGTAGCCAACAACTGACACTTGTATACTGCAACTGCACTCCATCTTCAGACCAACCAGGGAATCCTCTATAAGGACTCTATATAATGTTCTGAGCCACCAATCTATCTAAAACTCATCTATAGTGATTTATCTTAGGAGATTGAATATCCAATGTACTCATCCACTACTCCCCATATGGCTATAGGGGTGCCCACTCTCCCTTGGAAATATTATCTATCGTATAACCACTATATGCTCATGAGCCCAACAATGTAATAAAGTGGTTGCACTCATACCACCATTGAATGCCTCTTGAGTAAACTGATAAAGATCCTTATAAGTGGGAAAGCATAGTCCTACCCCATGAGAACATAGTACCATACACCTCTATACTATGAATGATCCTATGTATCTTGTATGAAATCCACACCCCACTCCCATTTATAACAACAAATGAAGCCAATAACATGGCTAACCACTTTTGTAGGTGTGAAACACTCAACTTCATAATAACTAACACTATTACATCACTATCACTACATCTCTTATGTATGCCTAAAGGCACACCAACAAAATATAAGGATGCATGGTCTATAAAATCCACACCCATGTCATCCTACAATGTCACTCGACATCCACTAATCAATAAGTATAGAATACAATACACATCCTCTAGAATAATAATAATCTCCCTAATAGGAAGCCAAAAGTACATGTATCTACATTCCACCTCTCACATAAGGTGGTAATTAGATACCTATCCCACTGCATAGGGCCTAGGTCACACACATGACCCAACCCTGCTCTATCCATCACAACCCTCTCATCGGTTGATAAAGGCAACAACCATAGTGTCTCCATAACCTAACCTCTATGAAAATTTATCATCCATACCTCACCCTAAAAAATACTAGAGAATAGCATATACGTCAGCTAACCAAGACAAATCAATAACTAAGCAAAAATACAGCAACTAAACTAAGCAATAACTAAAAAACTTAGCCTCTAGGACAACATCATTGGGTACATGACAACAACACTGGATAGGAGTGTCACAACCTGACAACAATGTTGAAGCCTAGATAGTAGCACTGGAAGAGGGACATGAGTGTTAAAACTAGTTAAAATTTTCCTAGGCTACTTAAAACACCTCAAAAACATCAAAAATAGGCTTCTAAATGGGCAAAAATCACATGTTTTAGCTACTTACTAGGGTAACCTCCCCACTAGCCTTCACTTGGGCTGCCAACTGCTCAAAATAGATCATGATAGGTGCTTATATCTTTGGCATATCTCTTACTCCAAAGCTTTAAATCTCAACCTAGTCAATGCACAAATGAATCAAGATTCATTCCAATTCTCCTATCTCAAACAACTTTCTCATTCAAAGTAAAATACCATTTTTCCTATAAATTTAACCTCATAACTCCATTTTACAAACCATTTTATTCTTCAGAATCCTAACAATTATACCTTCTATATCAAACAAGCCTTGCTATCTTAATACATCATCTGCCTATTATTACACACACATCTCTAAACCAATTTTTTACCCAAACATACAATTTGGTCCTAACCAATCAAAGACTCATTCAATTATAAAAAAAATAGTCTAATCAATCAACAACTCATTTAAATTTCAAAACAACTCAGTCTAGTCAATCAAGCAACTTATCAATAAATTCAAACTATACCAACCTCACTTTTATCATTACACCTCTAGTCATCACTTTTGGCTCGAACTCCTCTATCGAAGATCTCATCCCTCTCCCCAAAAGGGAGCATCATTCCTACTATTCCTATTACTACACTTATCTAGCATGCCTATCCACTCTCATAAGTGGATACACCATGGTTCTTACACCTTGAGTATTCAAATTATCAAATTTAACTTTAGATTGGTCAAAATATATAGTGATTCAGATTACATGAGTCATTCAACATTACTCAAGACATTTAGAGGCATATATCTTTAGTTTAAAAATATAGTGGTTCAAATTATATGTATTCATAGTGACTTATATATAGATTCAAACTTAAATACTAGATTTGGGGGCATGTACATTACTACACGGCTCACACATATAGCTTCATATAACATGACACAGTTACAAGAACATATATCAGATTATAGGCATAGTGCAAATCATAGTGTTTTGATCTCTAATTTTTCACATGGGGCATGATACGATAAGTAATTTCACATTTGGTTATATAGATTACCAGACTATACATATGCATCACTTATATACTAGATTTAGGGGCATGGTACAGATGTTCATGTTCTTAATCATCTAAGATTATACAGATTAGAGTGGCAAAGATATGCCATTCTCTTCTTACACATTTACTAGAATCTAAATATAGGGGGAATCATGCATGGCATGATGGATATCACTTCCAAGTTTAGATGGGGAAATTGATACAACTTATAGATCATAATCCATGTTTTAGACACCACTGATTAGAGGAAATGTGCATGGTACATTTGTTTTCTTTCTTTTTGAGTTCAACATTACCTAAGCATTCTCAGAAATTGCATGCCTTACTCTATCTATAAGTGGTTGGCATCATTTTGGGTTAGCTTTCATACAAGCCTAACCTCTTGAGCTCTTGAGTTCCTGAGTAGCTTTCATATAAGCTTAGTGCACCAGTTTTGGAGTGGCTAAGAGTGACCTAGTTTCTAGCATACATTCGGCTATCCATGCCAACATTATCATATCACATTACATTCATGGGCTTTAGGAGCCATCTCATATGACACACATTCTATATTGGATGAGTTTATTTGGGATAGAGGGTAGACATTGGTTTTGAACCTCTGAGCATTTCTCATTCCAATTATATTTATCATAGGGGAAAAGCATTATCATCCTTCTCCATGTTATATAGATTCTACTTCCAGATTCAATATAAGGGGCATCCATTCTAGGTATTCCTTCCCTCTTTGGGAACTATTCATCTCTTCATCCACTTCCTTAGCTAGGAAGTGAGTTGGATTCTTTTTCAGCATACATATCTCCACATAGGTAGGTTCAGGTACACATTCTCTTTTCTTTCTTTTACTATAGTACTTCATTTCATTACATCGCTAGATTAACAGGGGGTAAATGTATACACCTTAAATTGGTCAACAAACCACTCATATCATAGATTTTCATATTCCTTTCATAGGAGACTCTGATTGGAGAATATGAGCTTTATTCACATTTAGCTAGGTCTTTTGTTTTAGTCATCTTGATCTTGTTACATGTCCTAGACACCTTTTTACCTATTCCCAATAATCTTAAACCTTTCAAATAGTCATTCCACCTCAGCTAGGTCATATTTTATATGATTTTTCCATCCCCCCAGATCCCTAACCTATAGGATAAGAGCACTAGGTTTGGACTACAACACTAAAACCCAAGGTGTCTAGTTTTTAGTTCTCTTATCTAAGGTCTATTTGAGCCTTACGATCAATTTATTCCACTAGATGGGTCCTAGCCCCTTTATTTACTTCATCCCTAAGTTTTCCCTTATCAACCAAATGCAAATAAAGCTCCTAAATTCAAAATAAATAGTCTCCTATATAAAGGACTACATAAGGCATTTTATATCTAGCACTTGCTACTTTGGCAAATTAGACATAATAAAAATCAGTCAATAGTATAGCTCAGCATTCTACATCACACATAGATTTTTATGCTTAATAAAGAAAGTGCCTAGGTGAAAGTAATTCTTTCATCTATCATACACATTGATTATGCACGTTCCCTAAGGGAGAACTACATTTGATCAAAGACCCTAGCTTGAGGGTTAATGTAGGCAGCAATTAGGATAACAGGGGTTCTAGATCATGTGATCATTCTTCTCCAAACCTAATTTTCCCCCATTTTTATTTTAACACATTTTTTGTTTCCATGTGTGTAGATAGATACAAGGTTTGGAGATTGAAATAGACTTATAGTGAGCATTGTTAACTTCTAACCTCAAAAATTTTGTACACAAGCTCATACTAATCTAGAAAATAAAACCTAGAAAGATTAGATCCTCAGGATAATAGTGGAAAAGGTGGAAAACAACACTAGTGCCACTCCTATCTAATTCCAGTGCTCTTGTCCAATTAGAAAATGAAGTCTAGATCTAGATTCTTGACAGTGTCCCAATCCTGCACATCAATTACCAACTCTTGAATAATTCATTTTAGTCTATTTTTAGATAAATTTACTTTTCTTCCTCATGTAATATACTTGATAAAAAACTATATTTTACCATATTAAACTAGATTTTTCCCTTTATTCTAGACCCTTATTTTTTAAGAATGAAACATCTAATTTCCAAAAAATAATAAATCAAATACTTACCTTTGAAGATGAACATGTCAAGCCTCAATCTATCCCTTGGCCAAGGTGATTTGTAAGAGATTGTTGTAGTATGTAAGGATAGCCAAGATAAATCATATCTAGGCTACACAACCTACATAAGCATCTAAAATAGTTCTCCACAAGATAAGATCTGTATTTCCAAAGAAAGTATGGAGCCCTAATATTTAATCCTCAAGTAGAATGGGCAATAAGCAAATGTTCATTTGCACTTCTTCAATAATAATTATTCTCTTATGAAATGGTGGGAAATGAACTTGTATATATAGGTGGATCTTTCCCTAAATCCTCCCAAGAATGTCAATTGTACAAGGTTGACCCAGTCAACCTAGTGTGTTTTTAAGGATAAATCATTAGGTCTGAACTAGGTCAGCCAAAAGGCTAACAAGATATTAAAGTGAGAAATACCCCTAAAATGTACTAGGTCGACCTAGTATAGCAGACTGTCTAAAAGTGTTTTAAGGCAAAAAAAGGAGGAATAGGAGGAAAAGACTAAAATAGGTAGGATGGAGAAGAACAAGCTTAGGGTAAATGGTTTTAAGAGATAAGTGTGTATATGACAAGTGGAAAAAGTAAAAATAATCTTACGAAGTACTGATGGTTTGCCCACCCCTTTCCTGGTGCACCTATTAAGACATGCACTCAGAGAGATTGAGACTCAATAGGTTCCTGCAAGATACAAAGTGTTAGTAATCAATAAAAGTTTGAAAATATTATGTGTATACATATTCCCCACTCGAAGCTTATCATGTGTCATGTAATTATAACACAAGATGGTGCTTCAAGAAAGAACATGATAATACACAATATTGATGCTAAGTAAAGTTTAGTAAGTAGCAAATAAGATAAATGAAAGGACTAAATTTAAAAACACATACCTTTAATGTACCTTAGTTCCACAGATAAATAATTAGACTATAGAAAATGTGAAGGTGTCTAATGTAGAAAATACTAGATGAACTTGTAGAAGTTAGTGCAAAAAATATCCAAAAATCATTTTTTTAGAAAATAAGCATATGATAGTGAAAAATGAGTTAGTAGAGACAAAGATACGAGGGATTTAGGAAAATTGGAAATCTAGGATTGGTAAAGCAAATTTTTAGAATATTGAAGGCAAATAAATGACAAAAATATGGTAAATGAATGATAAATGATTGACAAATGAATGACAATAATGGGCAATTGAATGACAAATGATAGGAAATAAATAACAAATGATTGGAAAACATAGTAAATCATGTCAGAAAGCATGTAAAATATAAATGACAAAAAGTAAAGTAGAACATACTAAATCACATTGAGAAACATGTAAAACATGAATGACAAATGAAATATCCATGCAAGAAAACTTGAACAAAGATATTTAAGAAATGGAAAAGTAAGCTCATGTAAGATAGACAAAAAGAAAAAAAATATGAAAGACTGAAAATGAAATGTAATTGAAGATGTGAGACAAATATGAAGAAGGCATATATAAAGAGAAACATATAATAATGACAAAAGGGTGTGGACTCAATTGCCCACAATAGAAGGGTAGTACAATAATGACAAATGAAAGAAAATAATGATCCATTGTTACTCAACCATGTCATTTTGCTCTAAGAATAGATAAAATTAAAATAAAGCAATGTTAGCATGTTTTTAAGAGGTGAAGAAGAAGGAATTTAAATGAGAGGGGAAAATATATTAGGAATCATAATTTGGCTATCAAGGGGGGAAATTAAATGGGTGGAGGGGATAATGAAGGAAAAACCAAGGTAGAGGAACTCTTTATCAAAGTTAAGACACTCAAATTAGGTTTGTCAAAACAAGAGTAATTTCAACCTTAAGGGATATGAAAAACTTCTCTTAGCCACACAAGTCTTATGTCAAAAAATAAATTAGATAGATCATCCCATAAAGGCTAAATGAATGAAGAAAAAAAATAGACCTACCTTCACATAACATGTTCCCCATTCCTCAGGACCCCCTATAGAGCCGTCAGTCTATTGTGAAGATTGGGTACTTACATGAGAAAGTAGGTAGCACCATGGAGTTTTTTTAATTCCCCTATTCCAATCTATTGGCCTACCACACTCCAAAGGACCTCATCTCTACGTGAGGCCAACTGTGGAGTTTGAGCTTCGATTAGAGATAGGAGATGTGTTTGTAATCATGTCTTTTTTGGTGTGAATTTGACTTTTGAGATTTGTATGTTTCCTTTTTGATATAATTTCCTTTTATTTAAAACGATTTGGCTTTAATTTGAATACTTGGGATAAGGTTTCTAAGAGAGATAAACTTTAAATAGTAGGAGGTATAAGAGTCTCATAAATCTAGGTAAAATAAAAGTTTTATCTTGACTTCAACCTTGGTTTATCCAATGTGGAGTGAAAGGAAAGGAAATCAAGAGGAATGACACATGGAACAATTTGAATTACTTCAAATTACAAAAAATGTTACAAAGGAAAAAAAGGGATACAATGACAGAAAAGTGTGATTCCTTATCATAAGAATGAGGGAAATGGAGAAAAACATGCTAACATATATTATTGTGTAGATTTCATCTATACAAAGAAGCAAAAGATAAAGCTAAGAACAAAGATCAAAAGCTTTTTCTAGAAAAGGAATGAAAAGATGGTAATTTTATGAGGAGGGTCAAGTCCTATCCACGGTCTTACACAGTAACTTCATAAAAGAGAAACCTATGAGGGTGACAAAAGAGAAAGAATACTATGGTACATCAAGAGGTAAATGCTAAATAAAGAGGGGGAAATGATCATAAAGCTACTAAGGCAAATAATGATATAAAAAGATAAAGAGACATAGGGGAAAAAAAATGAAAACAAATGCCAAATGTGATGTATAAGAAAACCAAAGAATGTAAAGCAAAATAATGATGCTAGTCAAATGAAAGTAAAGGAAATGAAAGATATGCATAAAAATAAATAAACATGAGACAAAATGATCAAGTATAAACTATGCTAACATTTGTATCAAAGATGAACATGTGAAATACAAGTCTATAAGTCTTGGAAGGTTTCTTGAAGTTAAATTTGGTTCTTATTATGCATTGTAGAATAATAGTGGGCATCGTAAGATGCCCTAAAGGGTGATTGGATGTAAGTATGGGCATCTCAAGATGCCCCAAAGTATGCAGGGACATGTGGATGGTAATCATAAGATGCCCCAACATGTGAGTTGGAGTGAGTTAACATTAAACCATTAAAATGATTTGCATTGGGTTGATAGGTGCATTTAGAAATAGGTAAATGTGCAGGTTTGTTAGATTTGAAGGAGGTTGAATGTGACATATGATTTTTAGGAGAGGTATGAAGAGGTAAATTAGGACCATGTATGATATTATTTGGAGTATGAATTTGAACTATGTACTCTTTTGGTTCATGTGGCTAAGAGGTTGAGGTTCAATGGATGCAACAATATGTTTAAAGTTGTTCATGTTAGCTATCCTTTCCCTATTGGTGTAGGAAGAAGGATAAAATATGGTTTGAAAAAAATTATTGGATGTGTAGGTATGGGATAATTGCTTTTGATCATTAGGTAGTTGATTTTTATGTGATTATGGTTCTTGAGATTGAATTTGAGAAGCTTTAAGATAGTCTGGATAATGTTGTTCTATTAGAGTATCAATATTAAAATGTAGACCAAGAAAGGAAGAAAGAAGAGTTTAGTGAAGATAATGACAAGACTCATGAGAATGACCTATAGTAGCATGCCACCAATAAAATTTATCAGGATTGTACCATTTGGGAGGAGGTTTGGAAGGATCAAAGTTAATGGGTTTAGAGGGTGGCAATTTCCTCATAACTTGTTCTAGACTTAAGGGGAGGTGGGTTGGGTTAAAATTAGTTGAATTGGATGATCCATTTTGAGGTTGGGGAGGCTTGGATGAATCTATGTTATGAGAATATGATTAGAAAGTTGTTTTAGTATAAGGTGTTTCAAATTGAGTCATAAGAAAGTCTTTCCTTTTTTCTTGGTCTAAGGCTTATTCTAAAGTTTTAAGTGAAAAATTCAAAATTTGTATTGAAGGGGAGGTTTAAGAGCAGTGACAAATAGTTTTAAAAGAGTATCATCATTCATGTTATGCTCCACTTTACGAGTGAGAGACTTTCATCATTTGATGAAAGTATGAACATATTCATTAGAAGTTGCTTGGAATTGATAAAATGGCTAAGATAGTTTTTAGTAAGGTCATCATGTTGGAATTCCTTCACTAGAGCATTAAATAAATCCTCTAGTTGTGAGATGGAATGTCTAGGAAGTTGGTTGTACCATTCAAGTGTATCACCAACAAAGGTTTTTATTAAGATCTTGGTGGTAGAAAAGGTGTTAGTTTAGACCCATTCCTTATAGAGATTACCAAAACATCTAAGAAAGATAGTAGGGTCCTTAGTCCCTTATATGTGATAGTTGAAGAAATGTTTCCAATATTTATGGATGCAATTAATGGGGATAAAGGTTCATTTTGAATATGCTGAAGCTTTTTGTTATTAATTGGATGTTGAGGGATGATATTACCATTGGCATCTCTAAGAGGAGGAGGGATAACATTTTGGTTTGGTTGATAAATGATGACTTGAGGTGGTTGACTAATCATGTTGCATAAATTTTGTTGCATGTTCATCATTTTAGATTGATTGGTTGTTTGCATGATGTTCATTTGTTGTATGACTTGTGAAAGAAGTTGATTTGTATCAATAGGTGGGTTGGAATTTTTATGAGGGGTATTAGTGTTGATAGGAAGATGATTATTAGTGTTGGTGGGAGGAAAATTCTTTATAGGTGGAGGATTCCCAACATTTGTGTTAGTTGTTTTAAGTGTGGTAAAAGAAGAACGAAGCCTTGTAAATCCACAATTCTTGTGAGGAGTGTAAAGATTATTATCATCAAGGCTTTTGAATAATTAATAACCATCTATATTATCAATTTGAGTGGTTTCAACCATGTTACTTTGGTAATTGATAAGACTTGGTGATCTTGTTATGGTTGTAACAAGAGGATTATGAACATTGGTTGTAAGGGTATGAGTGTTGATAGGAGGATTCCCAATATTGGTATTGGGAAGAGTATTAGGATGAAGAACCTCAACTACATTCCATTGTGTAGTGAGTGGTTTGGGCTTATGAAGAGTTGAAGGAAGAAACTTGATAGTTTCATCTGAAGTAATGAAATAAGTGAGATTATTATCTAAATCCTTAATTATGCAATGTTTTAGACTAAGAGAAGGCTGAAAATATGTCATCATGATGAAAAAAGACTATATAACCACACAAAGAGATCAAAAAGTGATAGAAAATAGTACAGGGTTAACTATGTCAATCTTGTACAATAAATAGGGGCTAAAAAGGGTCTACAACTAGTACATGATCGACTGGGTCGACCCAATACAATAAATAGAGACTAAAAAAATATATAAATAGTATAGGGTGGATTGGGTTGAAAATTTATAGTGTACATAGGCTAAAAAAGGTTTGTAGAGAGTATAGGGTCGATTGGGTTGATCTTGTACAGTGAATAGAGGCTAAACATAGGCAGATTCCTTGTTTTGCCTATATCTTTATTTCTACTTATCCATTTTACATACCATAAAATGCATTGGATTCATGATGTCATAGATATTTCAAACATGGAAGATGAATTTTTTTATATTAAGTTGTGAATAATATAATTTTTCAAGTGTTGAAAGGAAATAAACAATCAATTGAATTAATGTTGGCCAATCTTATTGAGACACACAAAACAAAACCTTGCACTAATGTTGGTGGGTGCATATTTTTTCACACATAATTGAGAAAAGAGAAAGAAATAAAATTAAAAATTAAAGATATAACTAATTGGTCAACCTAAATGTTTATTAGATTATCAGGATATAATTTTTAATGAGACTATATGTTGGTTATAAGTAAGGTACTAGATAACCATCTAAGGATGGTTTCAGGTTGTTTGGGCTGAAAGGGACTATAGTGGAAATGATACAAGCTTGGTATTGGGACCTACCCCCTCACTTCACAAACCAAAATGATAAGGGTGTCAGGTGCTTAGCTATAATATACCATTAACCACACTTTATACTTGACCAGAGCATCAAGTTGACTTCCCCCTTGGTGATGAAATCCAAGTAGGTTGGCCTAGTGTAGAAAAAATGTTAAAGTTATTATTTAAATTATGTGATTTGGTCATGTTTACATAAAATATAAATAGTGAAACTAAGTGATTAATTTAAAATCTCCTAATTAAACTATGTGAGCTATTCCAAGTATGAAAACAACAAGAAAATAAATGTGTGAGCTAATTACTAATAGATATGAGATTAATTCCAAATTTGAAATAAGGTATAGTGTTGAAAATATATGCACAAAAAAAATAACAAGGTTGATAGGGTCAAACTTATACTAAAAAATCAAGGTTTGAAAATAAACTAGGTCAGTAGTGTCGATCTAGTTATTTTAGATAGCACATAGAACACAGAACTGGGTTGGCAGTGTCAATCTAATTGATTGTGCAAGGGAAGTTTTGAAGACTAAAAACTATAAAAATAAAGATATAAAAGAGAATAACAAAGAGGTATAAAGGAACCTTGGTGGATTAGAGATGAAATGAAGGAACATTGATGATGAACCTTGAAGTATGTTGGCAAAATCTGCAAACTAGGTTGATAAAATTGATCAAGCTGCACAAAAACCTACTAAAACTATAAGGGGTCAATTGGGTTGACCTAGTAGGCTAGAATGGATATATAAAAGGTTAGAAACCTATACTAGGTTTATTGGGTTGACCCAGTTTCCTCTTCTTAGAAACCTAAACATAGAGAAAAATAGTTAGGTTGACAAAAACAATCCAGTATGTCAAAAATATATGATAAATATGATGATCAAAAGTAATAAAAAATAAAATGAAATAAATCTTATAAGGTTTAGTTTTATGTTGGGTTCACCAGAATGTATGCAATCAAAAATGCATCATGTCTATAAATCAATTTTGGCTCAGAGAAGATAAAACATACCTATACTTCTGATTAGGGATACACTTGCTAAGTAAGAGCATGAGCAATATGGGAATCCATTAGACCTAATTATGGGATCAATTGTCACAACATATCATAATAGGAATGGTTCCAAATCCTTTAGTATAACATAATCACAAAATAAACCTAATGAAGTCTTAAGTTTTAAATCATTCTCTCTATTCTAAAATAAGAAAGTAAATCTAATCTAGTGCACACCAAAGCTTGTGGTACAAACTGGGGGTTAGAAACAATAAAAAACTAAACTAAATATGTATTAGAAGACATCTACTCATGTCAATGTATACAAAATACTAATACATAGGAGAAGAATATAAATGCATTATCTATCTACTCTGGCAAAGGAAAAATAAAGTTTAGAATATATACCTTTGAAGATGAACCTGCTGGGCCTCAATCTCTCCCTTAGCCAAGGTGCTTCAAAATAAATTATTGTGGTATGTAAGAATAACTAATACAAATCAAATCTATGCTACACAACCTACCTAAGCATTTAAAAGACTTCTTCACAAGACAAGATCCATATCTCCAAAGAAAGTATGGAACCCTAAGCTTTATTCCTCAAGTAGAATGGTCAATAAGTAGATGTTTGTTCACACTTCTTCACTAATAATTCTTCTCTTATGAAATGGTGAGAAATAAACATGTATATATAGGTATATCTTGCCCTAAATCCTCTCGAGAATGTCGGCCAAAAGACGAATAAGCTAAGAAAGTGAGAAATACCCCTAAACTATACTGGGTCAACCCAATATAGCCGACTATCCAAAAGGGCGTTAAGGAAATAAAATGAGGAATGAAAGCAAGACAAGATTGGAATAGGTAGGACTGAGAATAAAAAGATTAGGGTTAATGGTTTTAGGATACAAGTGTGCAAATGGCAAGTAGAGAAAGGAACAACAATCTTATGATGCACTGATGGTCTACCCACCCTTTTCCTAGTGCACCCTTTAAGGCATGCACTCAGAGAGATTTAGACTCAATAAATTCTTGAAAAATACAAAGTGTCAATAATCAATAAAAGTTTTAAAATATTATGTGTATACAGAGAATGTCTATGGAGTTAAAATTCTTGAAATACCCTAAAAAATAAAGTTTGGATAATTACTTGTTGTCTATTGATACTCAACACATGCACATTATAACACACACACACACACACACACACATTATGTGATCATATATAATATTTATATGATATATGATTATATTAAATGATGTAAACCTATGTTATATTATTATGTTATATGATTATGTGATGCAATCCAAACTATAAAATATTATTATGTCAAGTAATCCTATATAATTACCTCCATATTTGCATTTGTGATATAGTTTTAGGTGTATTTACCCATATGTTTCATCTTATACAATCAATTGAGCCATAATTTAGGTTCACAAGATGTCATTTAGCCCAAATCACATGTTTAATCATAAAAATTAACTAATTGGATTAATTCATGAATAATTTAATCCCAAACCATGTATCTAATTGTACTAAAAGACTTTTTAGATCAATTCATGACTAATTTAGTCCCAAATCACGTCTTTCTCTTATTTAGTTAGGCTAAAGGGGCTGAAATTCATACCAATTTATTTCTTGATTGAATTGGTGGACTTATATCTTTATTTTGTTATGATATTAAGGATTTACGTATAGCTAAAATTAGGTTCACGGGGTCAAATTTCATCCAACATGCATCAATCATTATAACAATGGACTAATTAGGTAAATATGTCAGGAAACAAGATATAATTTAGCCCTTTGAATCACATTGTAGACTCACAATTAGGTTCAAGGGGTTCAGATTATCCCCAATTACTTTCATGTTTGCATTTGTAATAAAACAAGGTTTGATTAATCCATATTTTGCATCCTTTACATTTAATTGACCCATAAATTAGGTTCACATGGACCAATTTTACCCAAATCATGTCTTTAATTACATAAATTGACTAATTAGATCAATTCATGATAGAATTAAACCTAATTATCCCCAAATCACATCCTACTCTTGTAGTTAGGATGAAGGGGCACAAATTAGCCTCAATTAATTATTGATTGAATTGGTGGACTATTTGATCTATTTGTTTATGATATTGTGGTCGAGTGACCCCAAAAATACATCCTATATAGGTAACATTAGGTTTATGGGGTTTAATTTCATCCAACTTGCATCACTTATTCAAATAATCAACTAATTGGCTAAATATGTCATGAAATACAACATAATTTAGCCCTGAATCACCTTAGACTTATAGTTAGGTTAAGTGGGTTCAGATTGGCCTCGATTACCTTCATGTTTGTATTTGTGATAAAATTAGGATTTAGGGTTTAGGGTTATAATAATTGATTAATATGGTCTAAGTATTGCTTCTGGGATATCTATCATAACTTTTGAATCAATACCAATATTTTATCTTCTATTTAATCTCTTATATCATAAAAAATATAATACTTTCTCTTAAAACAACTAATTAATAGAGAACGTGTTTCCTAAATATCATCTTGATGACCATTATTGAAGTGAGACCATCGAACCAATTCATCCCTTGTCAATGCTAGTGTAAGATTTCATTCATTCATGATTATTATCTCTTGATTTCATACAAAAATTTACAATGAAAATGTTTCATTGTGTCCAAATTTAAGATGATGAAACATCTTTGTGCAATCCTTCACTCATTCTCACTCCATAAACATTTTGAAAAATCAAATGTACTTCCCATCTATCCCTAAATGTGGGCACAAAAATTCTTCATCCCATCACTCTTTTTTTTAATTTCAAACTCATTTTAGACACTCACATTAGATAGATCACTAATCCAAAATACCCAAAATTGAGGTTATTTTATAGAAGTTTTCATTGTACTTACAATCTTACCTATTTTTTTTGAAATCTTGAATTTGATGAAATGAAGAATGAATAATCATCTTTTTCTCACTTTTTCCATTGAATATTTATAATATGATTACACAGCTGTACACCATCAATCACACTAAAATAGACATTTTAAATTCTTTTCATTTTCATCCTTATTGGTGAAAATCCCTTAAAATTGATATGCCTAAAGGAGAATAAACAATATAGCCCATTCATTTAGTTTTCTTATAGTTAGGCTAAAGGGAATCAAATTGGCCTCAAATTCCTATTTGATTAGATGAATCAACTATTTGATTCATTATATGATGACATTGAGGTCAATTTCACTCCAAATCACATCACATATAATTGAAAATAGGTTTATGTTCAAATTTTTTAAAATTGTGTCACCGATTGCTCAAATTTTACCTTGCATATAATATGGTCCCTTAAAAAAAGGATTGTATTTTACAGCTAAAAAATGTAAATAAAACCATACAGGTATCAAATTTAGTACTTGGACTAGTGCTACCACATAAAACCTCTTTCAAGGTGAGTAAAGGTGATAAAACATCCACTAACATATGAACTACTATGTCTAATAAAAAGAATAACCAACAATATCATATAGTCCAAATGGCCATGACAACTATGCATAAAAACACACACAATTCATTGGTAATTAGTAAACAAATGTGCCTTTACCACTCATGAGGTATCCCCATTTATCCTTCATGCCCTATAATCGACATATTTTTTCTCTAGTTCTAAGATCAAAATAATGGATTTTTAGCTAACACAACCCCATCTAGAGGTGAAATATTTGGGTGTGATAAAAAATTTAGTGGTGTTTGATTGAAATTTATTTTACCAACAAGATTGCAACCCTTCTCCACCACCTAAAGATGGTGAATAGATGCAAGAAAAATGATGAGATTTTCAATTAAATGACTTTATGAAGGGTAACCAAGATTAAATACTCAACATATCCGTGGACTTAATAAATACCATGGAATTCAAAATAGGATTTGCCATCATGCTTGTTGTAAAGGGCATAGTGGGCATATTTACATCTATATGCCTACCAAATATTACCAATCATAATATACTTTGTGGCATCCTACCAATGAATATAAATGTGGCATAATGATAGGTCACTTTATTATTTCCAATAGGAGCTTTATATGTCCATGTGACCTCTGCACATTAAGTGTCTATCAAAGCATAATGACTAAGGTCAATGGTTCTACTGTTCCCAAAATCCATCACTTATTTTTGTGGACAACATGTCGATCATTTCAGTCTTGTAGACCGAATTGGTCTCTTTCTTTCTCAAAAAATGTTTTGAGTACTCAAGTTTTTCAACTACACAAGCCTTTTCAGCTAAGGAAATCGAATGTTCAATAGGTGGGCTTTCACAAGAAAAAGTTCAAAACACTTAAGGAATTTCCTAAAAATTATAAGGATGGTTCAATGCTGAGGTTCAATCAAAAATATTTAACGGTGGGGTTTAAAAATATGGAATGAACCATTGAACTATTGAACCATTGAACTCTGAAAGGTTCAAAGGTTTAATGAGTTCAACGAGTTTAAAGGTTCAAATGAGTTCAAAGCTTCAACACATTCAAAGTTCGAGTGGAAGGTTTGAGCGAATGGTTCACATGGAAGATTTCATAAGAAGTTTCAACCAAATGGTTCAAATAATTGGTTTAATGACACATTGAACTCCTAAAGAAGACTAAGTGAACACGGCTCTTTGCAAAATATTGAACCGTTGAACTGCCGAACCATTAAACCATTGAACCGGTGAATACTAAAAGTTTCAAAGTTCAAGGTTCAAAGTGGTTCAAGAAATTAGAGATGTCCCTACAGATGTCAAATTTAGGATAATGGAATAACCATTAATTTTCAAATATGGTGCAGACATAGGAATGAACTCAACAATCGAATGAAGGAGCTGAAGGAGCCAGCAGAAAGTGAGAAGATAGCCCCAAGAGCTTAGATCACCAAGAAGAGACAAAATGTAGCAAATAAAGAGAAAGTTATAGAGAATCCAAAAATATCTATAGGATAGTTATTCTAGTAGGTGGAGAAGCTCACTGGGTGGATATCAGAGAGTGCAAGCATTCAATGGCACAACCTATTTTTCTTCATTGAGTAAAGGAGAAATGGACAGCTGTGTAAGCATCTTAAAGAGGAATAGGTGGCCCATGCTTTAGAGAAGACATTTGATATAATTCAAAACACTAAAGTTAAAGCTGATAACCTGCTCTATCATGGCCCCTACACAGAACTTCCCATGTCCAATGCATTGAATGTAGCATGGGCCATTTCATGAAAATAAGCACCAAAGTCTTTCTTTGGAGGCTATATATTGTAGTCTCTCAATTTGTATGGAGGAGATCTCTCAGTTATCAGAAGAAAAACTCTACCTAAATTGAAAAGCATTCTTGAGACTTTGTGCTCAGATTGGTAATCATATTTTATCATGTGAATGAGAAAGCAAGTGACTTTTCAGACTTTGTGTTGAAATAACTTTAGTTATCTAGGAAATTATTCTTGTGTTTTTTTCCTAAATACAGTCTTGTCCATTTAATCAAATAATTAGAACAAGTGTAAATAATCTAGAAGGTGTCTTGAAGCCAATTGTAGAAGACTTTGTGCTACCATAATTATCTTTAGGTTGTGTGTTTTGTGTTTCAATGTAAAGGATATTGGAGAGATTTTGAGTTCCCCTTATCCTTCATAATATTTTACTTTGTTGTAGTTTTAGGTGAAGATTTTAGGTTGCACTTCATTCTACTGTGTTTTCATCTTAAATCAGTGAGAGAAGCAATGAAAGACTTTGTGCTTTCATGGGTTTCTTGTGGATCCAGTTACTACCCAAGAAGTTTTTCTACTATTTACTGAACATCATTTCTGAAAGAAGAGAAATGCCTTTAGTTATTACACAAAAATTCTCCTTTACTTTGTGAACGTCATCTCTGGAAAAAGAGAGATGGATGGTATGATTTCACCCCTGAGTCTATTTTCAATTTATATAAGTATATTATAGTTTATAGGGAGCCTCCCCTTGCTGAGAGGAGAGATTTATCTCATCATGTTGTGGTAGATATACCCATTTTGTTGTCAATTAGTTGATGAAAAAATATTCACCCAATAGTTTTTGGTGACTTTGTTGGGGAAGAACACGTAATTTGAAGCCTCAAGCTTCAAATTGAAGTAGTTCTAGTTCTTTTCCATTTCTATTTCACACTCTGGCTGATCCATCATACACGTGAAGCCAGAGAGCTCAAGGTATTGTTGACCTTTTATTCAATTTGGTGTAGTAGAATATTTTTGATCTTTTTCCTCCACCATCTCATCTCCAGTGAACTAGGAATTTTCCTCCTATAAATGTCAGGTCTTCATTACTAGGTAAAGCCTCTCTTTCTTCTGCTACAAGAGCTTTGTCTATACATATCCCACAAAGATTTATTATCCCTCTTTTCAATTGTCATATCATGGCAGCCCAAGGCCCCTGGCGTAACAATTTTAGCCCTCTCAATCTAACTCCACCTTTACATTAACTACCCTGTAGTTCAAGAAAGAATTTTCTCAATTTCTATAGTGATGGGAGAGTTCATTTTGATGAGCATATTGTAGCCTTCTGCATAGCATGTAGTGTGATAGGCATTGAATATGAAGATATAGCAGTCAGACTATTTGTAAAAATATTGCAAGGTATTGCAGTAGACTAGTTTTATCATTTGTAAGCTTAGATTGTAACTGACTGAAACACTCTCAAGGCCAAGTTTGAGGCTAGATTCAAACTTGAAAAAGATGCACATGCCCTGTTACCTCAGCTTACACAAATGAAAAAGGAGCCTCATGAGCCTATGCGAGACTTCATTACTAAATTTGATAAGCTGAGGAATAGGATTCCCACAATTGCTCAACCAACACCTGAAAATCTTAAATGCTTCTGCATAAATTTTCATCTTCTTAAAGTGAGTTTCCTATTGAGGCAAGATGGCCATATAGATCTTGCTACAACTCAAATTTTGGCTACTAAGGTTGAAGATGATCTTATCTTGGTAGGTAAAATAAGAAGAGATCTTAATAAAAATAAATCTTCTTCATCTTCTAAAAAAAATTCTACAGGCACCACTAATCCTATAGTGCAAAAGCTAACAAATAAATTACTAGCTCTGAAAAAACAAATGGCACAAGGGATGTCTGCTCCTCCTTCTTATTAGGATATACCAAGGAGGATGTTTTCTAACTAGTCATATCAAGGCAATGCTACCAAAAATCAAGGGCAACCAAATCATCTTCCTCCCCCACAGGGGAAGCTTACCATTAAAGCAGCACCAACTAACTTAGTAGTTGGTTATCATGAAGCTAAACATGATTCCTCTTTCCAACCTGAGTTTGATCAAGAAGATGACGTTAATCTCATCACAGAAGGAGAAGAAGAATTAGTTGGTGACTCCAACATTAGTTTTTTGAATTACCAAGATGAAACTCAAAGAAAGGGAGAAGTGTTTGATAGATCATACACTATTTTTACCAGGTCCCAGAACCAGTCAACTCAACAAGCTGATAAGGTAAAAATAGGGAAAGAATCTTGACTAGAAATTTCAATTGCTAAATGGGGGACTTCTCTGCCCTTCCAATCAAAGGACCTAGTGATCAATAAAAAAGTAAGTACCTCAATCAATCTTGTACCTTCTGCTTAAATTTATCAGACTAGTACCACATCCAATAAAACCCAAAATGATGGACTTCCTTCCTCTGTTCCTAGTCTTTTTCAGTCATTTGATATAATTGACCATACTAGGAAGACCAAGATCTAAATGTCTGAGTTTGAGTACTTACAAGCCAACCTTGAGTAGTTGGATAGATTGGTTGAATGTATAAAGAACAAAACCATCTCTACATGACAAGATGTTTTAAAGGTAACTCATGATACCCTAAAGAACACATCCACCCAAAATAATCTTGTCATTACTCCTCCTGTTGCCCCTAAAAAAATAGAACCTTTCTATGTTTTCTTGTTGATAAATGGTCATAAGCTGAGCAACTGCATAATAGACTCTGGTGCCTCTGATAATGTTTTACCCACCAAGGTAACAAACTCTCTCGATCTCACTCTAACTAAAAATTTTGGAAGATGTTTCTCTATGGAAAACAAATAAGTGCCACTGTTGGGTCAGATCAAAGATGATCAATTTGTATTTGTGGCCTTCCCAAAAAAAAGGATTAAAATGACAGTCTTGGTGGCTGACGTTCTAACTTCCTATGGCATTCTGGTTGGACAAATTTTTTGCAAGGATGTTGGTGGAGAATTGAACATGGACCTATCTGAGGCGAGGATACCTATCAGGGGCATCATGTAAAGGCTACTTCTTGAGAAGGAGTCAAAATATATTGTCACTCAAACATCAAACCTTGAAGCTCAAATTTGGTTTGAATCCTCAGCAACAGGTAATTATTTTCTGTCCATAGAAGATATTTCTATTTCATCAGACAAAAGTTCACTAAGTGACAATTCAAAATATTCATACTAGACATCAGAAGAATTAGTAGAGCACAGTTCAGGTGAAAAAGAATCCTCCCTCCTTGACCAAGAAAAATCTTTAAAGAGATCAGATTCTAATGATGTTTGGATTCTAGAATTTGATGGTAGCTATTTTTCTACCAGTTCTAGATCTAAGATTATTTTGATATCCCCTCAGGGAGATATTTTCTCCTATGCATACAAGTTGTAGTTCAACAATACCAACAACACCACTGAATATGAATCTTTGTTGCTCAGATTGAAAGCTGCTCAAGCTAAAGGCATCAAGCTTCTTCACACTCAAGAAGATGCTGAATTGGTGGTTTGTCAGGTGGCAAACCTGTATCAAACCAAGAATGAAAGATTTTGACATTATCATAATCTGGTATGGGACTGCATTGAAAGTTTTGATGCTTTCAGTGTTTCTACAGTACCCAAAGAATTCAATGATTGAGCAGATTCTTTGGTCATCTCTGCAACTCTCATGGTTTCTTACCAAGATTTCAAAGGAAACAAGTACACTATCGAACCAATATTTTGACCAAGTGTACTTGATAATTCCAACCATTGGTAGGTATTTAATGGTGATAACTAAATCATCACTTTTTTGGAATAGATGGATAGCTTTGAGGAGATTTATTTTGAAGGTAGTGAATCTCTACCATAGGAATTAGTTTTTGAAACAAGTTTAAAAACTGGTGAAGAGTTCTTTCAGCTCAAAGGGAATAAAACTCCTATAGGGTTGGTTTCTCTTGAGAAGTTATTTGATAATCATGATAGGTTTGTCAAAAAGCAACAAATGGATTCAAGTTCCTCCAAGGAGTTTGATCAAATAAATTTGAGTATAGAAAAAAATCCTAAAATGGCCAACATTGGGAATTATTACACTCCTGATAAAAAGATCAAATTCATTACTCTACTTCACCATTACATTGATGTTTTGGCATATTCTTATGATGATCTGAAATCTCTCAAGCCTGAAGAAATTCAGCATGAAATTCCTCTCAAGGTTGGGTCATTACCTCACAAGTAGAAACAAAGGTAGTAAAACCCCAGGCTATCAAGTACCATTCTTTTTGAGATTCAAAAAATGTTAAATTCAAGGATAATTTTTCCAATCCATCATTCCATCTAGATTGTGAATATAGTCCCTGTGAGGAAAAAAAATGGAGAAATTCACCTTTGTGTTGATTTCAAAAACCTAAATCAATCCTCTTTAAAGGAAAAGTACCCCCTACCCATCATGGATCAAGTACTACAGACAATGACTAGTTTAGAAATGTTATCAATGTTAGATGGTTTTTTAACGTATAATCAAGTGGAAGTTGGTGAAGCAGACCAACACAAGACCACTTTCACTACACCTTGGGGCACCTTTGCATATCGCATAATGCCTTTTGGTTTGATCAATGTTGGCACCACCTTTCAGAGAGCAATGGATCTTGCCTTCAAAAATAAAATGGGGAAGTTCATTATGGTATATCTTGATGAATTGATTTTTTTTTAAACATCATCTTGATCATGTGCATCATTTACAACAAGTGTTAGAATGATGGTGATAGAATGACATTTCCCTTAATCCTAAGAAATTAATTTTTGGGGTTACAAAAAGGAAACTTCTCAGTCACTCTATATCACAAAAAGGCATAAAGATTGACTCATAAAGATTCAAATCCATCCAAGATCTTATTCTTCCTTCTATTAAAACTGTAGTTCATTCTTTCTTTGAAAGGTGAATTTTATATGAAGGTTCATTCCTGAATTTGCAGAGAAGACTCACCACATTGTTGACATGATGAAGGGTAAAGCTATTTTCCACTAGACTGAAGAAGGCAAGTCAGCATTTGAAGATATCAAGGAAGCTATCACCCATGCCCCAATCCTGGTTTGTCTAGATTATACCAAAGACTTCATAGTATATAGCTATGCTTCTGAACACACACTTTCAGCTATTTTAGTTCAGTAGAACAAAGAAGGTGTGGAGTCTCCCATATCTTTCATGAGTTGTCCTCTCAAAGCTCATGAACTAAAATATTCAAACATGGAGAAGCATGATTATGCTATGGTTAAGGTGGTAAAACATTTCCATTTCTACATCTTGAACTCATATACTGTTGCTTTGGTTCTTGATACAACAGTAAAGTCCATTTTAACTCAACAGGGGTTTGAAACTAGAAGGAGCAATTTGATTTCTAAAATCCAAGAGTTTGATCTTGTTATCAAACCTATGAAGCTTATGTGGAGAAGAGGTCTCTGCCAATTAATTGTTGATAACATACCAGAAAAAGTAGGACATAAAGAAATAGATGTTGAAGACATGCCTATAGTTCTCTTTGTCACTACTATTAATGAGTGGTATTCCAATATCGCTTATTTTATTACCTATGGTGAGTGTCCTACCCACTTGTCTCATAAATAAAAGAGAACTATTAAATTAAAAGCTACTAACTATGTCCAGTGGGAAAATGGTTTGTACAAGAGGAGCCTTGATGGGGTATTTCTTTGTTGCGTGGATAAAGTGCAACAGAGTAAACTTCTAGAGTCTTTCCATAATTTGGCTTGTAGAGGACATTTTTTTACACCTATGACTATTCATAAGATTATATGAGCTAGGTACTATTGGCCTACTCTATTTCAAGATGTATACATTTGGGTACATAGATGTGAGCTGTGTCAATAGTTCATTGAGAAACCCAAGTTGGTTGCATTACCTCTCAAGCTGGTGGTGATCGAAGAGCCATTTCAATAATGGAGTATTGATTTCATTGGCACCATGAACCCATCCTCAAGTGCTAGATATGACTATATTCTCACAGCCACAGACTATTTTACCAAGTGGGTGGAAGCCATTCTAGTCAAGCATGCTACTTCAGAAGTGGTGTGTAATTTCCTCAAAGAAAATATTATTTTCCAATTTGGAGTCCCAACCAAGATTGTAACAGACAATGTTGCATATTTCTCTTCTCATGAGGTTGCCTAGCTCTACTACTATTATGGGATTATCCTCTCCCACTCCTCTAACTATTATTCACAAGGAAATGGTCAAGCAGAATCAAGCAACAAGAACCTGGTGACCATTATCAGGTAGCTGGTAGATGACAATCAAAGAACCTGGCATAAAGCATTATTTGATGCTATATGGGCAAACATGATTACACCCAAGAGGGTAATATGTATGTCACTATTTTTACTTCTATATGGTTTGAATATAGAGATATCAATCACCCTGGAACTACCAGCACTGAGGTTGGTGAAGGCAGTCAAAGATCAAACCTTTGAAAATTCTATCGACAAGAGGATCATGTGCTTGACTGAATTAAATGAGAAGCAAACTATGGTGGTGGACCATATTGCTACACATCAAAGTCTAGTAAAGAAACTACCAGAAAGCAAGGATTCATGATTTTTAGATTTGAGATCAAGTCTTATTGTGGGACAAGAGGAGAGAACCAAAATGAATGCATGGAAAATTGGATTCCTTGTGGAGAGGTCCATTTGCCATTTATCAATTCAATGGGAAAAATAGTTTCTTGCTGAGATATCAAGATGGAATGCCATTTTCACTGCCTCACAGTGGGTAGCATCTGAAGCACTTCCATCCTTGAAGTGGTAGATAAGTCCAGTTGTGCATATGTATAGTCTTTGTTTATTTTTGTGTTGTTCATTTCATTTTTTGGCATCCTTCTCTTTTTGGATGGCATGACTCCATATCCAAATGGCATAGATGATGGCACTTAGAGTCTGGATTCTACTCCCTTTGATCATTTTTATAATTGATGAAAGTTCCCCAATTAGAGCCAGCTGTTGTTCCCAAAATTTGTCGCTTATTTTTGTGGACAACATGTCAATCATTTTGGTCTTGTAGGCCAAATTGGTCTCTTTCTTTCTCAAAAAATGTTCTGAGCAGTCAATTTTTTCAACTACATAAACCTTTTTGGCTAAAGAAATTGTAGGTTCAACAGGGGGGATTTTGCAAGAAAAAGTTCAAAACACTTAAGGCATTTCTTAAAAATTATAAGGATGGTTCAACGCTGAGGTTCAATCAAAAAGGTTCAACAATAGGGTTCAAAGATATGGAATGAACCATTGAACTATTGAACCGTTGAACCATTGAACTCTAAAAATTTCAAAGGTTCAATGAGTTTAAAGCTTCAACACATTCAAAGTTCAAAGTTTAAGTGAAAGGTTTGAGTGAATATTTCAAGTAGAATATTCTAGAAGAAGGTTCAACCAAATGGTTCAAAAAATTGGTTCAACGACACATTGAACTCCTAAAGAAGATTAAGTGAACATGGCTCTTTGTAAAACATTGAACCATTGAACCATTGAATCGTTGAATATCGAAAGGTTCAAAGGTTCAAGGTTCAAAGTGGTTCAAGTGACCAGTGACGTCCCTGTGGATGTCAAATTCAAGACAATGGAATAATCATTGATTTTCAAATATGGCACAGACATGGGAACAAACTTAGAGACTGAATGAAGAAGGAGCCGAAGGAGCCAGCAAAAAGTGAGAAGATAGCCCCAAGAGCTCAGATCACTAAGAAGAGACAAAATATAGCAAGGAAAGAGAAAAAGTTACAAAGAATCCATAAATATCTATAAGAGAGTTATTCCAGTAGGTGGAGTAGCTCACCAGGTGGATATCAGAGAGTGCAAACATTCAATGACATGGCTTGTTTTTCTTCATTGAGTAAAGGTGAAATGGACAGCCATGTAAGCATCTTAAAGAGGACCAAGCGGCCCATGCTTTAGAGAAGACATTTGATATGATTCAAAATGCCAAAGTTAAGGATGATAACTTGCTCCAGCATGGCCCCTACATAGAACTTCCCCTATCTAATGCATTGAATGTAGCATGGGCCATTTCGTGAAAACAAGCACCAAAGTCTTTATTTAGAGGTTATATATTGTAATCTCTTAGTTTGTATGAAGGAGATCTCTCAATTATCAGAAGTAAAACTCTACCCAAAATGAAAGGCATTCTTGAGATTTTGTGCTCAAATTGTTAATCATATTTTATCAAGTGAATGAGAAAGCAAGTGACCTTTCAGACTTTGTGTTGAAATAGCTTGTGTTATCTAGGAAATTGTTCTTATGTCTTTTTCTTAAATACATTCTTGTCCATTCAATCAAATAAGCAGAACAAGTGGAAATAATATAGAAGGTGTTCTGAAGCTGATTGTGGAAGACTTTGTGCTACCATAATTGTCTTTAGTCTGTGTGTTTTGTGTTTCAGTGTAAAGGGTATTGGAGAGACTTTGAGTTCCCCTTATCTTTCGTAATCTTTTACTCTATTGTAGTTTTATGTGGAGACTTTGGGCTACACTTCATTCTATGATGTTTTTATCCTAAATTAGTGTGAAAAGCAACTAAAGACTTTGTGCTTTCGTGGGTTTCTTGTGGATCCAGTTACTACCTGGGAAGTTTTCCTACTGTTTACTAAACATCATTTCTAAAAGAAGAGAAATGCCTTTAGTTATTACACAAGAATTCTCCTTTACTTTGTGAACATCAACTCTGAAAAAAAAGATGGATGGTATGATTTCACACCTGAGTCTATTTTTAGTTTATATTAGTATATTATAGTTTATAGGGAGCCTCCCCTTGCTGAGAGGAGATATTTATCTCATCATGCTATGGTAGATACACCTATTTTTCCATCAATTAGTTGATGACAAAATATTCACCCAACAGGTTCTTATAAATCTCAAATGAAAAAAATCATAACCTATAAAGCAATGGGTCCATGCCTTCATCGAGTAGACTCACTCCAAACCTTTACAAGGCAATCTGTGATGCCAAGATGGGCATAACATGGTCTCATCACAAGATACCTATGGAAATAATAAATAAATAAATAATTAAATCACACAATGATATAAAAGTGACCTTCTAGATGAGTGGCCCCCACAAAAATTGACATGGAAATTGACCTTGGCCATGTGTTAGTATACAAACTTCACCAAATCCTATAACCTCATGTGTTTTTAGGTTGTAATGGTCAAGGCCTGATCAAAATACATTACATTATTGTAAGACTCTAGGATCATGACACGTGTCATGATAGATGGATTTTTAAATGTTAAGCAATATATGTGTTATCTAATCAAAAAATGACATTTTGTTTGAGACAAAGTATTGTGGGTTCATTAAATCTACATGGCTACCAAGTCAAATCATATTTTTCCACATATCATACACACAAAAAACATTATTTCCATAACTAGAACCAATGCATATTTCAAATATGGCACATGGCCTATGAAATAGTGAAAACAATTAGACCATCCACATGTCTTCCTCATATTGTCACAAAGTCACAACATTGGTAGAGTCCACAAAATATTTATTAGGAGCCAAATACTTCATGTCATAGGATATTATACCAAGAGACATGACCATAGTATGGTTCCATCAGAGAGTAAAATGGTGTAACCAATTATTAACTAATGTAGACAAACCTATGTATGTTGTAAAATAAAAAACCCAATCATTTTATATAGGATACTAGCGCAATATAAAGGGAGAGTCATCAATATGACATGGATCACACCTGCATTATTAGAATTAAGAGGAAAAAGGTTTTATGGAGCAAATAGACCTTTGAAGAAATGAAATAATCTCTTATAGAAGAAGAGTCTTATAGTATTGAGAAGACACCATAAATGCACAATGATGGAACAACTAAAAATGTTCAACATGTTTCAAAAATTGATCTCATGGATCATGAGGATGAAAATGAAGAGAAGAAGGAAGATGATGTAGTCTGAATGTGTCATTAAGAGGAGGATAAATAGATTGGTATATCTTTTGAAGAATATACACATATAAATCATTATATGTATGAAGGTAAATTTGGAGATGAGCTTGATTTTTAATTTTCAAGAGATATTGCTCTTATAGAGAACTAAGGTGAATATAAGGACACAAAAGAGAAGGAAGAGAGAGACTTTTTTGAGATGTCCATTATAAGTGTGAAATAAAAAAGGCATAGTGTTGACTTAAGTGGATTCATAGTGAAGGATGATCCTATCAATTTTTATTTGGCTAAGCTAATTGAGGTTACAAGGAATGAAACATTATCATTGAAAGTATACATGAATTTGTAAAAGAATGGAGGAAATCAAGGAAGATAAGTAAAAGCAGAACCACCTCTAAATCAAGGGGCTCAGAATTTATTAAAAATGGGGAGGATGATGTAATTGATTATTCATTATTATTTATTGTTGTAGGCTAATTATGAGTCTAGTTAATATTCATTGTTTAATAGTATTTTTAGGATATTGTTTATTAATAATAAAAATTCAAGTGACTATCTTGTTATTATGAAGCTAAGTGAGAAACTAGAATTGCATGTGTTATTTTTAGAATTAATTATTCTAGTTAGGAGTCTACTTCTAGAACCCTTTTATGGATTTAATGGGAATACATGTTTTAGGTAGGGTAGTGAAGATGATTTTAAGGTAAGTGGATATAATATCTTTTTTATGAATAATAAAGAGATTATTCTATGTATGTAGTTCTAAAATAAGAAACATCTTTACTATTGATCTCTCTTTATGTTGTGTTAATACCCTATATGCAATGATTGAGTTTATTTATTTTCTATAAAATAGAGGTTTGTATTCATCATAAAGTCTAAGTCATAAGTTATATGGTGGCATATAATTTTAGCACTAATAATATTAACTAGTTCACTATGAATTTTAAGCCTTATTGGCACTTTTAATAGGTTTAGACAAGTCATGTGTTTGTGAACAACATTCAAACGATCTCACCTTAAAACCTATGTAAAATGAGACTTGATTTAAGTCACTAGGAAGGTGACACTTGTCTCCATGGATTTGTAGAGCATAGACTCCAACAATATCATGGGATACATTATTCCCATGTGAATGTGAATTATTACATTGGGCACCTTCTAAGGTTGCCTATGCGAAATTTGAGAAAATGTTGAGGGACTTCCTATGGGCCAATTTTGAGGGTAGTCAAGGACTCCACTATGTTTCCTAGGATATTTGTTGTAATTTAATGTCTCTAAGAGCCCCTAGTCATTTAGATATCAAAATTTAAGGTTATTATTTTGTGACAAATGGATCATCTATGTTTTGGATGGTGAAGATAAAATTTTGCATAGGAATTGTATCACTTAAGATAGTTCTATGGATAAGGAAATGTGAAATGGTTTGAATCCCTAATCTCTCTTAATCACACAAGTCCCTATCACCATTGTTAGCATTTTTATTACTAAGAATATTTGAAAGGTTTGGGATCTTCTCAAAAGGTAATTATTTTGGGATGGAGATGGTTTTAGATCTAGAATTTATTTAAATTCTTAGTCTCTAAGGTGGTACCCTTTTCTTACTTTTAAAGAGGTTAACTTTGATCTTGAACCTTAGATTAAGTCTTTGGATGTTTATAAAATGTTTCAAGATAATATTTTGTCTATTTTGTAAGAAAACTATGCATTGGGTGCCTTGGCACATTTTAAAGGATCAATTCCAACTATACTCTAGTGACCAAAAATCTATTTTATAAATTTAGAATTCCATCCCTGATGTGCAACTCTATGAGATAGGTGTTCAGTCACCTTGCAAATGGTAAACAGACTAGAAGTGTCTAGTTGAGACCTACTTCTACTAGTATAAATCCAACTTAGGTTACCATCTCCTCTCTCCATAACATCTTCAAACTAATGATCTCAATACAGAATAGAGAGTAAGTTCCATAAAGCAAGTGTGGAAAATAATGTTTGAACATATGTGGGTTGCTATCATTGATTTTTAAAAAACACATTTCCTTTGGTGTATTATTTTAAAAATGGTTTAATATCACATGTTTGGTGCCCCTTTAAATGACATAACATGCTTGTTTTGTTTGCAATCACCTAGAATTTCTAAAACATATATTTTGGTTTGGCAAGCATGCCTAGTCGACCTAGTAGTGGATCCACACCCTCTTCCAACCCTTCAATATAGACATGTTTAATTGAAAGATGATGATTTTAGGGGACTCAACCATAATTCTTACAAAATACCCACAAATTTGTGATACATTTTTTTATGAGATTATCCTTCACTTATGAAAGAATAAATATGCAGCTACTTTTAATCATGTGTTTTTGGATGATTGATTTATGGTGCTAATAGGGTTGATGGTATCTATAAATTTATAATTTAGATATAGGTTCAAGATAAAAAAATTCATCTAGAGGTGACCCACCTCCATACTTTGTTGGATCATTGGGGTAGTTCCCTCAATGTTATTATTTGAGCCCCTTTAGACTCTCCTCACTTATGGTCACATCCATAAGGCCATGGGTATGAATCCCTTTAAACTCTCATCACCATTGGTCACCTCCAATGCCTAAAAAAAATTTTGGACACCATTCAAGAAGACTAGATCAAGAAATTTGCAATAATTTTTTTCATAAATTGATTCATGATACTAAAATATGTCAATTATTTATTTCATTAATGAAATTGATTAAGATGAGACCTACCATGTACACATTAGGTCTAAGAACATCTAATATGGATGATGAAAATGCATAAATTATAAGCAACTTACATGATGTATATCATACTATAGGCCCTAAATCATGCAACAGTTGTAATTTTGTCTAACGTATAATCATAACTTGTACAATACATAGTCAAACAAGGAAAAAATGATTGATTTAAAAAATAAGCTAAACTCTTTATATAAATAGAAAACATTAATGAAATCAATTTCAAGACACAAAAGACATAATGATCCCAACTCTAATGTGATATGAGCATTCTTTGGTCGACTCCCATGAAATGACAAGGCTATAGTTAATGCTTTGAAATAGTTACTTGAATGATTCTGAAAGGACAATACTAGATTTTCACCCAATGTAAGAGATGTATTCAAAATAAGAGTTGGTTCTCATAACCATGTAATGAATCCAAAAGATTTATTGAATATGACTCAAACATAATTATGCTCCAATTTTTTGGAAAAAAATCCACACATTTCTATTAGTTAAAGATATTTTGAGATGGTCAAATCTTTTTATGTAAAAATAAATCACACACGCATCACTTGTTGTTGTAGGCAACATGTTGATTTATAATGCACCATGATTTTTTACGTCATATTCATTTTTACATTGCATACTAACAATAGTAGAAGTTCTACCAAAATTAACCAGGGAATTTATTCCAACAATTTTTGTGAAAGATTAAATGGACAATTATTTTATAACAAACCATGTTTGAATGGAAACTGCAGCATTTGTGGTGGATTTCCAAAACTAAAAAATTGTATCCACAAAGATGAAATAAGTACAATTGGACAAGAATTAGTTGGTTTGAGAAAATATAAATCTATGAATTATCAAGTAAAAGATGATAAAGAATCTAAAAGGTGTGAGCTTGTTATGAAACAGATATCTATTTCAAAATTTATCATTAAATTCAGGATGAAATTGTTTGAGTATGCAAATCACACACACACACACATAGGGAGAAATGGTTACATGAACATTTTAATATAAGCAAGAACACATTCCCACTTGGTTTGATGATTTCATTAGTCAACTTTATTTAAGATTACACATTCAAAACATAAATGGAAGTTTAGTCATAATATTACAACTCATCACAAGTTTCCATATTCGTGCATTTAGCATTCATGCATGCACCTAATAGTACCAAACAAAAAAATATTAAAGGATTAAAATTTATATATCAATGATGACCAATCACATTATACATAGTATGTGTATAATTGTTTTGAGAAGTTATATGGATAGTTGACTAATAGGAACATTCATTTCAGTCAGCATTACATTTGGTTAAATAATTGTACATCACAATTCAATAATGCACAAATGTTTTATTGGTTGATAAGGATGCATGTTACCATTGGTGTAGGACATTTTTTTATTTTCACTAAGACTAGCCATGGAAAATGGAAGCATGATGGTGCTGGAGCATGTGTAAAAAGAGTCATTTCAAGGGAGGAGTTGTAATTTTATGAGGTGCTCATTTGATTTTATGAACAAAACATGGTTGAATGGTGTAATGAGAACATGTGCCATGGTGATCAACCAAATTTTACTATATGTATACATTTTTGGTTAAAGGAGGAATTAAACTTGGTAAAGTATGAGGATCATATGATTTTAATGGGTTCAAGTGAGCTCCACTCATTTTTAGATCAAATATAGGATCTTAGACTATTCATATGAGACACTTGGCATGTTTCTATTATATATGCATGGAATATATTTAGAATGAGCGTGAGTCACAAGAGTGGGTGGATGAGTGTAGTTCCAAACCTCTAATTCCAATCAATGCATATCAGGTTCCATGATCATTACAATATATAGATATAACATCATCACACTACTTTGACCATGTATCTAATCTAGTGAATCTACATAGAATATTATTTGTTATGTACTATTTAATCCCATTATTTATTCTCATACAGTGTCATTTTTTTTGTGATACAGGGCATGTTTTTATGGTTATTTCAAATGAGGATAATGAAGAGGGGACATATTACTATTTATGTTGATGTGTAGAGGAAAATAAAAAATTGACTTCCACAGTCATAAATGGAGAAAACATTATCCTATTGAGTCTATGGTAGTCATTGTAACATGGATTCGATGATATCTAATCAAAAATTTAGATATGTGGTTTTGTTATGACTTTGAAACACATGGGAAGATACTGCACTATTCAAATTTGGTTCTTGAAATGAATATTCAATTATAAAAATATCAAAAGAGACCATTAAACAACAATATATGAAAAGTTCATGAGCTATACCATGAAACTATTATTTATATTATCTAGAGTAGAGTAGATACTAGTGGTTTGATGGATTAATATTTGTAGGTATGTTAAATTATAAAATGTAGATATAATCAATTTTACTAAATGTTATTGATTTTGTAGCTAGTACATATAAATTTCATTTTTAATTACTTACTAACATTTTTTATAGGTTAGTGGTGACATATAAACTTCCACCATCACGTGATTGGCACTATTATTAACTAATTTCATATTCTTGAAACTAATATATGCTCGCTAAAAGTACTTATCATTTATCATTGAAATGAGGTTGCCTTGAATGAAGGCAGACATAGAAGGAACATCGTGGGTATTTAAAGTGTTGGATATGATCAAATGCCTTCATGAGTTGACCTATATTTGGGGATGGTGGTCTCCTTGATTAAAATTTGATATTAACTCACTATGTCCCTACCTTCAGTGCTTCACCTTTTCTTCAACCAACTTGTTTTTAACTCCCAAGAAGTAGTTCTATTATTATAGGATAGTTTGAAAGACCTTCAATACTTCTTTGACTCCATCAAATGACTATTTGTGTTTCTATCGCTAATTCGCTTTTTCAGATTCAAGAGAGAGAAGAAACTAAAGAGATAATGGACAAGGCATGTGAAGTACCTGGATGAAGATCGCGCACCGTAATCCAGACGTTTGTGAGCACCCCTCTTTGGCTGTGGAGGAATGACACCTGCAAAGAAAAAAAAACTTGGACAAGAAAATGTTAGATGGATAGGCGGTGGGTTGCCAAGCGAAAGCTTGTTCTCGGAAGTGTGAAAACTTCCTCAAGGGAGGTCAACCCACTGATAACAGACAGATAAAAGACCAAGAAAATACAGGATGCCAAAATATAGAAGTGATAAACAAATTAGAAAGGAAAGAAAAGACAAATGATTACCTGAAAGGAGCAGTCGGGCTGATGACAGTCGCTGAGGTCGAAAATGTTGTCGGTGTCGGTTATCTGATCTGTCGACGTCGATTATCCTGCCGACGTCAGTTGGGGAAGTGACCGGCGTCGATCGAGGTTATGGCCTATGGTCGGGTCTGGTTTGGACGTGCTTGGATGGTTTGGAGAATGCTCTGGGTCTGGTTGGGTGCCCTGTGCAGGGTCTTTTGTTGGCAGGAGGGGCGAGGAAGTTGTCTGGGACTAGATTAAAAGGGGGACAGGAAAGAGGGAGATGGACAGGGGATAGGGTCTGAGAAGGCTTTTCAGCCTCTCAGGTGAAGGACACAGCAACTAGAAGATAGTAAATAGGATAGATAACTGAGACTAAATGAAAGAATGGAATAAAACAATGAAATTGCTTACCTTTTGGCTTGCTGACTGAAGGACGAAGGAGCTGTTGTTGGAGCCATGGAAGACTTGTTGCAAGAGGAAAATCCCTGATTTAGAGTCCCTGCCTCTGTTGCTGTTGTTGCACGAGGTCCAGAGAGAAGAGAGTCGAATGCCAAAGCGCCGAGAAGATTCTGTTTGCGAGCTCAAGGGTCCAGGGGCTACAACGGATGTAGAAAGGGGTATTGAAGGCTGCCGACGCCGACAGTTTTGCCGACGTCGACCGAAGGGTCACCGACGTCGGCGGTGGTAGAATGGGGACAGAGGCTAAAAATAGCCTCTGCGCATTCTTGCATGCCGCCAGGGGAGAGATTGTGGGAAGAACGGTCATGAGGGTGCTTAAATGGGCGTGGGGGGAAGATAATGAGGATATTTGGCATAATAAATGCTAGGGGGAAGGTGGAGGGATTCAAGGGAGGATCCAAGGTGGCAAGGTGGCAAGGGTGAGGTGGAAAGGGGGTGACTAAATTAAAAAATTTTAAGTTATTTTAATTTAATGAATGGAGGGGACTAGGACAAGGGTTAGGATATGGGTCGAGGCGGACAAGGGGGGAGAACGAAAGGTGTAGACACATTTGTGGTGTCTACAATTTGATTTCTTAAGGAATAGGATTATAATTTTTCAAATTATTTAAATCCTATTTACTATGACATCATGGTATAACTATCTCCCCATTCATCATTTATTCCTTCTTACCTTCCTGTAACTGATCATCAACACCCAAGTTGCCACTCTCTCATTGCATACATATTGCATTATTTTCAACATAAGACCCCCATTTATGTCCATTACTCAACCTTGAGAATGTAAATAATTTTTTTTAATATTTTAAAGTTTTAATACATCTCAAAATTTGAGAAAAAACCTTAAATTAGAGACCTCTTTCCTTAGAGAGGCAAACTAGCTCCTCTTGATTCTTGACTACACCGATCCACCTCATTAGTGTAGCCAAGGTGGATACTGTATAAATAAATATTATTATAATAAAAATTATGTATTAAGTCTGAAAAAAATTATAATTCATAGCTTTATTCATTCCAACCTCTCACCTTGGGTCATTGTCACTTTGCTTGCAAGAAGGTTCACTAGGCCACTAGCTTGCTAGGCCTATTTGGAGGTGGATGAAGAGTAATATTGGATATATGAGATAAGAATAATATTTAAAAATATTAACACAATTTGGATAATCTTTGACATATTCCATTTACATTATAATATCCAATACCTTCACAAATTGATTACTCACTACTCAACCTAGCTCATTTAGGCCTAAAAATAAGGTCATGTTTATGAACAATCATGTAAAACTTCATTTGTTATTGGATTTTAAGGATTTATAATACATAAAACATATTTAATAAATTATAAATCACCTTTAATTCAATTTTTAGATCATTTAGAGTAATATAACTTGACTTGAAGCACTTTTGGTCCTCTTTAGGTCTAATTTTCCTTCATTTTTACATGTACAAGCCTGTGTTTTTGTGTTTTATCTATCCTAAAGTATATTAAATAAATTATACCACTTTTAAAAGTTATAAATTATAAATTTATACCTTCAATCCAAATTTTAATTCATTTGGATTTATAAAACCCAAGTTATGGCCCTTTGTGCAAACTAGCCTCTACATGGTAGAAAACATGATAGCTTAGAAAATTTTATGTATTTTGAGATTTATAGGGTATAAATAGATAATTATTTTTTTATAGGTAGGTAAAAACCACCTAAAAAACCTCCAAACATTTTATGGGTAGGTCTAATCAAGAAAAATCACCATAATCATATAATCTCAAGCCTACAGACCCTCTTTGTGGTCGTGTGCATGCATTTGTGCTATGGAATTGACTTTGGAGGCCTAAGTGACATGGAATGGAAATTTTTATATCTATTAGGCTTGTTTTAGTAAATTAATATGACCTTTAAAAGGTATGAATCACCTTGGAGTGCTCCCAAAGACTCAAGATCTCCAACCATGCACAAAGTTGTTGACAACTTTCACTTTTTCACCTTGGGTATAGGCCTGTGACTGTTCATTTAAATTTTGTTCATGGTGATCACTTATTTATAAGATTATTTTGGCCTATATAATATCTCTCAAGTATTCTAAGTAAATTAACATGCTTTGATCAATAATAAACACCCAAATTTATTTCTTTTCAACTAACTGAAGACATTTTCATGTGAACTTGTATGCATGATAAACCATATTGTATGCCATCCCTGTAGATGTTGAAATTTTGAAAAGTTTTAGGGATTTTTATGAATATAAATATAATATCTCCATTGTATCTTTATCATCTTTAAGCTCTTCCAAGCTTGGTATGCTTTGGTATGACTACTTTATAATCCACAACAAAATGAGCAGTGGGTTTATCGACCAACCATGATGGGAGGCAAATAACATGGTAATATATGTTATCCACCAAAATAAATGTGTTTTTAGTGATATTTTTTAGTGAATAATCAACAAAAATTGAGTTACCAAACATCTTGAATTTTTACAACATTAATTGTTAGTGTTTCCACCCTTCTGAACAGTATTAAAAATGTACTTTCGAGTGGAATTGGTGTTAGAGTCATGGAAACACATGTAATTTTCCTATATATACATTATCTAAGTGATATATTTTCACCTAGGGATCCTAGATGTAAAAATGCCTATTGGAGCTCAAGAAGTTATTTGTTACATGCCAAAAAGTTACATTTTATGACATGTTACTGCAACTTACACCACAAATTGCTCTCAAAGGTTCAACCAAAGTGATCCAGGGTATAAGAATAGTTTTTATACACGTATAATAGGGATATTATGGTTGATTGAAATGACTTATAGTTTATTTCCTATACATCTTTGAAGTTAGGCTAAAATCCTACATTTTTTTTGTATTGGAAAGGGCATTCTTAAGGCTAGGATGGGTGGTGGGTTTGTCAACCATGAAAGGTGGAAGGCATAAAACATGTTCATATACAATATCCAAACATTCAAATGTGTTTTAAATGAAATTTTACATCTAATAAGCACTAGAAATGTAGTTCTTGAATAACAATTCAAACTTTGACAACATTTATTGTTAGTATTTCTACCCACTTGAACAATAGTGAAAATGTATTTTTGGGTCGACTTGGATGTTAGGATCATGAAAAAACATGTAATTATTATATATATACATGTTCCTAGTGATATATTTTCATTTGGGGGTCCCAAAGGTAAAAATGCTTGTTAGATCTTGAGAAGTTCTCTTACATAACAGAAAGTTACATTTTAGGACCTATTACTACAACTTATGCCAAAAATAGATCTCAAAGTTTCAACCAAAGTGATCTAGGGTAAAATAATATTTTTTATGACACACATAGTAAGGATCTTATTTTTCATCAAAATGACTTATAATTTGTGTTCTATGCATGCCTAAAGTCAGGTTAAAATTTTGCATTTTTGTTATATTACGAAGGGCATTCTTGAGGCCAAAATGGGTGGTAGGATTGTTGATCAAGCATGATGAGAGGAAAACAACATGTTAATAAATATATATATACCCATTTATATGTCATTTCAATATCATTTTTTAGTGAAAAATCACCAAAAATGGAGTTATTAAACAATAACTCAAACTTTGACAATATTTGTCGTCAGTATTTCTACCCTCCTAAATAAAGTGAAAATGTATTTAAGCATGGACTTGGATATCAAGGTTGTATAAACACATAATTTACCTATATATACATGATAAAAATTATATATTTTCACTTGGGGGTCTTGGAGGTAAAACTACATGTTGGAGCTCAAGAAGTTGTCTCTTCACTACCAAAAAGTTCTATTTTAGGACCCATTACTGCAAATTATTCCACAAATTAATCTCAAAGATTTAGAAAAAATTATCTAAAATGAAAAAATATTTATATAACATGTATAGGATGGATCTTATAACTTTTGAAACAACATATAGTTTTCATTCTATGTATGTTTGAAGTTAGGTTAAAATCCTACATTTTTATTTTATTGGGAAGGACATTCTTGATGATAGAATGGGTGGTGGGTTTATCGATAGGAATGATGGGAGGACAATAACATGTTAATAGACCTTATCAACCCATAAAAACATGTTCGTAGTGCTATTTTGTAGTGAAGAAGCACCAAAAATAGAGTTCTTGAACAACTCAAACTTTGATAACATTTATTGTCAATGTTTCCCCCCTCCTAAATAGTAGTGAAAATGTATATCCATGTGGACTTGGATGTTAATATCATGTAAAAAAAATTAATTAATCTATTTAGATGTTCTCCAAGTGATATATTTTCACCTAAGGTCCTAGAGGTAAAAATGTATGTTGGAGCTTGAAAAGTTGTCTCTTACATGTGATTACATTTTAGGACCTGTTATTGCAACTTATACCACAAATTGATATAAAATGTTAAACCAAAGTGATCTAGGGTGAAATAATATTTTTTAGACATACATAAGATGGATTTTATGGTTCATCAAAACCAATTATAGTTTCCATTTTATGCATGTCTAAAGTTAGGCTAAAATGTTGTAGTTTTCTTGTATTGGGAAGGGCAATCTTGAGGTCGGAATGGCTGGAGGGTTTGTCAAACAAGCATGATGGGAGGAAAATAATGTGTTACTGTAAATTATCCACCCATTTTTATGTGTTTTAAATGTTAGTTTATAATGAATAAGCACCGAAAATGAATTTCTCAAATAAGAACTAAAACTTCAACAACATTTGTTATAAGTCTTTCCACCCTCTTGAACAATAGTGAAAATATATTTCTAGGTGGACTTGGATGTCATGGTCATGGAAAAACATGTCATTTGCCTAAATAGGCATGATTTAAGTGATATATTTTCACCTAGAGGTTTCAGAGGTAAAATTATTTGTTGGAGTTCAAGAAGTTGTCTCTTCACTACCAAAATGTTGTATTTTGGGACTCATTACTGCAACTTATGCCACAAATTATTCATGAAGGTTCAAATAAAATTATCCATAGTTAAATAAATTTTTTTATACACATAGAGGAAAGATATTATGGTTCATCCAAATGACTTATAGTTTTCATTCTATGCATGTTTGAAGTTAGGCTAAAATCTTGCATTTTTAATTTATTGGGAAGGGCATTCTTGAGGCTAGAATGGGCGGTGCGTTTATCGATCAAACATGATAAAAGGCCAAAAATGTGATCTTAGAACTTATCCACCCATCTAAATGTGTTTTCAGTGCCATTTTTCAGTGAAGAACTGACAATAGAGTTATCAAACAATAACTCAAACTTTGACAACATTTATTGTTAGTATTTCTACCCTATTGAACAGTAGTGAAAATGTATTTTTGAGTGTACTTGGATGTCAATATCATGGAAACATGTGTAATTTACCTATATATACGTGATAAAAGTGATATATTTTCACTTGGGGGTCTTTGAGGTAAACATACCTATTAGAGTTTGATAAGTTGTCTCTTACATACCAAAAAGTTGCATTTTAGGACCTACTACTACAACTTATGCCACAAATTATTCTAAAATGTTCAATAAAAGTGATCTAGGATGTAAGAAAAGTCTTAAAACATGCATAGGATGGAACTTATGATTTTTTGAAACAAATTATGGTTTTTTCTATGCATGTTTGAAGTTAGGTTAAAATTCTACATTGTTCTTGTATTGGGAAGGGCATTTTTGAGGCCAGAATGGGTGGTGGGTTTGTTGATCATGCATGAAAAGAGGCCAATAATGTGGCATTAGATGTTATTCATTCATACATATATGTTGGTAGTGCCATTTTATAATGAAAAATCATCATAAATGGAGTTCTCAAATAATAACTTGAACTTTGACAACATTTGTTGTATGTGTTTCCGCCCTCTTGAATAGTATTGAAAATGTATTTTAGGGTGGACTTGGACATCATGGTTATGGAAACAAGTTTAATTCACCTATCTAGATGTGATCAAAGTTATATATTTTCACCTGGACTCCTGGTGGTAAAAATGCCTATTGAAAATTAAGTTGTCTCTTCATGACCAAAAAGTTGCATTTTAGGACCCATTACTACAACTTATTCCACAAATTATTCTCAAAGGTTAATAAAAATTATCTAGGGTGTAACAATAATATTTAAAAATGTATAGGATGGATCAAATACTTCATCTAAATAGCTTATAGTTTTTTTTCTATGCATGTCTAAAATTACACTAAAATTTTGCATTTTTCTTGTATTGGGAAGGGCATTCTTGATGCTGAAATGGGTGGTGGGTTTGTCGATCGATCATGATGGGAGGTAAATAACTTGGTCCCAGACCTTATAAACCCATAAAAATGTGTTATTAGTGTCAAATTATAATAAATAATAACCAAAAATGGAGTTATCGAATAACAACTCAAACTTTGACAACATTTATTATTACTATTTTGGCCCCCCTAAACAATAGTGAAAATGTATTTTTGAGTGGACTTGGATGTCAAGATCATGGAAACATGTGTCATTAACCTATATATACATGTTATTAAAGTGTATATTATCACCTAGGGTCCCAGAGGTTAAAATGATTGTTAGATCTTTAGAAGTTCTCTTACATGCCAAAAATTTCTTATTTAGGACCTATTACTGCAACTTATACCACAAATTTATCTCTAAGGTTCAGCCAAAGTGATTTGGAGTTTAAAAAAAAAATTTGACATGTAGAGGAGGGATCTTATCATTCATATATATGAAGTATAGTCTCTATTTTATGAATGCCTGAAGTTAGGCTAAAATTCTACATTTTTCTTGTATTGGGATGAACATTCTTGAAGCTAAAATGGGTGATGGGTTTGTCAATCGAGCATAATAGGATGACAAGAACATGTTATTAAACATTATCTAACCATTTATATGTGACTTTAGTTCTATTTTTTAGTTAAGGAGCACCATAAATAGAGTTTTGGAATAACATCTTAAACTTTGACGACATTTCTTGTCAGTGTTTCCACCCTCTGCAATAGTAGTGAAAATGTATTTATGTGTGGAATTAGAAATAAAATTCATGGAAACACTTGTCATTAATTTATATATATGTGATCTAAGTGATATATTTTCACTTGGGGGTCTTGGAAGTAAAAATGTCTCTTGTAGCTCGATAATTTGTCTCTTCACTGCCAAAAAATTACATTTTAGGACCCATTATTGTCATTATGCCACACATTACTCTCAAATGTTAATCCAAAGTGATATAAGGTGAAATTATAGTTTTAAGACATGTAGGGTAAGGATATTATGGTTCATGAAAATGAATTATAGTTGTAGACACCGAAATCATGTCTATCCCTTGGTCATCCTCCCCCCTTGGTCTCCTTGGTCCACTTCTAACACATTCCTAACCCACACAATTATTAATTTAAAATAAAAATCAACTATTTTAAATTAATAACCCCCTTGCCACATCACCCATGACACTTCACTCCACCTCGGATACCTCTCCTTGGATGCCTCCCTCACCCCATGCCAAATCTTAATTACTTAAACCCCATCTTAACCCTTCCACTAGCCTCTCGCGCTCATTTAAGTCGCTCTCAGACCATTTTCCAACGGCAATCAACCCTAGTAGTTGGAAGAACAGGCAAAAGACTAAAAATAGCCTTTTTCCCATTCTTTTTCCACTGATGTTGGTTAGTATTCAACTGACGCTGGCAGTATCACCAATGTCAGTTCCATTAAAACTGACTTTCAGCTTCTGTTCTCCCCCCTGCAAATGTGAATTCTTGGCTCCAGGCTTCGAGCTCTCTTACTCCTCGACTCCTCATAGGCATCAATATTTTAACAACACTCTCCAAGCTCAAAGGTTCTGCACCAGTCATTCCACACCAGATTGAAGATTGCACAACATCTCCAGCATCAGCCACAATGAAAATAGTTCTCCTGCACCTCTGCCTCTCTGCCCATAGCTAAGTATTTGTATTGGTCTTGTTTTACTGTCCTTTTAAACACATTAGCAATAAAACTATTGCCCATTTTCAAGCACTCTTGACACAACCCAATCTGCTCATCCCAGAGAGGCTGAAAATCCTTCTCTCATCCTTATCCCCCTGTTATCCCTGTCCTCCATCTGATCTCTCATTTAGGCCACACTTTCTACCCTGTAAACCCAACACAAGTCACCAAACTCCCACAAACACCCCAAACCACTTTGCTAACTACAGATAGACCTGAGACTCATCCAAAGCCTTACTGCCCTGACTGATGCTGGCCACCAGGCCCATTTCCCCTATCGATGCCGGTAGACTGACCGACGCTGGTAGAAATACTGATGTCAACAACTGTGGAAGATAAATTGCCACATACAGCTATGCATTTGTTTTCATTTCTTTTGTTTAGTCCTTTATCATTTCCTTTTCTAGCAACATTATTCTCTGTAACAACTAGTGGACTGTCATCCCTCTAGGAAGTCTTTGTACTTCTAGGATCAAGCTTTGCTTGGTAGTCTACTATCTATCTATCTAACAATCTCTTTGATTGAGTCTCTTTCTTCTACAAGTGTCATCCTCCACAGCCAAAGAGGAGTTCCTTCAGTCGTCTAGATTCGGTGTGCAAAACTTCATCTAGGTACGTACAAACCCCTGACCATTTTATCTTAGTTTCCTATTCTTTTTTAATGTGAAAAGCGAAAACTTGTTGGAAACATTCTGGCATGCCCGGTGGGACCCTAGAAGTATTTCTTGGGTTCATACTTTTTCTTCTAAAGACAAACTTTTCATATAGGTGTATTAGGTCTCTCCTTGCATCTCTTTCCTCTATCTCTTTCGAAAAAACATTATTAGCAAAGTTAAAAAGAATCATTCTTTCTTTCTTACATCTTAGACTAGTCAAAGTCATACTCTTCAACCTCTTCTCACTTGTCTACATACGAACACACATTTCAATTTGGGCTTAAAATACATTGCATTTCATTTCTTCTTGAATGCATACTTAGCTCTCACATCTAGTAATTAAAAGCACATTATGAATAAAGCGTAGTCCACTTATGTTACATGACCAGATCACTTGTACAAAATCAAACATCTAAACTTACTTGAGACAAGGTCTGACTAGGATTTTATCACCTAGCAGATACCTTACCCTTTCTGGCAATCCCACTTAGACTTCACTACCAAGGGGAAAGCCCACTTTGTTCTCTGGCAGAGTATAAACTCTAGGGAAAGTATATACTGGCTAAGCGACCTAGCTTATCACTGGGCTCGTGAAGTGAGGGGAGCTCACTCCTTAGCACCAGGCCATGTACAGAACCTAATACAGATCTTGAGCACTGAAACTAACCTGAAACCAGCCTTAGATTGCCTCTTCTAGGACCCATTCTAAAAGCCAACTTCCCAAACACACTCTAAGGCATAAGCCAACATGATTCTAAAAGTTTATTCTTAGGATTTAACGTTTAGGGTCTGCCTGTCACCATCTATTTTTCTATTCCTATCTGGTTTTTTGAGCTAGTGAGGACGTTTTCTTCTTTTTTCCAAAAATTTTCAAATTCTATGAGTTTTTGGAAAAACACAGTAACCGACATCGGTTTTCCCACCAACATCGGCCACTATCTTCACCAGCATTGGTTATCTGACTGACATCAGCAACCTGTCCCACTGACATTAGTCTTTCTATCGACATCGATCACTGTCTAAATTTTTCTTCTCAAAAATAGCAAGCTTAAAACCCAACTTTCTTGCTGTCCAACACCCATTCTAGTTTTCTCAGACTAAAAAACATAGTTTTTAAAACCTAAACCTTTTTGCCTTGAATGGTTTTGACACGTAGTCAAACCAAAACTCTTCTTGACCATGCAAGGCAACAACCGCTTCTGCCTTCGCCCTCCATAACAAGTCCCCTAATGGAGTATCACTCAGACAACGAACATACTCCTATCCAACCAACCCTGACTCAACCATCTATTATTCTCGAAGGGGATCAAGACTTCGAAAGGTTCCTTGACCTCAATGTCAAGGCCCTTCAACACTATCTCGCAAAAATTCAGACGCGAGACTCTTTTGGCAACCCAATTTATGGGATGCTAACCTCCTTAGTTGAGACGGCAATCATATCAACCACCTCCATAATTCAACCCATAGACACCCAAGCCAATACCTCAACTAATAACCTGACCATATCCTATCTTCAAAGTGTGACCTCTCCTTCTTTTCCTAGACCTACCTCCATTGGGGTTTCGGCACCCCCTCAACCACAAACTTCTACCCCCTTCCAAAACCTAGTTGTCTCCATCCTGCCTACTCTTGCACCTATCAACACAAGAGTAACTACCTACCCTTCAACAAGTGTGGCCACCCCTCAACCACCTTTGGCAGCCCCTATCCAATTTGTGCCCTCTAACCCCTTGGATTCAACATCCACCCTGATGACTAGTTACCCATATGTTGCACCTATACAAGCACAACCAACCACGTCATACACCCCTCTTAATACCTTCCAAATGCACTACAACCTGAGGGGCACTCCATCTACAAATCCATCAACTGACCTAATCAAAATGTTGATGGACAAAATGTCTAGTCTTGAGACCTCAGTTTTGGGTTCTAGAAATGCTCTCTCATATGAGCAAATTTGCAATGAACCCATTCATCCCTCAATCCCAATCCGGTCGTATCCCAGTCAATGGGAACTTCCTAAATTTTCCTGCTTCCAAAGTAAGGAAGACCCATAGTAGCATCTACGAGCATTCAGACATGCTTGTTATCTTATAGCCCATGATGATGTGTTATTGCTACGCATGTTCCCCATGTCACTTTTTGGTCCTACCCTCGACTGGTATAACTCTCTTACCAGTCACTCTCTTTTCACATTCACCTAGCTAACCTAGCTTTTCCTTGACCACTTTTCGATCAATATCACCAAAAAGGTCTCCATCACAGACCTATACTCTATCAAATAATTTGACGACGAATCGATCACCGATTTTGTCGCCTGATGGAGAGGTTTAATCAATCAACTCTCCTTTTCCCTACCTCAACCTGAGCTCATTGAGCTCTTTTCAAGAGCATGTGCCAAGCACATTTCTTCTACTTTACGGGTCCAAACATTCCACACCTTTGACAAGGCTTTCACTATGGCCAAGAAGCTTGAACTACGTGCCATCGAGGAAAACAAAGTCAAATTGTGGAGTAAAAACCCCAACACCAAGACAAATGACCCTTCCTCTAAACCTTCTTCATCTAATTCCAAATCTAAGGCATCAACTAATGCTGTAGTCATTAGACCATCATCTTTGACAATGACCAACCAACCCAAACCATCCACATCTCAAAGTATCACATGACAATTCCAACAAAGATACATACAATGTCGATACACTCCATTAGGAGAGTCATATGCATATGTGTTGGATAAACTTGTCAAACAGGGAGTCCTCAATCTCCCCCAAATTTGACCACCCCCACAATTTGACCCTTCAAAAGCTATCCCTACATGGTATAGGGAAAATGACTTCTGCAATTATCACTGTGTCAAGGGCCATGACACAGACAATTGTAAGAATCTCAAGAACATCATTCAGGACATGCTAGATAAAGGTGACCTTGTCTTAGACAACCCAAATGCCCCACCCAATCAAAGCATAGACATCTTTAAACAACCTTTTCCAAACCATCCCCCTATCCAAAACAATGTGCAAACCATGACCGAGGACTCCCACGATCATAATATACACACAGTCAACATTGTCTCTCCTCTTGTGCCTAACCAACCTCCCTCACAGTCCAAAGAGGCTAGTCAACCCATTGTCCTTCACAGGAGGAAGAGTCTTCTTCCCCTACTCTTTCACAGGTGGATGAACCTTCTACTCTTGTTAGTTCTCCATCAACTTCTCTTATATTGGAGGATGCCTTGACCATATCGACGCCACTAGCCCCACCTTCATCCTTCCTCCTACCAATGGAGGACCCTACCTTGCCTACTCCTCAACCACAAGTAGAAGGCACAATCATTCCTGCCCTCTACCCTCTTAAGGAGCCACATTCTCTGATTCTTTCTCCACCTAGAGAAGAACCTATCTCTTCACCCTCTCTAACCAAAGACGATCCAGTTATGACTCCCTCACGCCTTGGGACTGAGACCGCCACATCTACCATATTTTTGGTCTCACAGCCATCCACATCTTCTAAAGGACCAAAGCCTCATCCAACATCTTACCAACCATTCTCTTGATTGGTGGAAAAACTAGGACTTCTCCAATCAAGAAAATTGGAACATCAGGCATTATGGGAGCGGCTCAAGGCTCCTCACCTTGCGCGTCCCATCTCATCTTGTGCCGCCAACCCTCCTATGACAAAATCTCCCAAAGCCTCCAACAAAAACCAGACTTTTACTTCTAAACCTTCAAAACCTCAACCATCTACATCAAAACCTAAACCCTCATCCACCATATCAAAACTGATTAAATCCCTCAGCGTTGGCCCCATACCTAACTTCACTTACCCACAAGTGAAGGTAGACTTGAGCCTTGCCTTGCCCAATAGTAGTCCCCAAACCAAACTGAAGAAGACTGCTAAACTACGGCAGTGAACTCCTCCACCATCATCATTGCCCTCCATTTTAGGCCCTCATCCTTTTACCATAATCAGAGTGCATCCTACTCCAACCCCTAACCAAAACAAGTTACCACCACTACTTCCTTTACCTACCACAAGCTTACCTCATTTGAAAAGTTTGGCACCTCTCACAAAGAAAGTGTCGTCTACACAAGTGACCACACCACCAACCCAAAAGGTGGTACAGAAGCCTCCTTCAATGCCTCCCAAGTAAAAATCATCAACATCTAATGCATCAACAAGCACGGACCCCTTAGTAGGTTCATATGCTTTGATATTGCACTAACTTTTGCAAACTTCTAGCATAACCCTTCCGCCTATCAAACCATTTCAACCGCTCGAGTCAAAACCTTCCTGGTTTGATGATACTAAAATTTGCCTATATCATCGCACTCCAGGACATGATACCAAGAATTTTTGTGCCCTCAAGGTTGTCATTCACCAATATCTAGAAAAAGACACCCTTCTTCTTGAGGATACTATCGACAAACCTCCAACACCATCCCATATCTCTCAAACCTCTTCACTTTCATCAACATCCCATCAACAAACTATGGCCCCTTCACCACCTTCATCCCCTCTCTTTGAAATTAACACCATCCACGTAGCCACTAGGTCACAAAAGGATAAAGCAAAAGAAAAAGCCGCTATTCCTTGGACCTACCCCTTTGTCAAACTGCCTCAACCACCCAACTCAAGATTTCTATCTTGGGTGCATCCCAACCCTCTTCTTTAGGGGCAATCCATGATTCCATGGTGAAATAGCTTCACCAAATGCCCATGAAGATGACCTTATACAGCCTCATCCAAAGCTCGCCTCAACACCATCAAGCCCTAATCAAAGCCTTACAGGCAGTGGAGGTCCAACCTGAAGACCCCCAACCACTAGCTGCCTTGGTCTAGTCATTGTCCCTCGTCGCTTCTATTACTTTTAGCGATTCTGAGATTCCCACCTCTAACTCAAAAGATTAAGACGCTGCTCTTTTTATCACAGCCTACGTTGATCGAACCCATATTAAGTGAGTTATGATTGATGAGGGTGCCAACATTAACATCATTTCCACCCATGCCTATGATCAATTAGCCCTCCCCAAGAATTGTGTATCAAAAACTGACGCGATCCTTCAATCCTTTAATGACACCACTACCACTACCATTGGCACCATCATCTTCCATATTCGTGTTGGCCCACGCACAGTCTTAGAGCTCTTCTACATCATTGAGAGAGAGTTCCAATACAACATGCTATTAAGATGACCCTAGATTCGTGCCATGGCTTGTGTTCCTTCCACATTGCACCATTGTGTCAAATTTGAGCACGACGGGCAAGTCCATGTCATCCCTGCCAACCCATCCCCTTTCAAAATGTGTAACACGACCTATCAACCAAACGACATTCTCATTCCTCTCAAGACACCAACCCAAACACTGCCTCCATTTGTGGAAGCTTCAACCAACACACAAACAACAATCACACCCACTCCTCAAGCGACAACCAAGGACCCTATGGAAGATATCTTCCAAAGACTTTCACTTGGGGAATATCACTTACTTACCTTAGACATGTTCCAAACTCCACAAGAGTATGGACAACTCTATCACAGTCCCAGTTATGATCATCGGATCAGAATGGTCATCCCTTATGGTCCTCCTAACCTTCAAATAAATCTCATCTATGGGGGGCTAGATCGAGCTCCTACTGATGGGAATCCTCTCTCCATACCTCAACCATTCACATCTGACTTCTCTTTTCTTGACAACCCCAACTTTGCTCATACCTACCTTTATAGGTGTACATGGAAGGGTTTTGGCTTTGGGTGCTATGAACAAGGCTCCCATCAGCCCATCAAACCACCAAATGAAGAGAATGCCAAGAAATGACATGGCCTGGGTTTCTAAGAACCTACCGAAGCCTCTAAAAACCTTTGTCCTGAATCTACCATAGATTAATCACCTCTCAACTCGCCTATTCATCCATCTTCACCAGCAGAGTTGGTGGTTTCCATCCCTCCTAGTTTTTTTCCATAAACACCATTTGCTTGGAACCCCTAACCTCTCAACTAAGCGGGGTATCCAAGTCTCTCTCTCTCATTTATCCAAGCATGATAGACAATGAATCAATAACCATCAACACTGTCCACTGTGTAGATGATGACACCATCCTCACCTACATGGGTGCCGATGACTCTTTCATTCAATGCTCCCTTCCATCTGAAATGTAGGTTATGTTAAATGAATCAACCATTGACATTAACCTTTCATCTTCCAATGTTCCTCACATCTTAAAGATTGGCCAATCTTTGGATGCCTAAGAACAGACTAACTACACCAAATTTCTTTCAAACCATAGCAAGGCCTTTGCCTGGACCTACAGCAACATGCCCGACATCAACCCCAACATTGCCATCCATAACATTGTCACAAACCCAGAGGCTAAGCTTGTCAGGCAAAAGCTTTGCAAGATGCATCCTCGATTTGCGCTCCTTGTCAAAGAGGAGCTTCAGTATCTTCTCTCCATCTCCTTCATTCAATCCATCGATTATCCGTAGTGGGTGTCTAATATTGTCCCCATCACTAAAGCAACTGGGGTATCCAGATTGGCACTGACTTTTGTGACCTTAACATGGCTTGTCTAAAAGATGATTTTCCTCTTCCCAACATCGACCAACTTGTTGATCTTACAGCTGGTCATGAGATGCTATCACTCATGGATGGGTTTTCAGGATATAACTAAATCTTGATTGCACCGAAAAATCAACACAAGACTACCTTCATCACCCCATGGGGAACTTTTTGCTATAAGGTCATGCCCTTTGGCCTAAAGAATGCAAGTGCCACATATCAACGTGTCATGACTTACATTTTTCATGATCTCCTCCACAAATTCATGGAGGACTATGTGAATGACCTACTAGGCAAATCCAAGCTTCGTCGTGACCATTTAACCATCCTCAAAATCATCTTCACTCACCTTCTTCAATATAATGTTCATCTTAACCCCAAGAAATGCATCTTTGGGGTCCTCTCAAGGAAGCTCCTGGGTTTCATTGTTTCTCTTCATGGCATTGAGATAGATCCCACTAAGATCTGGGCTATACTCAAGATGTCACCTCTGACCAATCTCAAGCAACTTCACAGCCTACAAGGGAAGCTCCAATCTATTCGCCGCTTCATCTCGTAGATTTCTGACCGTTGTCAACCCTTTCACCACCTCCTTAAGAAGGACGTCTCCTTTCATTGGGATAAGGACTACCAAGAGGCTTTTGAAGCCCTTAAACACTATCTTGTCTCTCCACCAGTCCTTATTTCACCTAAAGATGACCAACCCTTCTACCTATACATCTCAGCCACAAACCATTCATTAGGTGCCATGATTGTGTATCGAGACGAACAACATAGTGAGCAAGCGGTTTACTATATAAGCTGAACACTTGTCAATTATGAAACTCGGTATACTCATACTGAGAAACTCTGTTTGGCATTAATCTTTGTCGCTACTAAGCTCTATCATTATCTTCTCAATCACAAAACCTTTGTCATCACTCACACTGACCCCCTTAAGTACATGCATTCCAAGCCATACCAAAACCAACGTATGGCTCGTTGGCTCATGCTTTTGGCTGAGTTCGACTTGGAATTCATGCAACAGAAATCTATCAAGAGGTAAACAATCACTAACCAACTGGCAGATGCCCCTCTACCTGACAACCAACCTTCTCATTGTGATTTCCCTGACGAATCTATCACCACACTTTCGATCGATGACACATTCTTTTAAATGACAATGTTCTTTGACGACTCCAAATGTCAACTCGGTGGGGGTGTGGAGGTTATTCTCATCCCACACGAGGGTGAGCCCATGCCCCTATCTTTCAAGCTCAACTTTGAATGTACCAATAATATGGTTGAATACAAAGCCTTAATTTTGAGACTTCAAACTGCCCTTTCTTTAAACATTAAGACCATCAACATCTTTGGCGACTCACAACTAGTCATCAATCAAATCAATGATTCATATCTTTGTAAAAACAAAATTTTGCAAAGATACAAACACCATGTTGACACCCTGCTGGCATCTTTCGACCATTACCTCTTGCAAACTATTCCTCGATCTATGAATAAGTTTGTTGACACCATGGCTTCTCTCGCCTCACATATTCCATCTTCATCCTCTTCATCAAAAATTTACGTCATGGTGCATTGTGTGCCATTACCTTCATACATTTATACTAACCTCAACCTTGTCAACACCATTGACTCTAGTCCATGGGATGTTTGGTATAAACAACTTGTGGACTACTTGACTCATTCTATCATCCCTCTCGATCTCTCTAGCAATGCATGATGGGATTTCATCAAATGCACTACTTGATATACTATGCTAAGGGGTCTTCTCTATAAAATAGGTTTTGGCGGCCTCCTTCTTCGATGTCTAACCCCCACTGAAGCATCTCATGCCATTAAACAAGTCTACGATGGCATTTGTGGCAGACACTTCAGTGGTAACTTAGTTGCCAAGTGCATCCTTTGCCTGGGCTACTATTGGCCCACTCTTCACCAAGACTATAGTGACTATGTTCAGCATTGCATCAAATGCCAGCAGCACGCTAACTTGTTTCACACTCTTAGCCAAGCTCTATAAGTCGCTCAGGATTTTTGGCCCTTTTCATAATGAGGCTTAGATCTAATCGGCGAAATTAACCCCCATTTGTCTCTTCAACATCAGTCCATTATCACTACAACTGAGTATTTCACTAAATGGGTGGAAGCTATTCCACTCGTCTCCACAAAAGCCGATAAAATTGTTGACTTCATCACCACCTATATCATCTATCATTTCGGTGTACCCCACAAAATCATCACCAATAATGGTAAGTCATTCAAAAACAAAACTATTCAGAAACTTTGTGACTCATTTGGCATCAAACTCAGCGTCTCATCGCCTTACTACCCACAAGCAAATGGGCAGGCCGAGGCTTCCAACAAAATATTAACTAAAATTCTCATGAAGGTGGTCAATGACACTGGAAGGGACTGGCACATTCACATTCCCTTCACATTGTGGGCCTATCGCACTAGCATCCAAACCTCTACGGGTGCTACACCTTTCTCTTTAGTGTATGGAACAGAGGCTGTCCTACCTCTTGAAGTATATATACCTTCTTTATGTATCTCTTTACATGACATTCTTTCTAATGATGACTTTCATTAAGACTGATTAACTCAACTTGAGCTACTCGATGAACATCGTCTTGCTGCCCTCAACCATCTTCATGTCTATCAAAATTGCATCAAACGTGCCTATGACAAGAATCTGAGAGAATGAGATTTCAAAATCAGAAACCTTGTCCTTATAGAAAACCAACACGTGACCAACATGGAATGATGTAAACGAGGAAAAGTTTTCCCCTAATTGGCTCGGACCTTACATCATAATGCACAAGTATGGATCATGGACTTATCGTCTATCTTCCCTTGAAGGCTGACCAGAACCTGAGCCTCTTAATGCCTTGCATCTATGACCATTCTACTGTTAGTCAAGTACTCATTCACTTGATACTTAACTTGAGCTCATCCCTTGAGCAATTCCTGTCATCTTAATCCTCATTCCTTTTAACCCTATTCCCCTAAACAAATCCTATGTATCCCTTTTATAAAGTATGAATGCTTTGTCCTAATAAAAGGGAACCCTTGAACTTCTATAGTCTTGTCCATGATTAAAAATTTTGTCAAAAAAAAAATTGGGATGTCAAAATATCAAAAGGTCATAAACTCTAAATGCAGACTGCTCCCTTGAAGGACAGCTGTATCATCATTGCTATAGCTAATAGACTGCTCCCTTGAAGGACAGCTATTCAAAACGTCAAAAATATATAAAGCAAAAAATATAGACCACTCTCTAGAAGGATGGCTATGCCTAAAATCGTGCTACAAATAGCACTCTCTCAGAAGCTTCTCGCATCGATCAGCATCACATATTGACCACAAAACAAAGCGACATCCCTTGTAGACTTCCCGCATCGATCAGTCTACCCCAAAAAAAAAAAAAAAAAGGGGTCATGGACTTGACTTGTAGTCGTTCTCAGGGTCTCCTATAAAAAGGGACACAGTTATTCCTACTAAAAAGGGTTACCCCATCCTAACATATCATATCACTCACTCAAAGGATTTTCAAGCTCATTTTAATGTCAAAGTAATTTGATTACTTCTCTAACACAACCAATGGTTAACAACGTAATGCATGAACGGGGCTTTTTGTTTCTAAATGCTATCATTCTGGTCCTTGTCAATAAAAGGGCAAACATGCCTTTCACTTCATGCCTTTGGTCACATTCAACCAAGTCATTTGCCAACCAAACCAAGTCAACCAAACCTTTAAACATTCTCCTTGCCTATTCACACTAGTTTCTATGGAAACCAATACACATGGAAACTATCAACTACACACGATTTATGTTAAGCATAAACCATTATTTGTTGAAGCATAAATGACCTCAATTCATTTTTAGCATACACCATTACTAATATGGGAAATTGCTAGGGATGAAAGACCACTCAACCAATGTTACAGCATACACCATCACAATATGGAACACGCTGTAACATCATCTTACCCTCATCATTTATAACTTGACCAAAATAGCAACTATCAACCACTTTGACTCCTCTCCTAAACTACATTGGTCTGAGGCCCTTCCAACCAGGGCTATGTAGGTAGCACTCAGATGACATGATGTCTTTTAGGATTAGCTCAACCAACCTCATTTGTTCATCTACCTGATGGACAAAACCCTATCCTCTTCTAACCATGACTTAAACTTGACCATCTACACCCATGACCGACCCTCTTCCTCCCTTTTCGAAAGAACTACATTGGCCTGAGGCCCTAACAATAGGGGCTATGTAGGCAACACTCAGTTGACATGGGGTCTTTTGAGGTTAGCTCGGCCATTATCTTCATCATGGTCTTCCGTCACATTCTTTCGTCATCTTTCAATCACATCACAACTAATCACATATTTTCACATCATTTTCATCATAACATAATCATGAAACATCATCGTCAAACATCATTACATACATCATTAAACCATAATCTAAGAATCATTAAGTATCATCATAAAAATCAAACCATCCACATCATCAACATTCAACATCATCATATAATCATTTACATCATAATCATTAACCATAACAATATCATCATCATCACATTAATCATCCAACATAATCGTCATAAACATAACATAAAAGCATGCATCATTAAACACATGAAAAATGCTGTAAACATTACACATCCATACCATTTCCATAACACATCAATAGCCAAAAATATCATCAATGTTTTACAATGACACAATCTGTGTCTGTTTCTCTCTCTCTCAAAATATATAATACATCTCGCATCAACGGCTTGTAGGCTGATATATACATCTTAACAAAAATGTGGCCTCAAGGCTGTGGCTATAGTGGTGGTGGTGGTAGCCATGAAGACACTGTATCCTCTCCCCCCTCTGATTTGTGCCATCTGTGAGAACCCAAAGCAGTCACTCATGACATAAATCACTGCCAACTTAGCTCAGCCCTCATCTCCGAGTATCGTTGTATCTGAGGGAACCCCCTGATGGCCCCCTCATAATATGCGATCTCGTCCAATGTAGTATTATACCTAGAGATAGGTACAGTCTACGATGGACCCATCAACCCTACTATTGTGCCCTACACTGAACCCTGAGGCTGTGAGTAAGTTGGCTGCATTGATGTGGACTGTGCTAGCTGTTGAACTAGCTACTGAGGTGGATGTTGAATCGGGCCTTGTCCTCCAAAAACCTGCCTTGCTAATGCTTGTGCCTAGGCTATGGCCAACTGTCCCTATAAAATGGTAACTTGCCCTATCAATCCAGCCACTTGGCCTATCAAAACTATGACCTGCCCCTATAAAATGGTCACCTATCTCTGGGCTGCATCCCTCTCCTGCACCACTACATCTCTCTCCTGGTGGGCTGCACCCCTATCTTTGATCACTACCTGTAGATCAAGCTATGGTTCCACCTGCACACCTATGTACTACCCTGCCCACCATGCTGCATAAGCCTCTGTACATCTTGGATCTACTATCCTAGGGCTTGCTAGCAGCTCCTCAAAATTAGGCACCTCTGTCTCCTCTGGAAGTGGGAGTGGAACCTCTATATCGTCTCACCTGTACAGTGGGAAGGCAGGCGGCACATCCTAAAGTAGCCCAAACTGGCACTGCACTCTCTCTACTAGTACCCTCTCGAGCTAGCTGGCTCATCTACCCCTGACCCATCTTAGACTCTGCACCCCAACCAACTACTCTACTTGGTCCTTAAAGGCTAGGTACATCAGGTACGGTCTCTAGATGATATCTTCTAGGATTAAGGCCTCCAATATCCCTTTATAGTAGTCAATGTCTCTGACTACTCTGTCCATGTGTGTCTGAGCCATGACCTCGCACCATCGCCTAAATTTGACCCTAAAGCTAGCCTGAATCACCACTGGGAGGCTGAGAGGTCATGTAACCATGATGTGCTCATATGCCCAATAGTGTAGGAGGTGGCCTACACACAAGCTGTACCATCACCGCTGACTGATGCCCCATAGCTCTCTATACACTTGGGCCAAAAAGACAGGCACCTAGGCAAACACTGTCCATTATTCCAACATCTCTGACAAAACTCTAGTCATAACAACCAAAAACTTGTCTCCCTCTACATCAGGGAGTGCATAGACTCTGATGTTGATCATCATTAGGATGGCCAACTGATGCACATCCTCATTAACATAGTACAAGGGCTCATACACAAAACTCACTGAGTGATAGCTCATCTCAGCGACGTGCTCTCCAAATAGTGTGACCATGTGGATGTCATATGCCTCTCTCGAGCATGCATACAACTCTGCTCTGTGTATTGGCAGTCACAAAATATGGTACACATCTTCGACAGTGACGATCATCTCCCCTATCAGCAAGTGGAAGGTGTTGGTGGAGTGATCCCACCACTTGATCAGAGCCACCATTAGGCTCACATCCCTTACCACCTGGCAGTATTTCCACAACCTTCCAAGTCCCACTACAGCCATCTGCACCCACTCCTCTCTGATGATGTCATGATGCATCTGCATCAGCAACATTGGCAACTGATCCTACAGCATCAGCATCTACCTCACTTGCATCTAACCAAAATCAAACTTGTGTCAAGCGACTACCAATCCCCACAACTCTTCTTCCCTTTCAGAAGACTTAGCTCAGCCATTTGCCTTTTTGTCTATCTACCTAACCATCTCTACCTATCCCAACACTTGGGAAGCCCTTGGCATACCTTTGGCCCCTCGACTTAACATTTTTCACAACCTTTTTAGACTAGGCAGCCACTGACATCAGTTAGCATGCTGACGATGGCACTTACCTAACTGACATTGGTCACTTCATGATCGACATCGGTAGGTAAGTGACTGATGACAGTCACTGGTCAGTCGACGCTGGCAAACTCGCTGATGTCAGTGATTGGTTCAGCCCTAGGGCCAAACGGGGCGAGCCCTAAATTTAGGGCTTCCCCATTTCTTTCCCCTTTCCCCCAAAAAAACCCTCCTAAATGCTCCTAACCTACCCTACCCCCCAAACACTCTCCTAACTACCCTTCCCCCTTGATTTCTAGCTAAAAAACATAAAAATTTTAAAAAACAAAATAAATTCAAAAACAAACCTAAAAAAACTTAAATACACCCCCTACCTCGTCTCGTCGTCACCACCGTGGTGGCACAATGGGTGCCGCTAGTGGTGGACCTCCCACGGGTCCTCCTCCACCCTCTGCCATCTCCTCTGCCTCACTTTCTCTACACACTCCTCTTGGCCCACAACTACCTCTATAACCACCAATCCTACTCCAAATCCCTCCCTCTCTCCACCAATCTCACTTCGACACCTCACACCGCTACACCAGTCAACTTAAAGTCATTTTCACTCAATCACTTTAGAGCTCACTTTTCTCACTTGGTCAACAATCACAAATGACTTTTGGTGGGTTGCCAATCTGGTTTTGTCAGATTTGGTAGGCCACTGACGTCAGCATAAGTGTGCCCTAGGCTACTGACGTTGGCCGATTTCTACTGACATCGGTCCCTTTTAGCCACTGACATCAGTTTTATAACCGACATCGATGCCCTTAAAAACTTCATCTTTTTTCAAAATGACCAAAATCATGCCACAATCAGTGAGTCCTCATAGTAGAAGTCATCTTAGCCTCCTAGGGCACACTTAAGATCACTTTTACCTCCACCTGACTCAAATACCAGACCTTGGAAATCATGCCTATCCCCTCTGATCACGACCGCTTTCGAGACAACTTTGCCTTGGTTGTTTTGATTGCCCTTGCTACCTCATGACTAGTTAGCAAATTATCCCTGACCTTCACAAGTATTGGATCGTGAGCAAATTGATCCCCACTACTTGTGACTTTTTTGTGTTTTTTAGGAGCACTTCTTGAGCCTGGGATACCTGGCACATGAAAACCATTGGAGCTACAACTTAGATCAAATAACCCAAACAGCTACGACTAAATGCTGGGGACCAGTTATTTTGATTTTGGCACTCCTCGACCTTTGACCATGACAATTTGACCTACCTATTGCATGGTGTGGTATACGTGCAATCCCACCCTTTATAGTGTTCACACTCAAACCTTCACCATATCTATCCATTTCTCTATCAAATCGACACTCGATCTCAGGTTCCCTTCCCTTGACTCCCGCTTTGAGGGGGGAACACCTCATCCCATACTTGGAGCAGCTTACTCTTATTTTTGTCTTGCAGTTTGTCAAGAATAACCAACAAGACAAAAAGGGGCAAATATAGACACTGAAATCATGTATATCCCTTGGTCATCCTCCCCCCTTGGTCTCTTTGGTCCACTTCTAACACATTCCTAACCCACACAATTATTAATTTAAAATAAAAATCAACTATTTTAAATTAATAACCCCCTTGCCACATCACCCATGACACTTCACTCCACCTCAAATCCCTCTCCTTGGATGCCTCCCTCACCCCATGCCAAGTCTTAATTACTTAAACCCCATCTTAACCCTTCCACTAGCCTCTCACGCTCATTTAAGCCACTCTCAGATCATTTTCCAATGGCAATCAACCCTGGCAGTTGGAAGAACAGGCAAAAGACTAAAAATAGCCTTTTTCCCATTTTTTTTGTCGACGTCAGTCAGTATTTAGCCAATGCCAGCAGTATTGCTGATGTCAGTTCCATTAAAACTAACTTTCAGCTTCTATTCTCCCCCCCCCGCAAACATGAATTCTTGGCTCCAAGCTTCCAGCTCTCTTGCTCCTCGACTCCTCGTAGGCATTAACATTTTAACAACACTCTCCAGGCTCAGAGGTTCTGCACCAGTCATTCCACACTAGATTAAAGATTACACGACATCTCCAGCATCAGCCACAATGGAAATAGCTCTCCTACACCTCTGCCTCTCCACCCATAGCTAAGTATTTGTATTGGTCTTGTTTTACTGTCCTTTTAAACACATTAGCAATTAGACTACTGCCCATTTTCAAGCACTCTTGACACGACCCAATTTGCTCATCCCAGAGAGGCTAAAAATCCTTCTCTCATCCTTATCTCCCTTTTATCCCTATCCTCCATTTGATCTCTCATTTAGGCCACACTTTCTGCCTTGTAAACCCAGCACAAGTCACCAAACTCCCACAGACACCCCAAACCACTTTGCTGACTACAAACAGACTTGAGACTCATCCAAAGCCTTACTACCCCAATTGATGCCAGCCACCAGGCCCATTTCCCCTACCGACACTGGTAGACTGATCGACGCCGATGACCTTGACCAATCGATGCTAGCAAAAATACCAATGTTGGCGACTGTGGAAGATAGATTGCCACATACAGGTATGCATTTGTTTCCATTTCTTTTGTTCAGTCCTTTATCATTTCCTTTTCTAGCAACATTATTCTCTATAACAACAAGTGGACTGTCATCCTTCCAGGAAGTCTTTTCACTTCTAGGATCAAGCTTTGCTTGGTAGTCTACTATCTATCTATCTAACAACCTCTTTGTTTGAGTCTCTTTCTTCTACATGTGTCATCCTCCACAGCCAAAGAGGAGTTCCTTCAGTCGTCTGAATTCAGTGCGCAAAACTTCATCCAGGTACGTACAAACCCCTAACCATTTTATCTTAGTTTCCTATTCTTTTTGAATTTGAAAAGTGAAAACTTGTTGGAAAGAATAGTTTATGTTCTATGCATGTCTGAAGTTATGCTAAAATTATGCATTTTTTCTTATATTGGGAAGGGCATTCTTAAGGTCAAAATGGGTGGTGAGTTTGTCAATTGGGAATGATGAGAGGCCAATAACATGGTCCTACACATTTTCCTCCCATCCATACATGTTGGAAGTGACATTTTACCATGAAGAAGGACTAAAAATGGAATTATGGAATAACAGCTTAAACTTTGACAATATTTGTTGTTAATGTTTCTACCCTTATAAAAAGTAGTGAAAATGTATTTATGGGTTGACTTAGATCTTGGGATCATGAAAACACATGTAATTCACACACACACACACACACACACACACACACACACACACACACACACACACACACACACACACACATATTATCCAAGTGATTTATTTTCACCTAGGGGTCCCAGAGGTAAAAATGCCTATTAGAGCTTGAGAAGTTACATCTTCACTACCAAAAAGTTGCATTTTAAGACCCATTACTATAACTTATGCTATGAATTGATCTTGAAGGTTTGGTAAAAGCTTTCAGAGGTATGAGAAGTTTTTTTAAACACCCATATGAGGGATTTTATAATTCATTGAAATAACTTATAGTTTACATTATATGCATGTCTAAATTTAGGCTAAAATTCTGCATTTTCTTGTATTGGGAAGGGTGTTCTTGAGCCTAGAATGTGTGGTGGACTTGTCAGTTGGGTGTGACATAAGGCCAAAAACATTATCCTATACATTATCCTCCCATTAATATGTGTTGTTATTTCCATTTTGTAGTGAAGAAGCACTAGAAATGGATTTCTTGAACAATAGCTTGAACTTTGACAACTTTTATTATCAATGTTTTCACCCTCCTTAACAATAGTGAAAATGTATTTCTGGGTGGACTTGGACATTAGGATCATAGAAACATGTGTCATTCACCTATATAGATGTCCTCTAAGTGATATATTTTCACCTAGGGGTCTTGGAGGTAAAAATGCCTATTCTAGCTCATGAAGTTGTCTCTTCACTGCCAAAAAGTTATATTTTAGGACTCGTTATTGCAACTTATGCAATGAATTGCTCTTACATATTTTACCAACGTGATTTAGATTTAAATAAGATTTTTTAGACACACAAATTAGGGATCTTATGATTCATATAAATAAATTATAGATTTCATTCTATACATGTTTGAAGTTAGGCCTGAATTCTACATTTTTCTTGTAGTGGGAAAGGCATTATTGAGTCCAGAATGGGTGGTGGGTTTGTCAATCAGGCATGATGAGAGGACATGAACATGGTCCTCGTAATTATATAACAATCCAAATGTATTTTTAGTGTTATTTTATAGTGAATAAGTAGTAAAATTAGAGCTCTCAAATAATAGATCAAACTTTGACAACATTTATTATCAATGTTTTCGCCCTCCCAAATAATAGTGAAAATGTATTTCTAGATGGACTTAGATGTCATGGTCATGGAAAACATGTCATTAACCTATCATACACATGGTAATGATATGATTTAATCATACACAATACATTAGAACTACATTTGAAGGTTTGCATGAGCTTGATTATACTATTGGTGAAGTGAGAGAATGTTGTTTATCTTCCTCTAATGGTGTTAGGAAGGTTAGATACACCTTAGAATATATGAAAAAAATTTGAGAAGGTCTCAATTCTGATGGAACTGTATAAACCCTAAGATAGACATAATGAAGAGAAATTGACCTTAGAAGGAAAATGATTAAGGAAGAAGTTATAGAATTTGATATGTACTTGTTTTAATACCATATTCTTACGATCTGGTGGGTTCCATGTTTTAAATAATCTCTGTATGTCTGATTTGATAGTATGAAGATTACAAAACCTATAGGGGTTAAGGTAATCATGTTTGAATATAAATAAAAAGGGTCATATCTATACATCTTAGCCTTATGAGTGAAATGAAAGTCTGTGTAAGAGAATAAAGGCATGTGATAGATGATTTTAAAAAAAACATTAGTCTTGGTAAGCTAAAAGGAGCATAATGTGAGGAAAAGTATCATTAATCTCTAAGAGACCAATATAAGTGGATCTATAAGAGAGGATAAGAAGATATAATAGATGCCATATATAGAGTGTTGCTAGTGACCTGAATGGTTAAGCAATTAGAGAACTCAAAGTCAATTTTTGCAAACAAATTATTTTAAGGGTAAGGTCCTAGTTTCATGAATTGGTGATAGAGTTTTTACAAATAAATTCATAGTGAAAAATCTCATTAGTAAGATTTTTCATTTAATATAACCAATTATATTTTTCCCACTATCACATGACTTTCACATATGGTGTTAGTAAATTATATTTTTCCCACTTTTACATAGGGTGTTAATACTTATCTTGAAAAAACCAAAATCTAATGACAATTGTTTGAATATGATTTTTGAAATGTTTGCACAATAGTGGAAGTGACCTCACCCAAAATTATGAAAATTATGGACAAATCCAAATGTATAATGTGTCATGGATGATTCAAACATCTACATAACATTGGGGGTACTTCAAACATGTGATAGTCACTCTTTGTAATGCATTAATGATTTTGTTTATATGGTCTTAATGTCTATTATTTATGCATTGAGAGACTTGTATTTAAAAAAACATAAATTATTCTCCTTGCCCTAGAATGGTCAGAATATCTTAATCTTATGGAAAATAAAGTGAGATTTAAAGGTATGTGTTGAGTGTTGTTAGAACTATACAACACCATCCAAGCATTAAATTTTATAAATGAAAGTAAGTAAAGAGATATACAAACCATAGATCAGTGTTAAAATATACCATGGGAAATTCTATCTTTTCAAAACAATCAATTTGCTTATGATTTTTTTATCTCTATAGAATGTTTGTGAGTTATTAATAATTACCTAAGAATGCTCAGTGTGTTTTTTAATGATTCTTTGTATTAAACAAACTACAATGCTTGTATAATTATAGATAATTAATTTGAATAGGACCATATTGGTGTGCTAAAATCAACATGAAATGAGTTTAAGTGAAAAGAAAGAACATGAGAACAAGTGCATCTTGACTTGGCGAATACTAAAATAAGGGCCTTATATTCTTAGGGGCAGTTTAGATATACTTATGGGCATCATAGGTGCTCTAGACACCTAAAATTATAAAATGTGGATCACTGGTCAAACATTACACTTCATTGTTGATAATGGAAGTAAAAAAACCTCATTTCTCATAAATTAGTTTTATTAATATGATAAAAAAATCCATAAAGGCTTAAAAATGAAAATGTAATAAAATGTCAAGTGAATGACGTATAGGCACATGTATTATGTAAATAATACATAGATTGCCATATAGGCATACAAAAAATGTCTACATTTCCATATAGACATATAAAAGGCTTATAAAAAATGTGTACATTACCATATAGGCATACAAAAAAGTACATAATGTAAAATGCAAGATAATCATCAAATAAGCTCCCTCTCTTTACCTTCCTTAAAGAAGGCCCTCCCTAGGATGCCCTACTGGTAGATGGAGATCCCTCAAATGCATTGGAGTACTCCAAGGTCTGACTATAGGTCCTATGCTCATATGTTGCTTTCAGTTGAACCTATTAAAATACAAGTATTATTAGAACATTAACATAAAATACATGCAAGTTAAGAAATTAATTTTAAAATAGAATTAAAAACATTTAAACATGCACTTACTACAATCTCATGGCCCCGATCAATCTTATTATGATGATTCATTAAGTCATTGGTAGGTTGAACTATACAAACAAACATCTGAAATAAGGAAGAAACATTAGAAATTTCCCTACTAATCATCTTAATGGACTATCAAATGTCATGGGATAACCTTGCATACATAATGCATTCACATAAGTTATATTTATTGTTGGGGATCAACCAACAATGGATTACACTTGTGAAAGCAATAAACGCGAAAATAAATCAGATAGATAAGTAACTGAAATGATAAATAGCACAGAACAAGATATACAAGAAAACACCCTGAAAACTTGTATTAAAACTCTTTACAATAGGAATACAATTTGAAGAAACTTCGTTCTTCCACACCTCTCACAGATGCACACAAGATCTCTCACTAGATCTCTATTCCTCAAGAGCTCTCTCTCAAGTACAATCAAATCCAACAACCTGGATTGATGCAACTCAGTACTGTCCTTCAAACATTCACAATGTTCTACTTTTACAGTTCAATTCTCATACACACAAAATAGCTAAGAAGATCTTTCCTACATATAGAAAATAGGAAACTTAAGCATGCCTTTACAACAAACAGTTAACCTCTTCAACAAGGGCTCTAAAAATAACATTGCTAATAATAGAGATGCGAGCTTGAGTCCACAACTCAAACTCATCATGCAAACACTCGCTTCTGTCCTCGAAAATAGCTTTTTGGACACGCAGGTAACCAACGTCGGTTCCTGCCTATTCGCCTGTGACCGTCGCCGGCTGACCCTACTGCCGACGTTGGCGCCTTTGTAACTGCAACTGACCAACATCGGTCGCTCCTGACCGACGCCGGCGTCTGTCTAGACCCGAAACTATTTTGTATGCTCCTTGGTGAAGCTTTTAGCTCCACACCCTAACAATCTCCCACTTGGAGATAAACCAGCTGCACCAGTACCTGTACAGCAACATCTTCTAGCTCCTCCATCTTCAACTCAATCATGAAGACCAATAGAAGTTAAATGAAGATTCAACTTCTCCTTAGTAACTGGCTTTGTTAGCATATCAGCAGGATTCTTGTCTGTATGGATTTTCTCCAGCTTCAACTCACCATCTTCCAATACCTGCCGTATGAAGTGATACCTTAGCTGTATGTGCTTGGTTCTTGAGTGAAAAGCTGAGTTCTTAGCCAAATGGATTGCACTCTGACTGTCACTATACAATCTGCAACTTCCATGCTCCCTTCCAAGCTCTTCCATGAACCGTGTCATCCATATCATCTCCTTGCTAGCTTCTGTAGCTGCAATGTACTTTGCTTCTGTAGTTGATAAGGCTACAACCTTTTGCAACTTAGATATCCAGCTAACTACTGTTCTGCCTACAGTAAAAACATAACCTGTAGTGCTTCTCCTGCCATCCAAATCACCTGCCATATCTGAATCTACATATCCATGTAGAGAAGTATCTGAACCTCCATAGCACAAGTGTCTACTGTTGGTTCCTCTCAGATATCTAAGGATCCATTGAACTGCTTTCCAATGTTCCTTTCCTGGATTGGCCATATACTTACTTACCACTCCCACTGCTTGGGCAATATCTGGTCTAGTACATACCATTGCATACATCAAACTTCCTACCGCGGAAGAATATGGAACCTTACTCATGTACTCTACCTCATCATGTGAATTAGGACATTGTTCTTTACTTAATTTGAAATGTCCAGCCAAATGTGTGCTTACCGGTTTAGCATCCTGCATATTGAACCGTTTCAACACCTTGTCCACATAATCTTCTTGAGACAATATCAACCTGTGATTTTTCCTGTCTCTCTTAATGCTCATGCCAAGGATTTTCTTTGCTGCTCCCAAATCCTTCATAGCAAACGTTTGAGCTAATTTTACCTTAAGCTCTGAGATGTCCTGCATGTGAGACCCTGCAACCAGCATGTCATCTACATATAATAATAGAATAATATATCTACCATTATCAAATCTCTTGAAATACACACAATGGTCTGATTGACATCTGCTGTAGCCATGCTCAGTCATAAACCTGTCAAATTTCAAGTACCATTGTCTAGGAGCTTGCTTGAGGCCATACAAGCTTTTCTTCAACCTGCACACAAACTTCTCCTTACCCTTGACTTCGAATCCTTCTGGCTATTCCATGTAAATTTCCTCATCCAAATCTCCATGAAGAAATGTTGTCTTAACATCTAGCTGCTCAAGATGCAAATCCTCAAAAGCAACCAAAGACAATACAACCCTTATTGAAGTCATTTTAACAACTAGAGAAAAAATCTCACCAAAGTCAATACCTGGCTTTTGTGCAAATCCTTTAACAACCAATCTGGCCTTATATCTCATATGTCCATCCTCACCTTCCTTTAACCTGTAGGTCCATCTGTTCTTCAGTGTTCTCTTACCAGCTGGCAACTCAACCAAATCCCATGTTTGGTTCTCTCTTAAGGACTCCATCTCCTCAACCATGCCACGCTCCCACTTACTCCTAGACTCCACCTGTAATGCTTCTTCAAAACTTTCTGGTTCTCCACCATCAGTTAGCAATAAATAATATAAGGAAGGATAATATCTAATTGGAGGCTTACTTACCCTTTTAGACCTCCTGATGGGTGTCTTGGACTCGTTCTCAACAATCTGTCCACCCAAATTTTCTGACAGTGACCGATCTCGGCCACCTGTAGACCTGTTACTGGCCGACGCCGGTTCTTTTTGGCCGACGTCATTTCTTGGTCTGCCGACGTCGGTCTCTGTATGACCGACATCGGTTTCTGTACTGCCGACGCCGGTTCCTAACCTGCCGACGTCGGTCTCTGTGTTTTCCTGTAAGTGATTATTTCCTTTTCCCGTGAGCTCATTTTGGACCATAACTTCATCCAATTCACCATTGCTCTGCCCAGATTGATCCAGCTTCCTTATCTGATCACTGTACATCACTCTTTCATTGAAAACAACATCACGGCTCCTAATTACCTTGTTAGTTCCTAGATTCCAAAATTTGAAACCAAAATCATCTGAGCCATAGCCAATAAACGTGCACCTCATAGACTTAGCGTCAAGCTTCTTTCTATTTTCCTTATCTATGTGCACAAAGGCTTCACAACCAAAAACTTTGAGATATGAGAGATCTACCTTTTTGCCTGTCCATGCCTCTTCTAGGATTCCACCATCTAGAGCTGTAGAGGGTCCTCTATTGATCAGGTACACTGCGGTGTCAACTGCTTCTACCCAAAACTCTAAGGGCAACCCTGCATGCAATCTCATACATCTTGCACACTCCATAATAGTTCTGTTCATCCTTTCAGCAATACCATTCTGCTGAGGTGTCCTTGGAACCGTCCTTTGCCTTCGAATTCCATGAGTGTAACAATACCAGTTAAACTTTAGACTGCAGAACTCACCGCCATTATCGGATCTCAAGCACTTTAATCTTCTGCCTGTTTCATTCTCAACCATGGCTTTCCAAATCTTAAAAGTCTCAAAAACATCAGATTTCTTTTTAATACAGTAGATCCATACCTTCCTTGTAGCATCATCTATGAATGTGACATAGTACCGTGATCCGCCAATAGAGGCTACCTGAGCCGGTCCCCACACGTCTGTGTGAACAAGCTGCAACTTCTGCCTTTTCTTAGTAGACCCAATCTTGAGAAAACTAACCCTTTTTAGTTTTCCAAATACACAATGCTCACAAAATTCTAGATCCAAACTTTTCAAATCTGAAAGCATACCTTTAGACTTAAGAATTGACATCCCCTTCTCACTCATGTGGCCAAGCCTTGAGTGCCACAATTTAGCATCCACATCTGAAGTAGATAAAACTGAAGGAGATTTGTTAGTAACACAATTACACAAATAGAGAGTACCTTCTCTCTTACCTCTAGCCATAACGAGTGCACCCTTGGTCACCTTCCAAGAATCTGCTGTGAGAGTTACTGTACAACCCTCATCACCTAGCTTACCTACAGAGATCAAATTTCTCTTCAAACTAGGAACATGCATCACATCTCTCAACACCCATGTGTTGCCATTCTGCATCTTTAGCTACACTTTACCTTTGCCAGTAATATTACAAGGCTCATCATCCCCTAAGTATACTATTCCAAAATCTCCTTGGATATAGTCACTAAAATATTCCCTGTTAGGAGTAGCATGAAAAGATGCACCAGAATCTAATACCCAAGACTCTATATTATTATGTAGAGAGAAAATTAAAGCATCCTGTGCAATACCTGCAATCTTGGCTTCTTCCTTTCCTTCGTGCTGGTTGTCCTCCTTAGGCTTTGACCAACAATCTCTGCTTATGTGCCCCATCTTTCCACAGTTCCAGCATTGTGGCTTCCTGCCATTTCTGGATTTAGATCTGCCTTTCCCTTTAGACTTGGATCTTGCTCTGCCTTTCTTGCTCTTCTCTTTCTGCCTTCCCCTGCTCTCAAAACTTAAAGCATTCCCAGATGCCTCTTCTGTTCTTTTCTTGTGTATTTCCTCATTCAAGATAACACTAACAACATCCTCTACTTTCAAAATATTTGATGCAGATGCAGTATTAGAAACTGCCATTACTAAGCCATGCCAGCTTTCAGGCAAAGAACATAATATCAAAAGATCTTTTATTTCATCTTCAAATACAATATTGACTAAACTTAACTGATTAACAATACCATAAAAATCATTCAGGTGATTAGAGACAGATCCACCTTCTTGCATATGCAAATTAAATAACTGCTTCATTAAATATACCTTATTTGAAGCTGAGGGTTTTTCATACAAATTTGCTAACGTAGTCATTAACTCTATCGTAGTTTTTGCCTATGACAAATTAGATATCACAGTGGAGGCCAGACTCAGTCTTATAGACCCAAGAGCCTTTCTATCAAGAACTTCCCATTCTTCATCCTCCATGTCCTTGGGCTTCTTTGCTATCCCACCTAACGGTAAGTAAAGATCCTGCTGATACAGATAGTCCTCTATCTGCATTCTCCAGTGTTGATAGTTCTTGCCATTGAACTTTTCCATTCTCAACTTACTTTCTTCTGCCATTGCTTCTCCCACTCAAACAGAAATCCCTGTGAGCAACCTGTAATCCAAACACACTACACAGATCTGAACAACCTGTTAGTGAACCTGAGCTCTGATACCACTTGTTGGGGATCAACCAACAATGGATTACACTTGTGAAAGCAATAAACGCGGAAATAAATCAGATAGATAAGTAACTGAAATGATAAATAGCACAGAACAAGATATACAAGAAAACACCCTGAAAACTTGTATTAAAACTCTTTACAATAGGAATACAATTTGAAGAAACTTCGTTCTTCCACACCTCTCACAGATGCACACAAGATCTCTCACTAGATCTCTATTCCTCAAGAGCTCTCTCTCAAGTACAATCAAATCCAACAACCTGGATTGATGCAACTCAGTACTGTCCTTCAAACATTCACAATGTTCTACTTTTACAGTTCAACTCTCATACACACAAAATAGCTAAGAAGATCTTTCCTACATATAGAAAATAGGAAACTTAAGCATGCCTTTACAACAAACAGTTAACCTCTTCAACAAGGGCTCTAAAAATAACATTGCTAATAATAGAGACGCGAGCTTGAGTCCACAACTCAAACTCATCATGCAAACACTCGCTTCTGTCCTCAAAAATAGCTTTCTGGACACGCAGGTAACCGACGTCGGTTCCTGCCTGTTCGCCTGTGACCGTCGCCGGCCGACCCTACTGCCGACATCGGTGCCTCTGTAACTGCAACTGACCGATGTCGGTCACTCCTGACCGACGCCAACGTCTGTCTAGACCCGAAACTATTTTGTATGCTCCTTGGTGAAGCTTTTAGCTCCACACCCTAACATTTATCATGTAAGTATGTAGAAAATTTATTAAAAAATATAGATCTTACAACTCAAAATTACAAGTTAATATGTACCTATGTGAGGGCCCATGATGATGACATTATTGTATAAATGCCTATGTTTGTCTCTACTCTCAATGATAAAGGAGTGTCTACTAGAGACATCAAGTGAACAAATAATGTCTCACTTAGATTTCTATAAAGTATCAAAGATATATGGAATTTTTTTCTCCTTTATAAAATAAAGAGTGTAAAATTAACTAAAAATTTTACCTTTTTATAATTAAAATGTGTCATTATAACTTATATAGATGCATTAGTGGATGGGCTTGTCAGAGACTTGTTACTTTCAATAACCAGATGACTCATATATTGATCAAAATGCAAATTTCAACACCAGTTCTGTATCATGGGCCACTTTGAGGGGGATACCTCCTTTAGAGAAAGGATCTATTATATTTCTTCTTCAATACTCTATAACACCATATACCCCTATACTTATACTATTTCTTACCTATATCTCTCCATATGTTAAAACATGTGGGATTATTCCCTATCCTATTATACCCCTCTAGATGCATTATATTCCATCCCCCTTAAATATGCTTCACCTTCAAAACATGATAAGAAATAGGAGGACCAAATGAAATCTAGACCAAAAATAAGTTGAAGACCAGATGGAAGCTTTACCATGCATGTATTTATGCTTCCACTTCTTTTGTCTATGTTATGATAAGAGCATGTACAATAATAACTCAAACACAAGCAGTAAAATAGGTGGTGGATGTGCATAAAGACGAATGAATAGAATAACCACAACTAGAATCTGGTAGTGAGATTTGAGTAATGAAAGTTGAACTCGATGATGATCACCTCAAATATAGAACATGGGTACACAAAATAGTTGTCCTTATGAACCAACTAAGGGGATATGACATCCCATGTAGCATTTATTCCCAAGGGAGGTGGAGCCTTGATTCTATGCTTGGCCTTTGTGATTGCCAGCTTTGGTTCATCTAGGGTCTGCTCAAGCATGGTGGTTTCTTGAGTGGATTCACTGGAGGAGTGTTTAGGCACTTCTAGTGCTTGCTCTAGTGATTTTGTGATCTAAAAGAGCATTATTTGGAGGATTTACCAGTTGAGGTGGTATTCAGTGAGCTTGGATAAGCCCACTACTTCCATCATTGTCTGAGGGTGCCACATTTGAACCTCTACTTGAATCACATCTTGAAGTCTATTGATGAAGCAACGAATGAATAATGAAGTAGAGTTTCCCTTGGTTAATGTCTTGAACTCAGCTTGATATTCTCATACTATGATGATTTGTCAAAGTTGAGTTAATGCACCAGTGAGATGATTTCCTAAGAGAATGGGAAACCCCATGAAAACCAAAAGATTAAATGTCAGTTTCAATCGATAATGCACTCATTACAATATGACTAATTTTTTTTATTTTTTATTTTTTATTTTTTAACACTAACACAAGACAAGATGACTAGATAATAATTATTAGACTAAACTACACTTGACTAGGATATTGATAATTGACACAATATAAAACAAAATGAAAAAACATATATAAAAAGTAAAATGATGACTCATATAATATCCCAAATACACCACTAGAGATATATTTGACTTGTAGTAATCCTAAAACCATTAATACCTAAGATGGTGTTTATTATTAAGGTGATGATAGTAAACAACATGGACTATTAAAATTAATGACAAGTGTAAAAAATTGACACCTCTGACTATATTGTGTAACATGTATACATAAAAATTGAAAGCTAAAATGTTAAACAAAAACAATGAAAACCTAAATCTAAACAAATAGACAATAGTGTTATAGATAATACCTAATATAATAGGCAAGTCAAAAAACCATAAAGTTAGTTAAGAAAACCATGGTGGGGAGTGCATAGTGGTTTGGGAAAGGTAACAGGAGTCGAGGTGGATGAGGGTGGTCGGTGAAGGGATCGAGGCCAAGAAAGAAGATGTGAGTGGACATCGAGCACCGGTTTAGGTAGAGGTGAGGGAGCTAAGGTAGATGAGTGGAGATCAAAGAGAAAAGAAGCTCAATGTAGAACTAATGTGGAGGGGAAGTGAGTAGTATGACTAGGGGAAAGGATAATAACTTGTGATAAGTTAAGGTAAGCATGATCCAAATTGATCTATGAAGGAAGCTTGAGCTAAGAGACCAAAGGTGAGTGGTGAGGATGTTGTGGTGATGATGCCATGTGAGAGGTGGGTTGACATTGTAGGAGTTGAATCCTCAAGCTAATATAGAACCATAGATCTTGATGAGTCTTCATCGATCTAGATGGATTTGTATGATGATGCAATCCTTAATAATAATGTAGAGTTGTATCAATGTTCTAAGTGGGTCTCCAAAATATTGTATGAAGGCTTAAAGACATCCAAGGTCAGTTCAAGTAGGTAGAAAATGACTTGCATTTCCAAGGCCAATCTGAGATTGATGAATGTAGATCGAGCCAATGTTTGGTAGCTGAGTGAGTTACGACTACTAGGAGAAGATTGTCTACAGAGTAGTAGCCACTCCTTTGCCTTAGACACTTTTTGTCACTACCTTTTTTATTTCTCTATGTTCTTCAAAACCCCCTGTAGATATCAAGTGGAGTACTTTGCATGCCAAGAAGATGGGACAATCCATAGTAGTAATGGTGGAGAGCCTAGTTCTATTAGATCCAGACAAAATCGAAGGTGCATAAACCCTTGATTTAGATTGGAAAAATTTATAGAATCAATACCAAATAAAATCTATTTCCCATGTAATGGAAAACAAAGAAAAATAAACTCATATTGTAGATTTGAGACTAGTATGGCAACCTTGTAGATTTACTACAAAACAAATTGAGAAACCTCACAAGTAAAAAGATGAAAAATTTGTAACACTAAAAATTATTTCTAGCTACACCATAACTAACTCCAAAGAAAACTAAATGACTGAATATCTTCTCTCAAATCTCATTCTATTGCAACAAAAACAAAATTGGCCAAATTACCTAGGAAAGTTCTTTGATACCAATGTCAAAGACCTGTTACTTTTAATAACCATATTGACTCATATATTGATCAAAATGTAGATTACAAAACTAGTTTTGTATCATTGGACACTTTGATGGGGCTACCTCCTTTAGATGAAGGCTCTATTATAATTCTTATTTGATACTCTATAACACCATATACCCCTATACTTATATTGTTTCTTACCTATCTATCTCCATATGCTAAATCATGTGGGATTATTCCCTATCCTATTATACCCCTCTAGGTACATTATAGGGCCAATAGTTGTCTCCACTCATAGTGATGGATGAGTGTCTACTTCAGACACCAATTGAACAAACAAGGTCTCACTTAGTTTTCTATAAAGTATCATATATATATGGAATTTTTCTTCTTTATTAAACCAAGAATGTACTATTAAATCAAATTTTTTTCTTTGTATAAATAGGTAGATGTAGCATTGGATGAGCTAACAACTGGCTTTGTATATGTAAATAATGGCTACGTAAGATCAAATCTTACAAATATGGATTGTGATGATGAAGGCACCATGTCCTCCTGGAACATAAAAAATTACATATATATTATTAATTTTATGTTTAAATTAATTGTAATATTTTAAATTTGTAAATATAGGTTAAATTTGACATGAAATTTATATAAAAGATACATGCGTCCATGTGATGGCCAGTGACTACACACCAAATGTGCATGCTAAAAACTCTTCACTCAAGACTATATCATATAACCCCTCTGAACCACCATGACATCATAATTATAAGGTCTAGTACATATATATCCATACTATCTATAAAGATACAGTCAGGTACTCACACTAGGTGGCATATCTCCAACATCAGTCACTGAAATCCTACTCATATGTTAAATGAGTGTATCAATAACCACACTAATTGCATGAAGAGTGTTGATATCCATGACTTGCTTCATTGTAGAGGGGATCTTGAGATGAAGTTATTTTTGGGTATGGATCCTTACAGGTTGATTAGGCATATGATGTACACTTGGTCGATTCTATGTAGAGCCTTTCCCTTTCCCTTGGCCTTGAAACCCACCATAATGAAAATAATTTAGAATATTATTGAGGATAAATTCACATTAGAGTTTACTCAAAAAATACAATAGGACCTCATGGTAGTTACATGATGGATAATTACATAACATTGACCTTAAATCCTATAAATTAGATTTGATCAAATTATGTTGGAACCTATGTATTGGAAAACATATAACAGTTACTAGAAATGGTGCATTGGTGGTTGGGTCAATAAAATAATACACAAATGGCTTATTTTTATGTTTATTTGATTTTAACCTCATGTGATGACAAATTTTTAGCATAATAATCCCTACAAATATCCTGATACGATGCCCATGTGTTAATTTAACTCATTGTTATGTCAACTTGACCCAATATAGAATCTAGGTTATTGGCTAGATAGGTGTGGTGGGTGTTGGTGGATGTGGGATCCCTCATTCTCCTCATTACTTTCTCAATTTCAATTTTATTTTTGACAATATCTGAAACTAAATTCTCTTGGTTGCTTGGGGGATCTTGTGTAATTATATGAGGGTTAGGTGGAGGAATATGAAGTTATGAGGGTTAGGTAGAGGGTTAGACAGAGGATTATGAGGGTTAGGTGGAGGATTAACTAGAGGATTAGGAGGGTTAGGTAGAGGGTTAGCCACATGATTAGTAGGGTTAGGAGGATAGTTATGGTCTCTTGTAGTGGATTGGTATATTTTAAACAAATAATTTACAAATTAAACAATGTAAAAAATAAAAAATGGTAAAATATATGGTTAATAGGTGTAGTTTTTTATCACTTATTTCATCTACATGGTGGCATTGTGAAGTTTGGGATGTGTCAAACTTTCCAATGGACTTTTGGTTAGTTATGAGGTCTTTGGAGGAGAAATGCAATCACAAAATAGTACTTACAAGTTGGAAAATTTTTAAATGGTAGTGTTTAACTATGGATTTTTTTTAAACATACATATGTAATACATACACATTGCCCCATTATGCATACACATTATCACATAATGTGTATGCGTTATGGATCAACAATTACTAAGCCATAATGTGAATAACATGTATGTGTTATAGGGTATGTCCACATAATTTTACCCCAACTTCATGCACATGCCCAAAAGAGGAAGAAAGGAGAAATATGGCATGGATAACACCATGTGTTTTTGGAATAAACAGGACAAAATTTTCATGGAGAAAGGAAACCTCTAAATAAATGATAGAATCTCTCATGGAAGAAGAGTATTCTAGTATTGAGAAGACACTAGAAATGCATACAGATGGTGTAACTCAAGATGTTTAACATGTTATGAAAATTGATCTCATAGAGTATGAGGATGAAAATTAAGAGAAGAAATAAGATGATGTAGTCTTAATGTGTCATCAAGAGGAGGATAAATATATTAGGATATCTCTTGAAGAAGATAGACATATATATGATTGCATGCAATAAGGTAAATTTGGAGATGAGGTTGATTTACAATTCATAAGAGATATTACTCTCATAAATCACAAAGGGGAATATAAGGCCATGAAAGAAGAGGAATATAGAGCATTTTTAGATATGGGCATTGTAAGTGTGAAATTGAAAGGGTATAGTGTTGACTTAAGTGGATTCACAGTGAAGGATGATCCTATCATTTTTTATTTGGATAAGATAATTGAGGTTGAAAGAAAGGCAAAAATTATCCTTGCAAGTATACATGAATTTATACAATAATTGAGGAAACAAAGAAAGACAAGTAAAACCAAAACCAACTATGAACCAAGAGACTCAAAATTTCTAAAAGATGGGGGGGATAATGTAATTGATTATTAACTATTGTTGGTTATTGTAAGCTAATTAAGAGTCTAGTTAAGAGTCATTGTTTAAGAGTTTGTTTCTAAATAATGGAATTTCCTATGACTACCTTGTTCTTGTGGAGTTAAGATAACAATTGGAGTTACACGTGTTATTTTTATAATTAATAAGTCTAGTAAAGAGTCTACTTATAGTAGGGTATGTATACGGAGTTGGGGGACAATTCTATAGACATTTTAGGCAATGCAATCATGTTATTAAATACGTTTTCATGTTATTTAGTTAATATGATCATTTTTCTTAAATTATGGCTCAATATTTACTAAGCCATAACACAATCACGTTATTGAGAAAACAATAACACGTACGTGTTAGTGTAAATTCAAATAACATGTACATGTTGTATAACATGTATGCATTATATAATGCATAAACATTATATAATGTGTTATACAATGCATACATGTTATTTAACATTTACGTGTTACTTTGTTATAAGACTAAAACCATCTCCATGAGAATGTGGGAGTTGCACGTGAATCCAACTTTGGGCATAAGCATAAGCCAACTTTGGGATAAGTATAAGTTTACATTTATATTGTAACATTTATTTTCTTATCTTTAAATTTATTTTAGTAAATATAATAAATTAGGGTCACTTAGCATTTGATAGGGTTGGTCTCATAGTTGCATGCCTTACAATGTGAAAAATAATTTTTCAAAATTTAACTAGGTCAGTACTAAGGCATTTTCAGGGTCTAAGTATTAAACCTAAGGATTTCAAGACATAATTTTTGCAATTGATATCAATTTTTAGTAAAAATATAATCATTTTGTAGGTTTTTGTGCCTTTTGGATTGATTTTTAGCATTTATAAGAGTCCTAAGTTTGCCAAAATTGAGTTTTTCAAACCACTCACTTTGAAATTGATGCAAAATGATGTGATTGGGGTAGCATAAGTCACATTGATGACCTGCACACATCAAACAACCACTTTATGATAATTTCACTTGTTCATCATCCCTCCCTCATCCTTGATCACCTCCTACTCATGCCTCATCACCCCTAATCACTCTCTCATCATTATTCATTATCCCTAGTCACTCCCTCATTGACCCTCATTATCCCTAGTCATCTGTAATCACTCCCTCATGAAAATTCATAACTCCATTAACCCTCATTATGCCTCATCATCCCTAATAACTCACTTCTTGTCCCTCATAAATCCCTCATTAACCCTCACCATCCTTTATCATATTTAAACACTCCCTCATCATTTTTAATTACTCCCTCATTGGCTTTCACCATCCCTCATCATCTCTAATCACTCCCTCATTGACCTTTACCATCCCTAATCATTGATTCATCATCCCTAATCACTTATTTCTCATCCCTCATCATCTCTAATCATTCCTTTATTTATCCTCACCATTCCTCATCTTTTATAATCACTCCCTCATTTCCCTACACCATCCCTCATGATGCATAGCCCTATTGTATACTATTCTTGTCCAATCTATTTACCAATATCCAACTAGATTTTACTTTGTATTTTCTTTCTTGATCTCTATCTTTTGTCCCTGCATACATTTCAAATTCACATCTTCATTTTATTCATTTATTCTCCACCATTTTCTGGATGGTTTCACTAAACTCTTCATTCTATTCACCTTACTCAATGCATTCAATCTCTCTTACTTTGAGACTATCCCCCCTTACTAATTTTTATGCTTTATAACAACTTGGATCAAACATTGTCTCTAATTCATTTGGATTTAATAGGGATCTAAAAACTTCCTTCCACTCCTTTGAGTTTTCTCTAACTTCTTCTCAACCCTACTTAACTTCTCAGCACAATCCTCATATCAAACACTACCTCTTACTTTGTCATAGACTCTTCTTGTATGAATGAAAATCATCAAATAAACCTCATTTATTGATACCTTATAACATATCCCATCTCTTCACAATGATCCAAGCTTTGGTTCAACTATTTGATAACTTTTTTTTGGCTCTTTCTACTCTTGGATTAGGTCTTTAGGTTTCCTTTTACCCTGTCTACCACACAGTCCACCCCCATTCATACTTATCCATACTTACACAACTTAAAAGCACTATATTATATTTTTTCATGTTGAACTCAAACTTTTAACCAAATTCATTAATTATTTATGGTTAAAACTCCTAAAAACTCACTTTGAAAGTAGAAACCCTAATATAGGGTTTGGATTGGTTTTATAGACCCGAGAAGGGTCAAAATGAGTTTTCAATCTTCCAAAGGTGTTTCCAGTGAATTTTACTATTGGATTAGGTGTTATTTGACTCTATACACATTTTCCAAGTGTCATATTTTCCTTTTTAAGCTACAGTAGATTGACTTAACCAAATTTGAATAGACTATGTACTCAGTCACAGGTCTGTAGTAATCTGAGAAGAGGTTATTTGTTATAATTCATTAAAGAAAGGGTTATAAATTAACATGAAGGTTGAAAATCCTCTAAAAAATGTTTACATACTTTAAAAAATCAATTCCTTCCATCTATAACACCCAATTTTCCAATTTCCATGAGATACCACTTTGACTGTGTTAAGTTTTTTGATGACTACAGGATTGTGTTAGATTTATTTTTGCTCATCCAAATATATGAAATATATTTGAAAGACTATAATAATTAACGATAATATGAGAATAAAATCACCAACATATATATTTTAATGTTCAATCCAATACATTCATATACCTTTTCACATAAATGGATACTCAGAACTTGTGCTCATAGAAGATAGGGTTGTGTTGTTCAACATAGAATGTCCATAGTAGACTAACAACATACAATGTTTAAAGTATATTAAGGAATTGTTATGTAAATTTATTAATTACTCATACATTCCAAAATTCCACTAAATAGAATCTCCTCTTCCACAATACTCTGACCTTCACTCAAATTTCAAGGCATAGCTTGTAAAAGTAAAGGGTATATATTTTATAATTTGAACATTCAAAATATTTGAAAATCAAATGAAAAATTATATAATCACCATCAAATAAAAGGTATTTTTAACTTAACACTCACACTAAGATCACAAATAACTTGTTACTAATCATGTTTCACAATCATGCACACTGTCAACTATCTTTGCACATATTCAAGAAGATGCATGGTGTATTTGATTTCTTGTTTGCAAATAATAAAAACTTATCTTTATTCACTTATTTGTGCTTCTTTCAATTCATCCTTTAAAATCATACCCCATCCAACTCTCTTTAATCTGACTCTAAATACAAAATAAGACATGGACAAGACTCTTATTACCAAATAACCATAAATTGAATTCTAACTTCTTTTGTATGTTGAGAGTATCCTCAACTAACTCAACTAGTAACATATTTATAAAATATGAGTTTAGGTATATGTGTTGTAACATCTTGAAACCCTTGCTAAAGTCTAACCATACCAAGTTCAACGTTGAACTTATTGAAACAAGATTGAAGTCTCTATGAAAGTTCAAAAATTCAAATGAAAGATTTCGAGGGAAAGTCCAATATAACTCTAATTCAGAACTGACACAAAAATATAAAATTTGAAACAATCCTACATACTTATTATGACCTTGACCACCTTCTAAAGACTCAAAACATGTAAACTAGATCACTATTTATATTGGGTAGTGATGTTCTTGCATCACCTCATCATCCCTAATCACTGCTTCATCATACCTCATAATCTCTGATCACTCATTATTCATCCCTCATCTCCCCTAATCACTCCCTCATTAATCCTTACCATCACACATCATCCCTAATCACTCCCTCATCTTCCCAATCACTCCCTCGTTGACCCTCACCATCCCTATTGACTCCCTAATCATATCTACTCAATTCATCCTCATTCTTAATCACTCCATCTAATACCTTGATGGTGCTATTATTTTGGGGTTTAACAATGTTAGGAGCTAAAAGTGGAGAGTTGAGTGCTAGCACAAAATATAAGGCATAGTGATCAAAATGATGTGGAGAAAAATTTGAAACATAAATATTGGACACTTATGAAAAATTATGGGCATATTAAAAATGATGTAATTCATAATTGAAAATCTATCAGAAAAAGAGAAGCAAGTAAAACCACCATAACACCAAAAATGGGTAGTAAATACATGAGGATCACCAAGATATGCAATTTCCTAAAACCAATCAATTGCTTTCCATATGAGGACATTTTATGTTTCGAATAATTATATTTAAGGCCTTCTATTTTTATGTATATTAATTGAGTCATCATACCAAAGAGTGGAAAATAAATTTCAAATGATTAGAACAAGTAGTCCAAGATTGGAAAGTGGTAATTAATTCATAAGTTCAATATTCAATCCAATGAAGAGTGTCACAATATGAGCTCTCTACTTTCACATCTTGAGAAGTAGGTACAAGTTATATAGCACTATAAAATGCTAAGTAGATAATAGATTATGAACCTGATGATATGGTTGGTACTAAAAGTATCTCTACTTCCCCCAACAAGAAATTATATGAATTAAAAATATTGTTTCATTAACAAATGTAGATCAATGGTGAGATAATACACTTCATCAATTATAATGGAAGTTAGAAGAATTTAATTTCTCCTAAATCATATTTTCAAAAATTGAACTTGAAATTTATACATCATCCATAACCATATGCTAGTGTATGGTCTAGTATAGGCCTTGAGAAATGGATCACCTAGTAGTGTCACTTGGTGTACAAAATCAAAAATTTTAAAGATGAAATCCTTTGTGACATATCACCATTATAGGTGTGTAATGTTTTACATGTGGTCAACCATGTATTTACCATCTACATGTAGTCTATATAGTAAATCCTTGAAATTTTGTGATAGATTGTCATGATATGAAATACCATATATCGTAGTTAGTTCATAAGCTTTCAGTCATTAGTGCCAGGAAGTGCAAGAATATTGTTAGTTCTAGTAAGAAGTATACTCTTAATGGTAATAATTAAATGTTAATGACATTCTTTGTCACCATATCATGGTGTGGTTTATCCAACTATAATAAAGACAAAATAATTGAACCATAAACAAGATGAATACAAGGATATCTTTCAGTCACCTAAATAAGTTCCTGCATACTATACACTAAACAATACTATTGATTTTATCCCTTAAATACCTTTAACTCAAACCTATTTATACAACATATCATTTCTAGAGAATGAATAGATCAAGTGGTAGATCCATGAAATCATGGATAATGGACACATCATGCCTAAATCATTGCCTTGTAGAAACCCAATTGTGTTTGTGTGAAAGTTGTGAATCAATTAAAAAAAATCTTAAAAAGATTAAAGTGAATAAATATTATCCTCATTTAAATATTAAGGCATTTTTCTGCCATATCCATGGTGTAGAAGTCTTTTCCAAAATTGATCTTAAGTTTGGTTATCATCATATTCATGTTAAACCTCTAGAGATTTGGAATATAGTCTTAAAAATAAAGGATTGATTGACTAGTTGGTTATGTCTTTTAGGTTAACTCATATAACGAATTCATTCATTTCAAGATGTTGAATGACATCCTTACGCCCTTTACTTATGTAATTTTAAAAATCTACCTTGATGATATCTTAATCTTTAGAAAACAAGGGATGAACATCTACACCATGTTGAACTAGTGTTTCACATTTTGCAGAAACATATTTTTGTGATAGTATGAATAAATGTCCCTTTTTCAGGGAAGAGATAAAATATTTTAGACACATTACACACACAAGGAGTGCATGTGTGAACCTAACCAAGATTCAAGTCATACAGGAATGGAAAACACTAAATAACTTTGCATCTGATTTAAATCTTCTTAGAATTAGAAAATTATACAAGAGATTTGTGTTTAATTTTTATCTTTTGAACCAAACTACCAAAGGCAGAACCAAATAAAGTTTCATTTAGTCAGTTGAATAATAAAGATAATTTGATGAACTAAAATTTAGATTCTATTTTGTGTTAATACTTATGTTACTTGACTATAAATTTGGAAGATTATTTGATTTATTCAATAATAAAATTGACTATCACAAATGGGTATTGCCAACACAAGTTCTAGAAAAGAGTTAATTTCTATTATAATGGATTAAACAACATATGATTGGGATCAAAGATATATTAAGAATATATATTTATGCCAGATGATGAGGGAGTGATTAAGGATGGTAAGGGATGGTGAATGTCAATGATGGAGTGATGAAGGATGGTGAGGGTCAATGAGGGAGTGATTAGTGATAAAGAAAGATTGATTAGGGATTATGATGGATGAGAAGTGAGTTATTAGGGATGATGAGGGATGGTGATAATAAATGAAGGAGTGATTAGAGATGATAATCCTGAGTGATTAGAGATGATGAGATATAATTAAGGTCAATGAAGGAGTGATTAGGGATGAGGAAGGATGAGGATGGAGTGATTAAGGATGAGGAGGGATGAAGAGGGAGTGAATAGTGATGACGAATTAAATAGGTATGATGCGGAATGAGGAAAGAGTGATTAGGGATGATGAAGGATGGGGAGGGAGTGATTAGGGATGATGAGGGATAGTAAAGTTCAATGGAGGAGTGATTATGGATGATAAGGGAGTGATTAGAGATGACTAGGGATAGTGAGGGTCAATGAGGGAGTGATTAGGGATGATGAGGAATGATGAGAGAGTAATTAAGGGAAATTATGGATGAGTAAGATGTGATCAAGGATGAAGGATGGATGATGATCAAGTGAAATTAACATGTAAAATAGTTGTTTGATGTGTGCAGGTCATAAATGTGACCTATGTTACCCCAATAATACCACTTTTCATCAATTTCAAAGTGAGTGGTTTGAAAACTTAAATTTTGAGAAACCTAAGACTCTTATAAATGCTAGGAATCAATTTGGAAGGCATAAAAACCTTAAAATGACTATATGTTTAACAAAAATGGATATTAATTGAAAAAGTTATGTCCTAAAATCCCTAGGTTTAATATGTAGACCCTAAAAATGCCTAAGTACTGACCTAATTAGATTTTGAAAAAATATTTTTCATATCATAAGGCATAAAACTATGAGACCCACTCTATCAGATGTTGAGTGACCCTAATTTCTTATATTTACTAAAATAAATTTAAAGTATAAGAAAATAAATATAATAATAGAAATGTAAACTTGTACTTGACATTTAGAGTAGTAAATATAAGCTTATACCCAAAGTTCACTTCATGTGCAATTCCCACATGCTCGTGGAGATGGTTTTGGTCTTATAACAAAGTAAAGCGTACATGTTACACAACGTGTACGTGTTACACAACACATATGTGTTATGCAATGTATACACATTATATAATACATATGTATTATATAGCACGTATGCATTATTTGAATTTGAATTGAAACACAAGCCTTTAGCCTCAAAAATGGCTTGGATTTTTGAGCCAAATGCTTGTGACTGTGCATCTATAGTTGAAACCAAGAGTTTTGAGAAAACCCAAAAAATTGCAAGTTCAATCACCAAATATGCTATGGATTTCAACATCAAAATTCAAAAAATTATTACCGTCATGACAAGCACACTGTCCTCTTTCTAGAAATATGATTTTTATAATTTTTGGGCTATTTGAAGGGTTCAAACTATATTTATTTCTAGCTACACCTTTTTTAGGCCACTACATGTGGCAGCTATACATGCCTATTCATGTTTATCTAATTTGTTTTTCGTTGATCGAATTGCAAAATAAATTATATGGTAACAAATTAGGCCTAATTCTATGCACATTTTTAAAAAAATCAATTTTCATTTTTTTGAGGTAGTTAGGGTGGGCCGCACGGTCGGCTATCCATTTTTTTATTAATTTTCAGGATCTACTTAATTGCAAAATTAATAAAATAAATATATTCATTGAGAAAAAAATTGTAACACGCTAGAAAATCTTATCTAAATATTCACCAAAGGGTTTCAAACAATATTTAACGATGCTCACAAAATGGTGGGCCACACGGCCATCTATCTACTATGTTTTCTTAAAAAAAATAGGAGGTTCTCTTCAATTTTTAGATGTTTGACCTACTAATATTAACTATTTTTCAAAAAAAATAGTTTTTTAGAAACTAGACTTGAAATGATACAATTCATATTTTTATACCATATTCAAATTTTGAGTGTAGCCATCTCAAATTATGTACAGAAGTTCAAATTTTTGAAATTTCAGAAAAAATATGTCCATGGGTGGGCCCTTTTTGGTCCCCCAACTTTGTGCACTTACCCAGTATATTTTTTATGGATTTAATGGGAATACATGTTTTAGGTAGGTTAGTCAATAATATTTGAAGGGAAGTGGATGCAATATATTTTTGATAAATAATAAAGAGTTTATTTTGTGTAAATAGTTCCAAAGAAGAAACATATTTACTGTTGCTCTCCCTTTCTACTGTACTAATCCCTATATACAGTGATTGAGTTATTTTATTTTACAAAAAATAGAGGTTCAAGTAGCATATAATTTTAACAATAATAATATTAAGTAGTCCACTATGACTTTTAAAGCCTTATTGGCACTTTTAAAAATTTTAGACAAGTCACATGTACATGAACAACATCCAAGTAATTGTGCTTTAAAATCTATGCAAAATGAGACTTGATTTAGTTTATAATGATGTTGATACTTGTCTCCACCATGGCCTCATAGTACAAAGACTCTGGAAACAACACGAGCTACATTATTCCCATGTGATTATGAATTACCACATTGGGCAACTTATAAGGCTGCCCATGCCAAACTTCATAAAACATTGAGGGACTTCCTATGGGACAATGTTTAGGCCAATCGAGGATTCAATTGTGTTTCTTAGGATGTTTTTTGTAAGCCAAGATTTATAGAAGCCCTTGGTTTTTTAAACATCAAAATTTAAGGTTATTCTTGTGTGACAAATGGATCATTTGTGTTTTGGATGGTGATGAGTCTTAGAAAATTTTGCTTATGAATTGTATCACTCAAAGTAGTTTTATATGGAGAAGGGAATGTGAAAAGGTTTGAATATCCAATCTCTCTTACTCGCACAAATCCTTATCACCATTATTGGCACTTTTGTTACTAGGAATATTTGGAATGTTTGGGAGATTCTCAAAATGAAGTTATTTTGGGATGGAGATGGTTTTAGATCTAGACTTTTTTTAAATTCTCATTCTCTGAGGTGGTACCCTATTATTACTTTTCATGAGGTGCCCTTTGTTATTGAATCGTAGCTTAAAAGTCCTTGGTTGTTTAGAAAAGGCATCAAGGTAATCGTTGATATCTTTGTAAACAAACTACGGAGTGGGTGCCTTAGTACATATTAAGGGATCAATTCCAATCAGAGGCTAGTGACCAAGAATATATTTTAGAAATTTAGAATGACATCCCCGATGTGCATCTCCATAAGATAGCTGTTTAGTCACCTTCCAAATGGTAGTTTTACTGGAAGTGTCTCGTTGAGACCTGCTTCCACCAGTACAAAACACACTTAGGTTACTAGCTCCTCTCTCCATAACATCTTCAAATTGATGCTCTAAATGCCAAATGGAGAGTGAATTCCACAAAGCATGGCAAATAATGTTTTTGCATGTGTGAGTTGCTATCATTGAGCTTTAAAAAACACATTTCCTTTGGTTTATTATTTAACAAGGGCTTTAATTGGCACATATTTGGTGCATCTTGGAATGACATATCTTATTTATTTTGTTTGTAACTGCCTAGAATTTCTCAAGCATATCTTTTGGTTTTTCAAGCATGCCTAGTTGGTTTGGCAGTATATTCACACCCTCTTCCAACCATTTAGTCAAGAAATGTTTAATTGGATGATGGTGCTTTTAGAGGACTCAACAAAAATTCTTACAAAATACATGCAAATTTACCATACATTTTGTAATGACATTCTCCTTCACTTATGGAAGAATATAAATGCAACTACTTTCAATCACGTTTTTATAAATGATTGATTTCCTACAACTAGTTTAGGGTTGATAGAATCTCTAAAGTTATGCTTCAGATATAGGGTCAAGCTAAAAAGTTTTGTCTAGAGTTGACTCACCTCCATATTTTGTTAGATTATTGGGGTAGTGTCCTTTATGCTATTATCTGAATCCCTCTAGACTCACCTCACCTCTAGTCACCTCCATAATACCTTGGGTATGGATAGTAGGGGAAGAACTGTTCCCATAGCAAGGGCCACAATGGCTCCCCTCAATGATGTTGTTGTCCTCACCTTTGGGACCTAAAGCTGGTGCTAGTGGTGGTGTTGGTCACTTTAGGTAGTTTGTGCATTAGAATGGAAAGTTCCGTCGCTTAGCACTTTCCATTTTGCCTACCAACGAAGATAATATCTAAGACAAATAGAAAGAGAAAGAAACAAACGGTTGGGATCTTGTCCCTGACTCTATAGATCCCCCTGATTAAGTGGCTGGGGGAGGGCGGGGGGTGAGTGGGGAGTGGGAGGTTGGGGTGATAAATTAGATAATCAGCGACTGCCATTTGTTTTTACTCCCACTGCTTAGTGTTTTATTGTGGTCTATTATTGCATTTATATAACTCTTGTTCATTATTTTTTAGTGTTTTCGTATATTATTGAGTTACATGTGAGATCTTTCTTGATTTCAGTAAAGATGAATCCCTGGAGTGTGATTACATCCATTCACTTTATGTATGATAAAATTGTGTAACATATTGTATTATTAATATCTAGAAAAATATCTTCAATCAAAAAAATATATTACATGGGACAATTTTTTATATATATTCGAATTTTTGACAACTCTCAAACAACACACAACTCAATGTCTTGAACTCAACAATCATGCCTATTTGTATACTTGTAACTTATAAGAAGTTTACACATATTAACAACGATTGTGGCCAAAGACAATTCGATGTTCCACCTTTCCTGTTATGAAATGTTTTTATGGTGGTTATTTATATGCTTAAGACTTATAATAAAACCATGTGAAAAAAAATTAATCACAAAATTTTATATTGAATCAAAGTAATTTAATTTAAAGATTTTAGAGTAAAAAAATTCATCATAATTTTATCAAAAATCTTCAACAAAGTTTTACCAAAAAATTTCAATATATACTTCATAAATAATAGAATTACTATCTTTATAATAATTATTTATTCAACATTATCTTTAAAATATTAATATAGTTTAAAATAAAAGAGAAAAACATTTAAAATAATCTATAATATATTTATGATTATCTTTTAAAGTTTTTTGAATACTCTGTTCAAATTTTAATCTTTTATTTAATATGATTTATTAATGTCTCGTGCACATGTAATAAACCTTTTGGCAGCTGAGCGCGCTCGTTGGTGACAGGGGATGCCCATTCACCCCTTTCCCGCACATGAATATGAAAAATGTCTATTGAGTGGCTACGACGATTTCACGGTTACTAAGCTACCTAAAAAAGGTTGAAAATATGGGGAATCACCGGTGGCCCAAAATGGTGGTGAACGAGGTGTTAGATAGGAGGAAGAAGACGTGGATGAAGCAAAATGTCAAGTGGCTGGGAAAATGGGACATTAAGTTACATGAGTGCCCTAACTCCAAAGAGGAAATAAAAAAGTTTGTGTTCAAAAAATTCAGCGCTGCCATGTGGACAAATCAGATTGGGCGTAAAAAAATGCATTATATCAAAGAGTTCAATCCCACTTGGGAGCACAGGGATAAAGCATTCCTAAGTGCTGAACTTAAAGGTAAAGCTAGACTCCTAATGGCACAATTGAGGACCGGTTCACAACATTTTAGGTGTGAAACTGGTAGATGGAAGGTTTCTAAAGAAAGATGGGAAGATAGGACTTGCATTTTCTGCAGTGATAGAGCGGTTGAAACGGAACGACACTTCATGAGGGAGTGCGATGCATACAAGGATATCTGTATGCTGTAAGATAACAGCGTGAATGTGGGCAGTTTTAGTGAGTTATTTGAGGGAGAGAGGCTACACAACACAGCGCGGCTGTTGGTAAAGATTCATAAAAAACGGGATGACATCAAAAAGAATATGAAAAACTTCTAATGATCTTGACACTTGATCCCATAGACTCTTTGGTCTTGTGAACATTATTAAAACTCATTCATTCATTCAGTTTAACATTTAAAAAAATTCAATGTATGTCAGGGTCTCAAAAAAGATGTACGTGGTATTATTTGAAAACTGTGAAAACAATGTCATAAAGCCGTCAGAACTCCGAACGTACAAACGCATCCAGACAGGCCTCCTGCAGCAGTCCTTACTCCTGAAACGCGCATGTGGATGTGCCCAGATGAACCTTGAGCGCGCTCCAAGCGCACTTTCTGTGCTCATGTGCACAGCATTAAGCAAGAATTGATTTTATTTGCAGATAAAATAATAAATACGATCATATGGCCATCAAATTTAATCTTTCTGATGGCCCAACATTTACAGCGTGGTCAGTGAACGCATTAAATTTCCACAAGAAAAAGTCTCTTCAAACCTAATCCTGCCACATGCAGAAACTTGAAAGCTAAACAGCGTGCAATATTTTCTGAAGAAAAGTACCAAAAACCAATGTTATTTCAATTTAATGGTGATTTGACATCGCGTCTACGTTACAATTGTTTGGGCTCGATAAATGGTTTGCCAAACATGCGTCATACAATGACATTTACTCAGGAAAAGGATAGTATACGTAAAGCATTAAATCAACGATTCTTTCCCATTAAGACACATTATGCGTTTTTCTCACATGAGGGACCTCAGTGGTTAAATTTGACGCCCGTTTAAGCGTTTTTAATCATTTTACACTTAAAATACAGGGAAAAAAAAAATTGAAACGTATTGTTGAACTGGAGATTTTCCTGCAGACTGTCATTATGACGTGCGAGTTGGAAAAATGGCTGTTTTTTTTTGGTAAGACTTTAGGGCCTACCGCCTAGGCAACCTACAAGGCTACAACCTATAGCGCTACTGCTAATACTCGCCCAGTAGGCTAGTGATGAATGACAGCAGCCTGCAGGGTATGCACAGCGGCATAATGACCAGTGGCAATGTGGCATTATGGCACTGGTAATCTGGCAGCGTTGAATTCATTTTTCAAGTCTTAAACAAATGGTAAAGCTACGGACAGCCGCTGGGAGGATTTGAATAGTATTTGGAAATCTTCACTTACCAACTTTTCATTTAATGCATATTAAACCCCTGTGGAAAATGATTCACGATGAATACGATTCACACAAACTTCCCTTAGCGTTGTTCACCATTTCCTCCTCAGCCATTCCTTCATAGCTTCACGGGTTGCACAGATAGGATACCCAGAGTTTTAGAGCATACAGATCTTAGGTTTAAAGGTGAGTATTTCATTTGGTTCTGTTCAAGCCCAAAAAAATCCAAGATGTGGCAGCGCTTGTTATTGGCTGCTATAGGTGCAGGCACTGGATACATTGCAGGATGTATGAACCATAAGAAGAGAGAGACAAGCCATGGTTTTCCCAGTAATGAAGAAAAAACCCAGCTTGGTTCTTCAAACACACCTTTCAATGCAGATATGAAGGGGGCTGAAAATGTTTCCCAGAAACGTAAGCAATGCCAAGGTAATGTGTTTCTTCTGTTTTTGATTTGTTTATCTGATTACCGTAGGCTTAAACTTAATTTTTTTCCATTTTCTTTTGAATCCATGCGTGATTTTTTTTATGCGTTCAAGTTGATAACATTTGGGCTGTTGGGGGTGTTCTGATTTGCCGACAATGCTTCACAATCAAGATCCGTTGGCTTTGTTGATTCTGGGTGAAAACACATTTGGCTAATCCTATCCCTGCACTGGCACAAGCCAGACATTTGCACACCATGATCTATAAAAATTGGTTGTGGGATTCCAAATATTTGATAACTAATGTGGTGTTTATGTATGTAGTATTTTTTTAAATTGAAAATATTGCTAATATTATCAGAGAAAACATACATGAATTAGAAGTAAATAAGTTCAAGATACCAAGGCCCCCTAATGGAAAAAACAAAAAAAGCTAACTGAAATCGAGTCACTAATGTTACAAATCAGCCCTCATAAAAGGAAACAGGCTGGAACAACATGAAAAACATAAACTAAACTAAACTATGCATCAAGATATGTAATCAATTCTACTCTTTTGAAGTAGCAGTCACGGTAATCAAGATATATAAATTATGCAGTATCGTTTGGAGTAGCAATTTTTGTAAGGTATGGCATCCATTTCATGGGAGCTTTGCTCTCAACGTAAATCTGCGGGTGGGCTTAGAATGTGTGTAGTATTTCAGATGAATTACTATACAGTTGCATTGTGTCATGGGGGATTTCAAGTTCTGTAACTATGAGCAATGGGCTGTGGCCAAGTGATTGATTTGAGCTTTCTCCATGCAAGAGACCCATTGTGCAGGGTGCCTTGCATTTTTGTCCTAATGATCTTGATAGTTAAACCTCGGTACTTAGGTGCAAGTCCTAGGTCAATTTTAGGGTTCAATTAAACCTCTGGTACTTAGGTGCAAGTCAAGGTGGATCTGATGGAACGATTATTCCTTAGTACTCAGGGGTTTTGAACCCATTGACAAAAAAGGGTGCAAGAGCATGTCATGTCAAAACCAGTTTGCTTGTAGTTGTTTCATTTATGAGTTTTTAGGTGCAGTTAGGAATAGTTACAAATATGTCTAATTCAAGCTGGAAAGAAGGATTCTATATAGGAATTTGCAAATGGACAATTTGCATAAAGACAGATTTTCCAATTGTTCAACGCTTGAGAAATATCCATTTGAAGAGTTGTTCAGGTTCCCCATCACATGAACAATAAATTTAATTAATTTCTATATAAAATTATGAAAGTCAAAAATAATAAATGAACGTTACGTGCAAGGTGACATTATCTTAAAAACCGTTACAAAAATTTTTCTTGACGGGTAAGGGTGACCGTCAAATTTAACCCCTGATGAGGGTGATGGTTTACCTTAAACATACAATTCCAAGTAACTTCAAAGATGCAAGTTATGGCAGAGCCGCAGAAGGAATGTAAATTTTTGTTTGTATAAAGTGAAAGAGTTTAATTTACAATGATTGTTGACTCCATTTCAATGTTTATATATAAAAGGTTAAGTAATAATATATTTATATTTTTGGTAGAGTTAATGATGAATAATGATATTGTGTGTTTCTTCATAAAATTTGATAATATGTAATATAGGGAGGAGACATTTTATTTCACAATAAATTTGACCAATAAAAAAATAATAAAAAAAGGCAAAACCATACATAACATAAAAATGATGAAATTTTTAAAATATAATATTGTTTTTTTATTATAATATTAACATTTATTATTATCCTAATATATATTTTGTAAGTAAAATAAATTGATGTATTACATAATAATTTATATTATATATATATATATATATATATATATATATATATATATATATATATATATATATATATAAGGAGAGTTTACCCCTAATTTTTAATTTGGGTAAAAATGCTAGGGCTTCCATTGGAGTTTTGGGAAGATGAGGTCTTGAAAGGAATTGCAAACTCTTAAGGCTAGTGTCTTATTTTGGACCTGACCACTAAATCCAAGAGAAGGCTTTTTGCGACCTTTGTGTCAATATTGTTTTGGACAAAGAGATTCCAACTTCTATCAAGCTAAGATCAAAATATGGAGATAGGATTTAGGGGATATAATATGAAAATACTTCGTATTCTAAGAGCTTGCCTGATTAAGGCTTGATTCTTCTTATTTCCCTCTCAAAAACCCTAAGTGGAGAAGGAAGGAAGGCCTCAATAACCCCAATGAAGTCCATGATGCAAGGGCATGTAGTTACTAAAGACCAAGAGAGGAGGTTGAGCCAAAAGATGTAACACCATTTGAAAATAAGGATGAAAATAACTGTCACTACTGAAGGTGGTGTAGTCTAAAATTTGAGCAAAAGGATTAAATCACGCAATTCAATCACTCAAATATTAAGCCATCAGTTAAAGTCTGAAACCACTAAGATTTAAATGAAATTGGATGCAATAACTATTTAATCCTACATTCAAATCTTAGAGCTTAAATGCTTTAAACCAAGATTAAACAAAAAGACAAATAGATTGAGATGGATATACCCTAACTCAGAATTTGGATAGCATGATGGCTTGATTGTTGTTTGATTATGGATGCTTGATCAAAGAACTTTGATGATGGATTCAATGGATGCTTGGACATGGATTGGGTATGAAAATTCTAGTTGGTTTAAGGGTGGAGGGAGAGCTTGGTTTTATAGGCAAGTAGGGAAAGATCAATGGTCCAAATTCAAATTTGGGCCATTGATATCAAGGGTCCATGAAATTTTTAATTCCATATAAATCTCTAGAATTAGAGAATTCTAGAGAAGGGGCTAGATTGGGGAAGATTTATAGAATCCTCCAATTATAGAAATCTCCTCATAGGGTTTAGGGCTTTAGGAGAGGCTAGTATAGGGTGGTGGATGGGTAGGTAGATTATTTTGAAATTTTAAACTGGCTAGTGGCTTATGGAGTAGGTTAGTGGGTACATAGGCTTTGTTAGGGGTTCAATGAAGGGATTAACGGATTTTAAAATGATGTAAATGTTTATGGCATATAGGAATGGATTGGGGACTATTAGGCTAATAGTTATTATAGCTAGGAAATATGGGAATTAGACTTAAATTAGCGAGAATTAGTATAATTAATGGGGTGAGCATAATTTAGTTCATACAGGTGGGCATGAGTGTATGAACATTAAAAGGTACCTTGAGGTGATAGAGATGGAGAAAGTGACAAATGATCTTAACGCCAAGAAGACTGTGGAGGAGGAAGACTAGGGATAAAGTCGTGAAGAGGAGAATAAAGGTGGTCTACAGGGTCTAAGTATGGAGTATTAATATAATTGTGAGGAAAGGGAGCTAAGGGCTCTAGAAATTTAGGGACAAGTACTACAAAAAGAATGGGAAGAAAAGAAAGATTATTTCAATTAAGAGATTCAAAATGAGGACTGGGCTCTAACCGAAATAGATGTTAGCAAGTTGAGGATCCATGATTTTTGGGAGGGATCCATCTATAAGGATTATATTAGATCTGTTATGGTAGAGAGTGAGGCTATTTTCAACCATTAGGGAGGAGAGGATAATGAAGAATGAAACCTAGTGACTAACATAAGATCTAAATCTAAGAGAACAATCGAGACAAGTGATAATGTGACTTAAAGTAGTAAATTGAAAGAACTAGCTAGATCTAGATCCAATACATGGATCACTAAGGTGGTTATAGAGTTGTAACTTATTTGTTGATAGGATGCTGACCAGTTGTTGTTGAAAGGATGATGTTTAAGCTATAGGTTGTGGGCCTTAGTTGTTCTTTATCTAATCTTTATTTTTTGGGGGGGCTTCATTGTAATATCTTTTTTTTACTTTATAGGAGGTTATAGGAGCCTCTCAAAACCCACATTTTTGACCACACACACACACACACACACACACAGACACACACACACACACAGACACAGACACACACACACACACACACACACACACACACAAATATATACACATACATACATTATTCTTTTATATAAATTACTATTAAAAACATATAATAATAATAATAATAATAATAATAATAATAATAATTATTATTATTATTATTATTATTATTATTATTATTATTATTAGTACTACTATATTTTATAAATATTATATAACTAATTATATTCAAATTCTTAATAATATTATTATATTATGGGCAAGTGCATGCAGTTGGGGGATAATTCTATGGACATTTACCCTAACACATGATTAATAGACATTATGCATATGTATAATGTCTATAGCAGGTACACATTATAGAAAGTTAGGCTCAAAAATACCAATCCATAATGCATACACATTATCACACATGTGTGTTATATACAACACACAATACATATGAATTATGTGCACTTTACATAATGCATGCATATTATATCAATGTGAATTTGCTATTTTCTTTACCCTTATCTACACTTAACCATGTTTGCATTATGTTTGGAGGAGGAGAAATGACACTAAAATCAGTTGATACCTCGATGAATTGACAATGTCACTGTGGAGGGGAGGTGAGTAATCAAAATCCAAATGTATTAAAACTAGATTTTAGCAATTTTTCTATTCACATAATTTTACAATTAAAACCCCATTTAATTTTAAAAACACATTCAATTGTAAGAGAGAAAAATATTAACTCTTATCCTAACCCTCTTAACCCTCCCCCAACCTTCCTAGCGATCCCATCCCTCTTATAGTTCCACAAAACTCCCCAAGCAATCAAGAGGATTTGGATACACACATAGTCGAAAAAAAAATAGAAATTGATCAAACAATTAAGATAATGAGGGACACCACTTCAACCAATACCCACCACACCTATTTGGACAATATCTTGGAGTCAATATTCGATCAAGTTGAATTGATAACGAGTAAAATTCGCTGTTGTGCATCATATAGGGATAGATGTTGGGTTTACTCTGCTGACAAATTATCAACATGTGAAGGATTAAAAAATATCAAAATACCTTATTTGTGCCTTATTCATCGACCCAATAATCAATGCACCCTTTACACTATTTACAAAATGCTTCTCGATCTACCAATGCCAACATAATTTTAGTAGAAATAATTTTTAGGATCGATGATGGATGGTGTTTGATTACCCACTGTGTAACAACCATGAGGTCCACTTGTATTTTTTAATAAAATCTACTATGAGTTTATCCTCAATGATATTCCCAAATATATTAACTAATTATAGTTTTAGGGCTAAAGGAAAGGCTCTGTGTAGGATAGGCTAGGTACACATCATGCATCTAATTGGTCTACAAGGGTCCCTCCCCAAAAGCCACTTTAGCTAGAGATCACCTCTACGGTGAAGGAGGCCATGGAGATTGACACTTTTCATTCACTTAGTGCCCTCACTAACACACTCATTCATAATGTATCAGCAGGCTTTTTGAGATTGATACTAGAGATACTCCACCCAATGTGTATACATAACCTCACCGTTGTAGATGATGTAGTGATATATGCACTATAATTTCAAATGATGATGGTGTTTTTTGTGAGGGATTAGATGATATACTTTTGAGTTATGATTTTTTATCATGTATATTTGATGTGCACATGTTAGTCACTACACATATGCAACTATATTTTATATTTGACATGTTAAATTTTAGTTATATTTGTATTAGAAGCTAACATTTAATTTACACAAAAATTGAATAATATATATGTAATTTTTTATGTTGTATAAGGAGATGATGCCATCATATTCATGGTCCACTACTACATTTTTGGGCTAGCTGATATTTACATATGCATAACAAGTTTTTGGGCCATATAGTATTGCAACTATTAATGTTACTATGACAATGTTCACATATACAAATGTAATTTTGAGGGTGTACATGCTTTTATTTATATAGATATATACTCTTGATCTATTCTCTTGATTAAGAGAGGTTGTTTATTTAGTTGATGACCATAGTGCAGACTCCTCCATCTTTATGAGCTGAGATAGACATAAGCATTACTAATGCAATGTCATCTAGTAGGCACTCACTGAGGTACATGTTAACTATTAATGTGAGGTGCCTCTCATGATTGGGCTACACCATTTTGGCTATGCCATTTATCACTATTCTAATGTAGATACTCTTAATACATTGGTTTAATATCATTTGGGACTTGATATTCACATTTTACATTCATTTAATTTATAAACTTACTGCATTTATATTATAGGTACATTTGAAACAAACAATGGAATAATCATCTCTTACATACCTTCTTTAGATGCCATTATACATTTTTGTTGTGTAAGTTTGATGAAGTGGTTATGTTCTACCTACTCCTTTGGGATGTTCTTTCTTTGGAGATACTTTGAATTCTTGTTTGATGTTTAGGATTTTATTGGAAGGTTATTCTCTTCTTGGATTCAAATTTCATTCAACCATATAATAATGAAGCAATGTTGTGATATCCCCTTCTCCATAGAGTTGCTACCCTTCTTTTAGAGACTCTTCTTTAGCCCTTTGAAGTAGTGGAAGATTGTAATTCACATGTCTTTTGAGGCCTTGGAATATTTTGGTGGTTATATATATTTTATTTAACTTCATAAACTTTGTTCTATACCTCTCCACTACAATTAACTTGGAAATTCCTTCTCTTCTCATTATATATCTGCTTCACTGTTTAGGAGCACAAAAACACTTACAACATTTTTTTGTCAAAGTTGAAGAAACAATTAGAGAACTTTGCTTATAGTGATTTGTGGCTGAAAACTGATATTCACATTTTACATTCATCTAATTTATAAACTTACTACATTTATATTATAGGTACATTTGAAACAAACAATGGAATAATCATCTCTTACATACCTTCTTTAGATGCCATTATACATTTTAGTTGTGTAAGTTTGATGAAGTGGTTATGTTCTACCTACTCCTTTGGGATGTTCTTTCTTTGGAGATGCTTTGAATTATTGTTTGATGTTTAGGATTTTATTGGAAGGTTATTCTCTTCTTGGATTCAAATTTCATTCAACCATATAATAATGAAGCAATGTTGTGATATCCCCTTCTCCATAGAGTTGCTACCCTTCTTTTAGAGACTCTTCTTTAGCCCTTTGAAGTAGTGGAAGATTGTAATTCACATGTCTTTTGAGGCCTTGTAATATTTTGGTGGTTATATATATTTTGTTTAACTTCATAAACTTTGTTCTATACCTCTCCACTACAATTAACTTGGAAATTCCTTCTCTTCTCATTATATATCTGCTTCACTGTTTAGGAGCACAAAAACACTTACAACATTTATTTGTCAAAGTTGAAGCAACAATTAGAGAACTTTGCTTATAGTGATTTGTGGTTGAAAACTATCACTTACATATGAAGTGGTGGATAACATCCAAAAATAGGTTCTTGGCCTCCCATCACTCCTAGTCAAGAGACTCACCACCCATTTTGGTCTTAAGAACACCCTTTCCAATACAAGAAAAATGTAGTTTTCTAGCCTAATGTTAGGCATGCATAAAAAATAAATCATATGTCATTTGGATGAATCAAAAGGAACCTTAAATTAATTTTAAATCCATTTTATTTTACCTTAGATAACACCAATAAAACTTTTGATACAAATATATGACACAAGTTGGAGTAATGGGTTCTAAAATGCAATGTTTTTGTAGTGAAGAGACAAGTTCTTTAGCTCTAACTAGAATTTATTCCTCCAAAACCTCCAAGTGAGAATATATCAATTTGAGCACATATATATAGTAAAATTACACATTATCCCATGACTTTGACATCTAACTCCACTAGAAAGTGTGTTTTCATTATTGTTTAGGAGGGCAAAAACAGTAACAACAAATGTTGTCATAGTTGAAGTGGTAGTTGTATAAATCTACCTTAGGTGATTCATGGCTTAAAACTAGTGATAAAAATAATTATATAGTGGTGGATAACATCCAAGACTAGGTTCTTGGCCTCCCATCACGCGCAGTCGAGAGACCCACCACCCATTTCAGCCTCAAGAACACCCTTCATAATACAATAAAAATGTAGTTTTAAAGCCCAACTTTAGGTGTGCATAAAATGAAAATTGTATGTCATTTGGATGAATCATAAAAATCCTCATGTGTGTTTTGAATATCTATAATTTCACCTTGGATAACATTGATAGAACCTTCAATATCAATCTATGACACAAGTTACAATAGTGAGTTTTAAAATACATCTTTTTTGTAGTGAAGAGACAAGTTCTTAAGATTGAACTAACATTTATGCCTCTAAAACCTCTAGGTTTAATTAAATCACTTTGAAAATGTTTATATAGGAAAATTACACATGATCCCATGATCTCAATATCCAAATCCACCCAGAATCATGTTTTCACTACTGTTCAGGAGCACAGAAACATTGACAATAAATGTTGTCAAAGTTGAAGTGGTAGTTGAAGAACTCTACCTCTAGTGATTCATGGGTTTAAATTGGTGATACCAGCATGTGTATGGTGGAAGATAACATCTAGTACTAGATTATTGGCCTCCTATAAACCCTGGTCAAGATAACCACTGTCATGCCCATTTTTTTCCTCAAAAAAATAGACACAACACATGATTACCACCAACAAACTGAGAAGGATCTGGATCAATAATGAGATCCACTTCAAACACATAACATGAGTGAAATTTTACATAAAGCATTTGGTAGATGCCTACCATAATTCATTTCAATCTGCATTCAAATCCATTTACCCAAATGATTTATTCACAATTGACATTAAGATGGCCATCAAATTTAACCCAAGCCAAAGCTGACATAGTTGGGCACCACATGGTGGCCTTGGGACTACTATAATTAAAACTATCAAGGGCTAAAGATGTGCCATGCATCATAATCTCAAGCCCCTATGTCTATCACCAAATACAATCCTCCCCACTCTATGCGTTCTTTGTAAGTGATGCTACCACTTAGAAGTCTCATGAGGCTCTAGGGCATTAAGGGCTAAACCTTTAAGTTAATCCTATAGGATGCTAGGATGATTATATGTGGCATAATCTATTTAACTTACAAAAGGCCCAAAATTGGCTAAGGCAAAAATACAAATGAAAAGCAATATTTTTTGGGATCATGGATTGTCAAGATGATGTCACATGGCAACATCCCACTAGCCTACTAGCCCAAAAGATTAGTGATATGCATGGTCATTTTTGAGATTGTAAGTCATCGAGATGATGCCACAAGGTAACATCCCACTCACCTGATCACCTAGAGGTAAATCTTTAACTATGACCATCTCCAGGGCCATAGGTTGTCAGGATGATGCCACGTGGAAACTTTCTGATCCCTCACTTGCCCATAGGTAAAGCTCATTGTCTGACCATCCCCTATATCGTGGGTCACCAACATGATGACACATGGAATCATCCCACTACTTAGCTAGCATGTAGGCTATGTTAATTGTATAAACATCTTTAAGATCATCGACCATTGAGATGATGCCACATGGAAACATCCAACTACTCTTCTAATTTGAAGGCATCCGTATAATAGACCAACTAACATCACTCATGGGTTTAAGGGAGTGTGACACGTGGCTTCCTCTAGATCACTCACCAAAAAGTCATAAAATGAATAAGGCAAAAAAAGGCTATGAAAGGACCCAACTATGGGGAGTCTAAGGTAGAGTATAGGTGGATGAATTAAGTCGATGATGATTAATTCGACTAATGAAAAATGACCAAAAAATGGCTAAGTTAAAGTCTGTAAGAAAATTAAAAGGTGATTGAGGCAAAATTCCCACTTAAACTAAAGCCTACATAGAATAAGGCCAGAATCAAGCACAAATAAAAATGTAGAAAACCTATGAGGCCAACATACAAATCTAAACAAGCCATCAAGGTAAGACTAAGTGGAATTATATAAAACCAAACATCAATGCTTAAAACAAGCTTTTGACACTAAAACCAATATTCTCATTTATTTAGTCGACTCTCTAAAGTATAAAGAAACTCAATCCAAGAGTTGATTGGTCTGCTCATCAGGAGATAAAAATTTGAGGATTATAACAAACACCCATTTCGTTATGCCAAGGCTAAGATATTGATCAAACATTTATATGAGTGTATAAACATAGAGTTAAGGGATGGTCTAAAAATCTTCCTTTATCAATGATTAATTACTAGAATGGAATCTACAATTAAACCCATTTGGTTTCCCCACATTAACATTTTAGCTCAAGATCCCAACCCTACTAACATTATCCTTTATATAAAAGTTAGTCTTCAAACATGAAGGATTAAAAGAAGCTACCTCAAAGCATAAACTAAGTGCTCTTCCTTAAGACATTAATTTATCAAAATAAAGACAATACTCAAATTGTAAAGTCTTGTTATGTATTTATTATTCATAACAATCTATCAACCGTATATTTGGGTTCCACTCCTTTGTGGATAAGCTTGGTTCGTAATATAATTTCCAACAGAATACATGAGGCACCAAGCTCATTTCTTAGGATAATTATCAAGGAAATAGACCAAAATATGACTTATTCACCATTTTATTAAAAGAACCCTACAGGATTATGAATTAATCCCTACTTGATAAATTCCTCCATGGAAATCTACATTCAAGGCATATTGAGGTCCTAAATAAAACCCTTTCTAAGAGATATTTAATATTTTATCTTACTTATATTATTCCTTATCAAAGGTTAGCCAACTAGATTTAGACTCACTAAACATAATCCATATTATATATGGGTTGACATAACCAACTTCATAAAAGAAACACACCATATATCTTGATCATCCCAAGCATAGGCAGCCTAAATCACATACCTTCATATAGGACTGATTCTTCATATATATATATATATATATGTTCATTTAAAGTAATACTATTATAAGAAACTCAAGATGCAATGAAAAAAATTCACAGTGTATTCAACAGAATATATAATGTATGTATTAAGAATATTAACTTGGCCAAGCTAAGTCATGAATATACAATCATCCACTATGATTATATTTATAACAAGGATTCCTCTCAAGGAGGTTTATTAATCTAATATAAAAATCAACTTCTATAGTAGATCTTTGAGGTAATAACCAAAACATTCAACTAGTGAAATACATAAGATAGTGGCTCACATGTCAGGATCTAGATAAGAACAATTGATTACCTTTGCAAGCAACTAAACACGGAATTATACCAAAATTGAAAACAACTAGAAATCAGAACAACAAAGAATCAGAGATACAAGAAACCAATGAAAACTTGTATTAAACTCTTGGAAATACAATTGAGGAAATATCTCTTCCACACCTCTCTCAGATGTACAGATCTCTCTCCCTAAGAGTTCTCTCTCACACAATTACAAACACAATTCAGCTACTTGAATTGTTCACCCTATCTGATACATAAACCATTCACATACATACATGCAAGCTATGAAGATCTATCCCTCTTAAATAGAATTAGGGATCATGAGAAATGCAATTACAACCATTAGATACACCTCTAGATCAAGGGCTCAAATTAGTCCTGCTACAGATAGAGACGCAGACTCAACACTAATAGTTAAACTAATCATGCAAACACTCGGTTCATTCCACAAAAATAGCATTGTGGAACACACAGGGGACTGACGTCGATCCCTGTCAGTCTGCACATGACCGACATCGATCGATCTATAACCGATGTCGGTAGCTACTGGTCGACTCCTTGCCATCATCGGTGACTGTGTAGATGCAACACCTTTAGCATCCACTCATCTAGTGAAGCTTTTAGCTCCACACCTTAACAATCTCCCACTTGGAGATAAACAGCTGCACCTGTACTTGTACAGCAACATCTTCTAGCTTCTCCATCTTCAAACTCAATTTTAAAGACCAACAAAAGTTGAATGAAGATTCAACTTCTCCTTTGCTACCGGCTTGGTTAACATATCTGTAGGGTTCTCATCTATATGGATCTTTTCCAACTTCAACTCGCCATCCTCCAATACCTGTCTAATGAAGTGGTACCTAAGCTGTATATGTTTGGTTCTTGAGTGAAAGGCTGAATTCTTTGCCAAATGAATTGCACTTTGACTGTCACTATAAAATCTATAACTCTCTTGCACCTTTCCCAACTCTTCCATGAACCATGTCATCCATATCATCTCCTTGCTAGCCTCTGTGACTGCAATATACTCTGCCTCTGTAGTAGACAAGGCAACAACCTTTTGCAACTTAGAAATCTAGCTAACTGCCATTCCACCAATAGTGAAAACATATCCTGTGGTGCTTCTCCTACCATCTAAGTCACCTGCCATATCCGCATCTACATAACCATGTAGATAAGTGTTTGAACTGCCATAGCACAAATGCCTACCGCTGGTCCCTCTCAAATATCTGAGAATCCACTGAACTGTTTTTCAGTGTTCCTTTCTTGGATTGGCCATAAACTTACTGACAACTCCCACTGCTTGGGCAATATCAGGTCTAGTACATACCATTGCATACATCAAACTCCCTACTGTGGAATAATATGGAACTCTACTAATGTACTCTACCTCATCATGTGATTTTGGACATTGTTCTTTACTCAACTTAAAATGTCCAGCCATAAGTGTACTTACCAGTTTTGCATCTTGCATATTGAACCTCTCCAACACCTTGTTCACATAATCCTCTTGAGATAAAATCAACCTGTGATTTTTTTTTGTCTCTCTTGATACTCATGCCAAGGATTTTCTTTGCTGCTCCCAAATCCTTCATGGCAAATGTGTGAGCTAATTTCACCTTAAGCTCATTAATATCCTGCATGTGTGAACCTGCAACAAGCATATCATCTACATACAATAACAAGATAATATATCTATCATTATCCAATCTCTTAAAATACACACAATGGTTAGATTGACACCTACTATAGCCATGCTCAGTCATAAACCTATCAAATCTCAAATACCACTGTTTAGGAGCCTGCTTAAGACCATATAAGCTCTTCTTCAATCTGCACACAAGCTTCTCCTTACCTTTGACCTCAAACCCTTCTAGCTGTTCCATATAAATTTCTTCATCCAAATCTCCATGAAGAAACGATGTCTTAACATCAAGTTGCTCAAGATGCAAATCCTCAATAGCAACTAAAGACAATACAGTCCGAATAGAAGTCATCTTAACTACAGGAGAAAAAATTTCACCAAAATCAATACCTAGTTTTTGTGCAAATCCTTTGACCACCAACCTGGCCTTATATCTCATCTTTCCATCCTCACCTTCCTTTAACCTGTAAACCCATATGTTCTTTAGTGCTCTCTGTCTGGCTGACAACTCAACCAAATCCCATGTCTGGTTCTTTTACAAGGAATCAATCTCCTCATACATGCTAAGCTCTCACTATTTTTGGGTTTCTACCTACATTGCTTCATCAAAACTCTCTGGTTCTCCACTATTAGTGAGCAACAAGTAGATTAATGAAGGGAAATATCTAATTGGAGGTTTACTTACTCTATTTGACCTCCTCAAGGGCATTTGAGACTCATTCACTGCTTGTTATCTGCCCAAATTCTCTGTCAGTGACCGATCTCAGTCAACTCCAGGTCTGTACCCAACTGACATCAGTTCCACCTGGCTGACCTCAATTCTTGTCTGGCCGATGTCGGTTCCTGTATTGTCAACATCGGTTCCTACCTGATTGACATCGGTCTCTGTGTTTTTCTGGAAGTGATTTCCCATGAGCTCATTTTGGACCACAATATCGTCTAAATCTCCACTGCCCTGCTCAGAATCAATCAGCGTCTTAAGCTGATCCCTGTACATCACTTTTTCATTGAAAACAACATCATGGCTTCTAATAATCTTGTTAGTTTCTAAATTTCATAACCAAAATTTGAAATCTCCAGAGCCATAACCAATAAACATACACCTCATAGACTTAGCATCCAACTTCTTTCTATTTTTCTTATCAACGCGCACAAAAACTTCAGAACCAAAAACTTTGAGAAATGAAATATCTACCTTTTTACCTATCCAAGCCTCTTCTGGAATTCCACCATCCAATGCAGTGCAAGGTCCTCTGTTAATTAGGTAAACTATAGTATCTACAGCTTCTGCTCAAAATTGTAAGGGCAACCCAACATGTAACCTCATACTCTATGCACGCTCCAATATTGTTCTGTTCATCTTTTTAGCAACTCCATTCTACTAAAGTGTCTTTGGAACCATCCTTTGCCTGCGTATTCCATTCATAGAATAGTAACTTTCAAACTTATTACTGTAGTACTCACCACCATTGTCAGATCTAAGGCACTTTAATCTCATACCTATTTCATTCTCAACTAAAGCTTTTTATTTCTTAAACATGTCAAATACATCAGATTTCTTCCTTATACAATAGATCCATACCTTTCTTATAGCATCATCAATGAAAATAACAAAATACTGTGACCTTCCAATTGAAGCTACCTGAGCCGGTCCCTACACGTCTGTGTGAACAAGCTCCAACTTGTGCTTCCTCTTTGTCCGTTCAGTCTTGAGAAAACTCACTCTCTTCTGCTTTCCAAAAATATAGTGCTTATAGAAATCTAGATCTATGCTTTTCAAATCTGAAAGCTTACCTTTTGACTTAATAATTTTCATTTCTTTCTCACTCATGTGGCCGAGCCTATAGTGCCACAACTTTGCATCCACATCTGAAGTAGATAATATAGGAGAATAATCAGTAATACAATTACATAAATAAAGAGTACCTACTCTCTTGCCTCTGGCTATAACAAGTGCACCCTTGGTAACCTTCCAAGATTCAGCTGTGAGAGTTACTGTACAACCCTCATCCCCCAACTTTCCTATAGAAATTAGATTCCTCTTCAGGATGGGAACATGCATAACATCCTTCAACACCCATGTGTTTCCATTCTGCATTTTCAGTTGCACTTTTCTTTTGCCAACAATTTTGCAAGGCTCATCATCCCCTAAATAGACTTTTCCAAAATCTCCCTGGATATAATCACTGAAATAATCTCTATTTGGGGTAGCATGAAAAGAGGCACCAGAATCTACAACCCAAGATTCTATTCTATTATCCAAAGAAAGTGAAAGAGCATCTTGTACAACCATACCTGCAACATTTGCTTCTTCTTTACCTTCATGCTGATTCTCTTCTTTGACTTTCAACCAACAATCTTTCCTTGCATGTCCTCTCTTTCCACAATTCCAGTAGGTTATCTTCCTTTTTCTATTTCTGGATTCGAATCTACCTCTCATCTTGGACTTAGACCTTGATCTCCCATGCTTGCTCTTCTCTTTTTGCCTTCCCCTGCTTTCAATACTCAAAGCATTACCTGATGATTTCCCTGTGCTTTTCCTGCGAGCTTCCTCACTCAAGATTACACTAACATCAACTTTTAGAATATTTGTAGCAGATGCAGTATTACTAACTGCCATAACCAAACTATGCCAACTTTTAGACAAAGAACATAAAATTAAGAGAGCCTTAATTTCATCATCAAAAACAATTTTGACTGAATTCAACTGATTTACTATAGCATGGAAATCATTTAGATGATTAGACACAGATCCACCTTCCTGCATTTGTAAATTAAATAGTTGCTTCATGAGATATACCTTATTTGAAGCGGAGGGCTTTTCATATAAATTTTCTAATGTATCCATCAACTCTACTGTGGTCTATGCTTGTGACAAGTTAGAAATCACAGAAGATGCCAGGCTCAACCTTATGGATCCCAAAGCCTTTCTATCAAGAACATTCCATTCTTCATCTTGCATATCTGTGGGTTTGCATGCAACCCCTCCTAATGGTAAGTATAGATCTTTTTGATACAGATAATCCTCTATCTGCATCCTTCATAATTGGTAATTCTTGCCGTTAAACTTCTCTATTCTCAGTTTGCTTTCTTCTGCCATTGCTAACTCCCACTCAAACAAAAATCTCTACAGAAACCCCTGTGAGTGTCCTGTAATCAACACACACTAAATAGATCTGAAACCACCTGTTAGTGAACCTGTGCTCTGATACCACTTGTCAAGATCTATACAAGAACAATTGATTACCTTTGCAAGCAACTGAACATGGATTTATACCAAAATTGAAAATAACTAGAAATTAGAACAACAAAGAGTCATAGATACAAGAAACCAATGAAAACTTGTATTAAAATTTTGGAAATACAATTGAGGAAATCTCTCTTCCACACCTCTCTCAAATGTACAGATCTCTCTCCCTAAGAGTTCTCTCACACAATTACAAACATAATTCAGCTACTTGAATTGTTCACCCTATCTGATACAAAAATTATTCACATACATACATGCAAGCTATGAATATCTATCCCTCTTTAAATAGAATTAGGGATCATGAGCAATGCAATTACAACCATTAGATACACCTCTAGATCAAGGGCTCAAATCAGTCCTGCTACAGATAGAGACGCGGACTCAACACTAATAGTTAAACTAATCATGCAAACACTCAGTTAATTCCACAAAAATAACATTCTAGAACACAGGTGACCGACGTCGGTCCCTGTCAGTCTGCACATGACTGAGGTCGGCTGATCTATAATCGATGCTAGTAGCTACTGGTCGACTCCTTGCCATCGTCGATGACTGTGTAGACCCAGCAACTTCAGCATCCACTCATCTAGTGAAGCTTTTAGCTCCACACCTTAACATCACACACAACCCACAATTGATCATTAATACATAAATATAGTAAGTTCAATGGAGAATAATTAATCTTTATATCCTAGCTAGATATAGACAACAATAAGGCATGAGTAGTCAATACCTGAAGACAAGCTCCTCTTCCCTCCAAGTGCAAATTCATCCAATAGGAAGTGGGCTCACCTCCCAACCTTTTTCCATCATCAAATGATTATTTTATGCACCCTTGAGTAGGACTCCCAGCTTCAGGCATGTTCACATCATGGTCTAAATAAAATAAAGGCAAAAATAATCAAGATGTCTTGGGGTCAAGGAGATAACTATTCACAAGGTGACAACCAAACATATTTAAGTTAAGAGGTTACCAACCTCAGATCTATTGACATAAGCATAAAAACATAATAAGGCACACCTAGGGGTAGAAATAAACATGCATATAACTAATGAGATTTAAATTATATAAGTAGTCATGAGAGGGCTTAGGTAGTCTAACATCATGCCCTACATGAGAGGCCTAACCCTTCATCCATCATGAAGAGTGTGACCATTCTACACATTAGAATTCTTACACGATGAAATCATAGTATCCATGTAAGCATAAATACCATAGTTAACACTGTCATGGAAGGATATCCCAACTATAACTCACACATAAGATTAATAACACTATAGGGTGACTCGAGCAAAGCCACAAAGAAAATAAATAAAGGGAGGAAGTAAAACAAGTGGTCTTACTCCTCTCAACACAATAAGTAAATAAGAATCGCACAAACTTCATTTAGTCAACCAATAGAATAGTCAAGTCATAAGATAAATACCAAATGATCTAGGCTCTTCCATGGATCTTTTCTATAGGTTTATACCAGCTAAGGCTCTCCCTCTCCTAACTCTCTTTTTGTTCTTCCTTCCTCTTTTAGGTTGGTCCCCAAAAGCTCCTAAAATTCAAAGTTTAGAGAACATAACCCTTTTGTAAGAAAACCACCTTATTCAAAAAGGTGTTCTATCCTTCTTTCCACCCAATTAGAACATGACATGTGTCTAATTTTCCCTTGGATTGGCTAGCCACTTATATTGGCCAACCCATGCCTTATTCATGGAGATCTCTTTGCCAATCCATAATAATGCATGGTGGCTCTAGTAGAGTCCTATGGTTGTGTTAGTGACTTAGGATACACCCTAGCTGAGCAAATGATTATTCAGGCCCTCTTGCTCAAACATATCCCAACATGGGAATGACCCTAGGCTGTGGGTCACCTAATCTTGCATCAGACCTCTAGGATTTTTAATGAGGATAACTCCTTTGATGCATCACTTATCTCATTTTCACTAAAACCTATTCATTGTTGGGGTGAAAAGGGGTAAGATAGAAACTAAAAGGCAAACCCTAAAATAATGTTGGTGATGCACCTAAATTAATTGTTCATCCACTCTTACTTGAGATTCTAAAACACTAATGAGACAAAATAAATGATTGTATCTATGACTCCAAATGTCTATTATGCATCAATGATTCATGCAGAGGTTCATCAAGTGACCAAAACCTAAGGGAGGTGATGGAGAGGCCTGATTCAAGGCACTAACTAGTCAATGTATCCACTACTAGCTTCAATCAGATGACATCAAACACTAGGCATGACCTGCATAACATGACAATCTACCAACTAGGTGAGATCATGACTTGGCAAGGGAGAAATATCTACCACATATGTAAATTAGATGACATGAACACACTAGATAAACATAATGAAATATTGACATAATATTATATTCATCCAAGAGGTTACAAGGCTCAATCTTGGCAGAGTCTAGTCATGCCCAAGAGAGGGATCATTTATAAGGCTTAAAGGCCTATATTTATAGTAGAAATAGGGTTATAGAGATGGGAAACATGCATGAGATAGTGTAAAATGGGTCATAATGACCAATATCATATAGCTTCCTTGATATCCTTAATGCATTAATACCATGATAACTATTTGGTCATGAATCTCAAGATTACCGTTACATGTTGTCACGAATGGTCACTTGAATCCTCCTTGAGCTCCTTTGCATTAATGACCTTTATTGTAAGGATAAAATCCTCATAATTATGCACCTGATAGAGCCATGATTATGTTTTCTTTGTGTGGCCATAGGTAGTTTTTGTGTCTAAGGATGAGACACTTCACTAGATCTCATTTATGTCTACACCTGCCCCAACCTGGATATAGATCTTCACTATAGATTGAAAACTAATACAATTTATTGGTCTTTAGATAGTCATTATATTGATGTAAGTCCTCAAGTTGCATAGAATTTTTCTAGAATATATTAGGTTTAAACAAACCTATCCTGCATTTGAGCTTTAATGGCAACATTTTATCCTTGTAGGACTTTATTTTATTTTGACCTAGGTTGTAATTACTCTTCATTAAAGTCCCTTAGCTTTCAACTTTAAATTTCAATCATCGATATTAATTTGGGCCTTCAAGATTATAGTAACTTCAACATTAATAATTGGCCATTGATCTATGAACCATATTGGTTTTATCACTTAGATTTTTACCCTTTGACGATATGTCTCAACTCTCCTCATCCAAGTGGCATAATTGAAACACCTCTAGGCTATGGGTGAGCCTAAGAATGAGATGAATCTATAGATAGGGATAGCTCCCTTGATGTACCACTTGTAGAACACTAATACACCTAAAATTTGTGAGGGAAAAGGGAGATAAAACTAAAATTAAACTATCCTAAGGGAGGTGAGACAAAAAATTAGTTGATGACTACCAACTAGTTGTATTTTACACATGAGACCAAGGGACTAACCAAACATACACTTCCCCAATATGCATCTTCTCATATAAATGTTTCATTATGAGGTTATGGTGAATTTTTAGGATAAGAGGAATATAAAAGAGGTCTATAATGACACTATTTAATAGGCTAACTCACTCAACCTTCACACTTCCTAGAACACTTCACATGACCTGCAAGAAGAAACTTTCCAACTGCAAATAGGTGAGAGAATGAGACAACATGCTAAGGAAATAAGAGTTATCACTAAGAAATATAAATCATACAAATAAAAAACACTATGAAAATTCATGGAAGAGGTAAAAATTACTAGTATGTATTGATCCATGGTATGCAAATAAGCAGGGCTTTGCCATACTCAAGTAGAGCATAGTTTACAAAGGCCAAAATGGCTAGTTCTTATATAACTTGAGAGAGAGGAGAAGAAATAATCCCAAAGGTCACAAGGACACTTGTAAAGATGAGAAAAATATTTAATTATGCATGACAAGAGGATGAAAAATGAACCATGTAAGGTCAGAAGAGATAAGTGGCTATTCAAGGCATGAAACTCTTGAAAAGTGGTGTAAAATTCCTTTTTCTAGTTCAAAAAATTACCTTCATGATTTAGCCATATTTTAATGTCCCAAAAATGATTAGGTAAAAGTCTGATGATTTGAATTGAAGGGATGAATTCCATACATGCTTCTCCATGTATTGGTTACAGTCCTGGTCATCTATAATCCTCCCAAAATGAACTATCACCATTTGCAGTCAAAATAGCTCTTCTTTAACATACCCTACATACTTGGTCTCCAAAAATGCATAAATTACCCATGAAAATATGTAAAATGAATTTAATGACATGTTTTAAGACCCTCTATAGCCTTAGAATCATCATGCACACCTTAAAAGTAACTTAAAGTTTTTCATTCTTCTCACTATCATGTTCACTATGCTAGTTTTGATTGGTTGAGATGAGAGATATTGTTTAAACACTTAATATTTTTTTAAAGGCATGAAATTTACATTGGTATTTATATTAATTATCTATCTTCCTCCCAAACTTGATTGCATATCTTGAATGTTCCTTAAACTTGCACAATGCATAAAAAAACAAAAAATACCCCATTGTGTACTCCATATGTAAAATTATGTAAAATTTAAAATAATGAGGAGTATCTTGAGAGATAAATCATCATTACAAGTAAAATATTCCATTTGGGTGCACTACTTTCTCAATATTCTTGAACTGGTCACTAGTAAGGGTTGTGATGAGCTTTGGCCTGTTTTACCCTCTTAAAATATGTTCATAAAGTTATGATGTTGGAATTGAAAACAAATTTCACAAGATCACTAGTTAATACCATTTATAACACCTCAAACCTTCTTGGATTCCCATGCAAAGCTTTAGAGAATAAATGAGTACTCAAATATGGCCCATCAAGCTCTTTTCTCCATTTACACAGGCCTAAGTTGTCCTAAAGTCCAAAAATGACCTTCCCATGGATTACCCTATATCCAAATAGCTTTGAAACCTCTATTATGATCCCAAAAACATGTTCCAATTATTTTTATATCTCACTTAGAGATAAAAGTGAAAGTGACCTCTTGTTTGGATTCTAGGCATAACCATGCCTCATAAACCGGTCTGCACTTTTAAAGGTCTAAACCTCCAAGATGGGATTCCTCCTTATGTGGGTTTTTTCTCATTCTCCATGGATATGTTATAACCTGATACATCTCCTTTAAAGGTTAAAATATCTACTTATCTCACTTTATCACCTCCCTTCTTCAAAATTGATAGTTTGCACTTAAGGGAAGTACCCTCTATTTGAGACAAAATAAAGGGTACTTACCCTATTTTATTAGACCAAATGATCATTTTAGGACATTATACAAGAATAAAATATGATATTAATAAAATATTAACCCTTTATCAAGTCATTTGACCCCCAAAGTCCTTTAAATTCCAAGGCAGACTGATAGGGAACAAATTATGTGCAATGTTCAGGATGTAGGTTGTAGGTTGCTTGATTAAAAACTCATATATATTTTAATTATAATACCATGAGGGAATTTTTATATTATTTTCATAATTATTATGACATTAAAAATTCTAAAAAACTCTTATACCCATGCTTTCACCTTGAATCATATTCTTACTCAGCTAGGCCTGACCAAAAGGTTGACCCTATTTATACATTTCTCCTGCCTGTAGGTGCATTTGACACATCTAGAGCTTCTTAAATTGATATAATGTCTTAATTAAAACCATTAATTATATTCCATATTACCTTTATCCATATATAATATGTTCTTGCTATGCCAAAAACCTAGAACAATCACCATTTGGGTCACTGTCAGCTATAGTTGACTATATCTATAAATTGTTAGGGAAAATAAGAGTATTTTAGGCATGAACCATATTTTGAATCACTGTAAAATGAATTTTGGATCCAATATATGGCTTAGGAATATTAATCCTTAGCAAAAATTTGTGTCTTTATATATAAACTCTCTTCTAGGATGAAATATGGTTTCACAGTCAGCTATAGGTGGTCTTTTTAGACTAAGACATTCCTGTAGATGTACTTACTAAGTCAAAAGATCTAGTTCTCCAACTCAATATTGATGTTTATTGGAATAAAATGGCCTATCAACTCAACAATATTACTCAACATGCAAATATTTTTCCATATCCAAGCTCATACTCTGGATTTGTAGCAACTTTGTAACCAGTTGTAGGTCAACTTCTTAGGCAAGATCAGCCTATAGGTAAGGCACCTATAGGTGTATATGGGAAGAAAAATACAATATATCATCTATTTTTAATATCCTTGTTCTCATTTTTATGTCTTTATTATTTAAAAGATAGTCTAACCATGAAGACATACCCCATTTGTACTTGAAGATGCTAGAGTCACCTTGGAACTTCAAAAATCTGTAGATAACATTGTCATAATTTAGTGACCAAAGGGGAAATTTTGAGCCTTCCTAGTAAGAAAACCATAGGACCAAATCACCTTCTTCCTTTTGAAATTTTAACCTTTATGGTGAGGTTTTAGAATGAGTGCATTTGGGATGATCAGAGCTCAATCTGACATTGTTCTAAGGTATCTCCAAAAAGCCCAGGTGCTCTATTTTGCATGTTTAGAGATTTGATCCCTGAATACAATAATTTGAATATTTGAACATGGTTTCGAACCTACATTTGTCAATCAATTCTTTAAAATAGGTCTTGTCATGTCAAAATCACTCTAATACTTTAAGGAATGGGTCACCACTTGTCTAACCTCTTTATACAAATACCTTTATGTCTTTGCCCATGCCACTTGTAGGCGGTCATTGTAACATACAAACAGAGAATGCAAAAATGGATAGTATGAAATATGTGTAAGTTTTGATGAATTTTGGTCCTTTTAAAAAAGTTTAAAATATACTTTCCTCATTATAAATATAGATTTCTCATCTTAGATACTCCTCTCAACATGAGATTCTTCATGAGGACACCTATAAGAAAACATTAATCGCTGGTGATTGTGAGTTTAGGTAGTGGGAAGAATTTGAAAAATGACCAAATTCAAGCTCTTAAAAAGGGTTCAAAAAATTGATGATGATTTCAAAAGATTTATACAAGATTATACACCTCGTTTCAATGTTTGAAACCTCTATGAGAGCACCTATAGGTGTATTTTCTCTAGTAGACTAACTATATATGTGATTGAGTATGATTGATATAGCATTTAATTTACCATTTGAAATATAAATTTAATATTTAATTTTCTAATAGGATGTTTCACATCTTTGAAATCTTCATAAAACTTCTATGGACATCCTTAGAACCTTTACAAGTCATGACTGAGAATGAGGAGGAACTAAGAGTTGACTGTGTATCTAATGAACTAAAACATCATGGAATGTTGCTTTGGAGGATGAGTTTTAAATGTAAACTGAATAAGTATCACATTAAAAACATTAAAAATGACCTATAATAACCCTCTAAATCCATGATCAAGCATGAAGATCCTAAAAATGATGAAAATTCCCTATAACACAACATAGTGGATTCACTTGCAACCTTCAGGTACTTGTCTCATCCAAAAACTTTGAAACATGAAAAAAATCATGGGTAACATAAGGGGATATATTCAACATCATATAGAAACCATATCTGCAATTGGATTGTATAGAAACATCCAAACAAGATCAAAACCTATAGGGTGCACAGATTAGCAAGCAAAAAAACATAGTCATATTGTAAAGGATGGTTCATAAAGCATGGTTGAACAATATTGGAAATATTATTATGAAAATTTATCTCTCTAATTTTATTACCACCTTCTAAATGAGTTTTACCTAAAACATCTTTAACTGTTCATACCAAACACAACCCTGTTAATCACTTCTGTGTGTCTAGAAAGGCAAAGATGAAACAAAATGGTTTTAGCTAGAAAATGGAGATTAAAAAGAATTTAAATCATGTAAATTATCTTTATGAATATTAAGATACTTTACATGGCCTTATCCCATGTGTCACCTTCCCTCATGGGCCGTACAATTGTCAAACTCTATCTCATCAGTTGGTTTCTTGATCTTCAGTTAGATAACCTACAAGATTTACATGTGTCTAAAATTATTGATAGGGAATATGAATTATTGGACATTTTAAAGGAAAATATGACACTTTATCACCTTTAAAACCATGCCACTTCATTTATGACCCCTAAAAGCCTTCTAAATGACTCAAAATGACATATTGATTAAAAATACTAAGACCAAGGATAATATAGAATTAAATGACATAAAAATACCTATAATATACCCCATGACAAAATATTCAACCCCTAAAACATATAAAAAGTCAAGTTTTTACCTATAAGGGTCCCAATTTAACCTGTAGGGTCAAATTTGGCTAACAAATTAGTGAGTTATAGGGGTAACATGCCTACTATGATAACTATACTAGTAGCCTTATCAGTCCATTGGGCTTAGGGAGTCATATAAATTATAAATAAAAATAAGAGGAACTAAAAATTGACAACAAGCTTTGGTCAAGGCAAGACCAATGACTACCTCAACCACACAGAACAAAAGACACACATAAAACAAAAGCAAACACACATGTGCTTCATGAGCACTTAAGGAACACACACACCAAACTAAAAAAAATGAATCAAACACTAAATTGATATGAAAACTCCCTCCTATATCAAATGGTAAGTTTGAAACCCTTCTTGCTTCATGACATGAAGGAATGAATGAGACATATAGTCTGTTGATCCTTGACATTGATGCATCCAACTTTTTAATGATGTTTGTTGACTTTATTCTCATGATGTTCAATGAGAACCAAGTAGTTCCACCCATGTTGGATATGGAAATGAACTCTTATTAAATAAAAATAGCCTCAAATTTTTGATATGGATCCTCAATTACAACCTCTGATGGTGGTTTAATAAGGCATACCTTCTTGATTTCTATAGTGCTCTCAATAAGGTTGGGTTTCTCCTCAGCTACAAGTTCTTATAGCTCATCAAGGAGCTTTGTATATTCTACCCAATCTTGGTCATTATCCTCCATGGAATAATATTTCTTCATCTTGTCATGTACTTAACCCTCAACTTGGTAAAGCTCTTCAAGCTCTTGAAATAACTTCATTTGTAACTACCAATCATCTTTGTCCTCTTTATCATCTCGAACCACTACCTCACCAATCTTCTCTTATTGATGTACGAGGTCATTAATATGGTTTTATTCAAGCTCCAATGCATCTGAGGGTGATTCAAAATTAGGCTGAGGTATTAGGTCATCTTCAATAACAACTTCCACCTTGGTCTCAAGAGATTTTCCTAGGATTGCAACCTCTTTGGGGATGACTTGAAATTGCTCTCCAACCTTAATATCACATTCATCTTCATTCTTGGGATGATTATCCAAAAAATTTGTGATTATGTGTTGAGTATTATTCAAGTACTTCCCTCTTCAAGTGTTTGTCACATTCCTCATAGATAGATGTAAAAGATTCTTCAACATGTTTCTTTTCATACAAGAAGGAAAAATTGTATTTGTGACCACCAAAGGGAATCTATATAATTTTTTCATCTTTTTTAACATTTAGAACCTCTTGAGGGATCTCAAGTTGTATCTCAGTTGTCATAACCTGACTTTGATTCTAAAGGGTTTCAATATCTTCCATCGCCTTCTCCTTCTTGGTGATGCCAAGATTAGGTATCTTGAAATCAGGTGACTTAGACTAATGAGGCTGCCAAGGAGCTCAACTTTATTCAAGCAAGAGTTATAAATTTTCCTCAACCAAATTATCCTCTTTAGGTTCCTATAAAATATGTCCATCAAGGCAAAGGGTAATGGGGTGAGGACAAGATGATTGGTGGAGGTGGGACATAGAACTCAGAATCAGATTGAGAGTGAAATGTAGGATATTCTTTTGGAAGCTCTTGAAGAAGAAGTGGTAAACCTTGGGCTAAAACAACTTGATTTTATTCCTTTAATTTGAAAATCACTTCATTGACATCTTATCTATATTGATCAATCTCTTTAGGAATGTTATATGGGGTGTGTTTAGGCGTAGGATCTTCTTTGGGATCTAAACCTTCCATCACACCTTGACTCAGAAATTTCATCCTTGACTCTAACTCTTCAATTTGCTTGGCTAGGTTCTCTTGGAAAAGTCTTTCTTGAATTTCATTGGATTCTTCATGAGGATGAGGATTACAATAGGGATAACATAGATAGAAAGAGGTCTCTTGAGGAAGGGTGCGAGGGACTTGTATAGGATCAAACTCTTTCTCAACCTCACACTCTTTGTCTAGGATTTTATCCTCTTTCTTTCTCCATGATTCCACTATCTTATTCCAGCTTAGGATGTTAGGATTAGGAGTCTCTTCTTGAGGTGGTGATGAAATTTTAGGATTGTACGAAGTGTTTAATAAACTTGGGATCTCCTTAGGCTTAGACTTTCCACCTTGTCTCCAACTTAGGATTTCATATCTAGAAGTCTTCTCTTGAGGTGGGGGTGTAATGGGAGAGGGAAATGAGGGCTTAAATTCCACTTAATTTGATAATTAGATGGACTAATGCATTTTATTATTGGACAAATCAATCTACCTATCAAGCTTTTCTTCAAAAATAAGGCTTGTCTTTCCAACTCTATCTTCTAGTTGATTGGGAAAAGGGTGATTTTGATAAGCTTGATTGGGTTCATGAGTAGGAATCATGTAGGAATGATAAAAATGTTGGGGAAGTGGATATGAGGGGTGATAGGTTTATTGAGGTTTATTCTCATGAACTTTTAGCCTATTTTCGAAGGATGGAACTAGGCCACTCACATCTAGAATCTCACTTGTGAGCCTTTGCCAATTGACTCTCTCAATAGGTGCCCACTCTCTTTTGACCAGCTCTAATGCATCTCTCACATTATGAATGAAATTACTAAGAACATCTTGACCATGTACCCTTAATGTATCAAGATCTATCATGTGCTTATCATATCCCAAGAGAGTTTGTTTGAAGGTTGAAATGGATTGACTTGAGAAGTGACTAGGTTCACTAAGAGGAGTACTATATTGAGAAGGCTGGTTATAGGACTGATACAACTCATAACAAGGTTGATAAGTGTCATGTTGGAGCTGGTAATGATCATAACAAGACTGGTAAGAATCACACCAAGGCTGATAGGGAATGCCATAAGGTTGAGATGTCTCACCAACTTGTGTAAAATAGTATGCAACACCAAAGTCAGCCATGAAAATTTATTAGGAAACAAGAACACAAGGAATGATTATAAATAATATTTAAAAGGAATACCTGGGCTACTTGACCATCTGATGTAACTTTGGAGTCACCATTGATTCTTATATAAATGCCTCTAAAGGCTGATGTGTTGACAGACAACATAAAAAATTCTTCAACTTCTTAGATAATGAGTCCCATCAGGTGTGCCAAAAACTATTATCACTTAGATTTGCACCCTTTGAGGATATGTCTCATCTCTCTTCATCCAAGTGGTACAATTGAAACACCTCTAAGCTATGCGTGAGATTAAGAATGAGGTGAATCTATAGATAAGGATAGCTCCCTTGATGTACCACTTGTAGAACACTAATACACCTAAACTTTGTGAGGGAAAAGGAAGAGAAAACTAAAAGTAAACTATCTTAAGGGAGGTGATACACCAAATTAGTTGATGACTAAAAACTAGTTGCATGTTACACATGAGAACAAGGGACTAACCAAACATACACTTCTTCAATCTATATCTTCTCACATCAATGTTTCATTATGAGGTTATGGTGAATGTTTAAGCTAGGAGGACTAGACAAGAGGTCCATAATGACACTATTGAATAGGCTAACTCAATTAACCTTGACACTTCCTAGAACACTTCACATGACCTTCAATAAGAAACTTTCCAACTACAAATAGGTGAGAGAATCAGACAACATGCTAAGGAAATAAGAGTTATCACTAAGCAAGACCAATCATCAAAGTAAAACAAACTATGAATAGTCATGGAAGATGTAAAAATTAGTAGTCTTTATTGATCCATGCTTTACCTGAATATGATGAATCCCTACTCATTTGCATACCATGGATCAGTAAAGAGATTTTTACCTCTTCCAAGATTGTTCATAGTGTGTTTTACTTGGATAATTGATCTTTCTAAGTGATAACTCTTATTTCCTTAGCATGTTGTCTCATTCTCTCACCTATTTGTAGTTGGAAAGTTTCTTCTTATAGGTCATGTGAAGTGTTATAAGAAGTGTGAAGGTTGAGTGAGTTAGCCTATTCAATAGTGTCATTATAGACCTCTTCTCTAGTCCTCCTAACCTAAACATTCACAAAAACCTCATAGTAAAACATTGATGTGAGAAGATGCAGATTGGAGAAGTGTATGTTTGGTTATTCCCTTATTCTCATGTGTAAAATGTATTTGGTTGGTAGTCATCATCTAATTTGGTGTATCGACTCCCTAAGGATAGTTTACTTTCAATTTTCTCTCCCTTTTCCCTCATAAAGTTTAGGTGTAGTAGTAATTTACAAGTGGTGCATCAAGGGAGCTAGCCCTATCTATAGATTCACCTCATTATTAGGCTCACCCATAGCCTAGAGGTGTTTTAATTATGCCACTTGGATGAGGAGAGATGAGACATCTCCTCAAAGGGTGTAAATCCAAGTAATAATAATTGGATGAGCACCATTAGATCTACTTTATCTCATACCATTGATCTCTCTTGATACAAATTAATGCAAGCCATTAATTTACCTAATAGTTACCATGGTCATGACAATTGATAACTCCTTATTTATTCCTAGAATATATTGACCTTTTGACTCACTGTTCACTATTAGATCTTCTCTACACACGTGAATGTGCATCATTGATCTACCTAGTCATTATGATCATTCCACTTGGAACCATTATGTTTAATCTTGAGATCCTCTAACTTATTGAGCCAGATCACACCATTATATCTTTATGACATTATTAAACACATGCTATTAGATTTTCCTAGACACACTAACTTGATCTCATCCACACACCATTAGATCTTAATCTATATGAATGAATGTGACCCATCGATCTTGCCAGGACCCATTGAATTGAGCTCATCTATGCATCATTAGATCTAGATTCTATTCCAAATATCATGCCACTTGTCACTCACACATTCATCTTAGAGATACTTGGAAATATTTGAATCCCAATGATCATTTCTTGAGGCTTTAACTTGAAGCTTGCATGCTCATGCCAAACTACTTGTTCAAATTTAGAGCTTGATATCTCAAGATAGAAAGCTCAACAAGACATGAATTTTGTAGATGATGATCAAGGCATGTAGGGCTTAATATTCATGAATTTATTTTATCCTGAGAGGCTTTCTAAGTGAACTAATAAAATGCAAAAATCTAACCAGTCTATTTCTATGTACCATGCATATGACGGTCTAGCTTCTCAAGGCTTGTACAAATCATTTTTCTCTTAAACAAAGGACACTATGAGGCATCATAGAAAGCCAAATCAAATGTCATAAACATGATTCAATTGATAAAGGATGACATTTGGTTTTTGTGGCCAAAATGTTAATGGGCTGATTCTAAGACAATTCACCTACCTATGCAGGGCTCAAGGCAAAGGCAAGTCAATGGACAAGTCTACATTTATACAATAATGGAATCTAGACATTGGTCTAATTTATCCTCATGCATTGAAGATTACTAACCAAAGGTGGTTTGACCAACTCAATAATTATTACAATCTATTTAGACATGCCAAGACAAAATAAGGGGTCAAATGGCATACAAAACAATCAATTAGGATCGAACAAGGTTCAAGACAAGATTTGGGTTTGAGGCAGCATCACACATGATGCAATAATAACTGGTGTATTCTTTTTTACCTTTGTTGGAAATGACCTTTTCCTTCAAACTTATTGCACCCATGAAATATGCTATCCTAATAGCCAAAGCTTATAATTATAGCATGATAGATTATTCAATTTAGACCAATGTAATTAGCTTCCCAAGTAATTCATAAGGTCATGAACTGATATTCATGTAGGACCTAATACATGTATAATTTTAATTATAATTTAAAGTAATAATTCATGCATTACTTAACTAATTATTACCATTTTCATGATTCACTCACCTTGAAATCAACACCACCATGGGAGTATCATCATTAGTTATCATAGTCACCTTATTTTATCATGAGGGGCCTTATATTCTCCCCCATAAAAAGGGCATCATCCTCAATGCAAGACTACTTGGTTCACTTTATAAGGATTCTTAAGCCACTGATTAGGATTGTCTCCAAGAAAAACTTCATCCTTGAACTATAGCCTTGCTGATAGTACATGTAAAACCCATTACTTTGCTAACATAGTTAGGTGTGTGTGTGTGTGTCTTAATCTACTAGGAGTCATCCAATCTCTTTATGCCCTTTCATATACTATGAAACTTCATGCAAATTCATGGTAACCTATTGTATTACTAAATATGGCTTCCCTTATCAAGACCAACTATCAAGAGGAACCAACAACAAGATTACAACATTCTATGTCATCTTTTTTTATCACTTTTAATGAGTTTTTAGGCTTATATAACCTTGATCATCAATATTTTGGTACTAAGTCACGTACTGGCTCAAGATCAATTATAACATAACCATTTAATACATATAGCATGAGTTATGGAATCTATTTTCAACATGTAAGCAATTGTTCTAGTTGCTCAAGATTTATTATTCACATAAATTTACTTGGAAATGGTCATGGGAGAGTTGAACAACCTACCATCATGTCCAACATGAGAGGACTTTAAATTCATCCATCATGGCATCCAAATAAGGGTAAAAAAACCTTCTACCATGCCAAACATAGAAGGACTTTGCTGTGATACCATCATGAAGATGCTTTCCATTTCCCACCATTTTATTTTAAGACTGTTATTGGTAGTTCAACATAACAAAAGTTTTCTTAATACTAACTTATAAGGATTTTTCAATTTTAGATCATAAAAATTAAACTTCCTATCAATATAATCTTTTTGAATTAGATACAAAAATGGTCTAGTTTTAGATCCAAACCTTGCTTCATTCAAGGTTATATTTCCACTTTGTATTTCACTAAGTGCATTGAATGCTAACTAAATTACCATTAATTTTTGAAAGAGGTGATTCATTATAATGTGAATCATACTAAAAAACACATCTGTCTTAATCCTTTGAGACTCCCAATTCCTTTGTTATAAGCCTAAGAGTGCAAGCACTCCTCAAATACTAAATTTATTCTTAGAGAAGGATGATAGTTTCCAATCACAACAAAACCATCCTACATATCAAGTACCATATGAAACACAAAAGATCTTATGAATAATCAGAGCATAGGGAAATTCCTCCTATAAATCCAATTCTGCTACAAAATAATACAAACATGGGACTGTCTCCCTTTTTAGTATACCATGCCATTCATTGAAGGTTTTTAAGCAACTTGCTACCTTCTCTTTAATATCATTATGTTCTTAGGATCTTAGCCTACTAGCCCAAGTATCATATGCAACTCAATATGAAAAGGTTTCTCCATCCCCAATTCAATAAAAATCAAGCATTTAAATGATCAATCGGGTGGAACAAGCACTTAAGAATATATTTTAAGTAGACAAGTCCTTGAAAGTTATGGAATAATAAGAGGATACCCTCACTCTATTGATTCCATTCAATTTTCATGGGAGGGTAAAGCAATATACCATCATGTCTCATCATGATAGGGATTAACATCTTCCACCATGACATTCACCATAGGTTCAAGCATTCTAAAACCATGCCCAACACAGGATGACTTGACATTCTTTCACCATGACATTCACAGGAGGGTCAAGCATTCTACCACCATGACCAACACAGTAGGGATTGCCATTCTTCCACCATGAGATTCATAAGAGGGTCAATCGTTATACCACCATGCCCAATACAATAGGGCTTGCCATTCTTCCATCATGAAGATGTTGTTTACAGACAACCACTGCAAAACAAAGTATCAAAATCACTTGAAGAAACATCCGCTGATCATGTAAGTGAAAAATTAATAAAAGGACACCAAGTAGTCTCAATAAGGAAATCAAATCAAAATTAAAATTAATCAAATAATTCCATTATTAGCCTTTAGTTTGAAACTTTCAAAGTCAAGAAGAAAATGATGATGGTTTCCAAGTAATACAACAAAAGCTCAGGAAACTCAAAATAAGTTTGGAAAACACATTTAGAAAAAAATAGATCATAGTACGATCACTATGTGACTTAAGGAGTCATAAAAAGTGGAGAAATAATAAGGTAAGAGGGCATTGGTCTAACCAACCATTGCCCATAATATCCCCTCATGGAGCCAATTTCTAATAAGACCCCCTTATGAAGCCAATTGCTAATTTATCATGTCAAATTCATTGTTGTTTGATTACAAGTAATAACATGTAAGAGGGCACTACACTACTTCCACTACATAAAATGACATACAAAATTAGCTGGTACCTTATGCCTCCATAGAGGTCATAATTATAGATCATCTATATTCACCACCTACCAATGTGTGATTTCACATTGAAATCAGGCCTTACCTACTTTAACATGAGAATTCAGATATAATTCCACCTAAAATTATGTACCACCTAATGTTTATGGCAAGAGATATGAAGGGATACTATCATAAGAGAAGGGCACCTCCACAACCACCATATTCTGATTCCTTTAGACACATAGTTCTATATGAGTGCTCAAGGCAATTAATAGTTCATGCTATCAAAATTAATAAGTTTTCAATATGAGAAGAATAGAGTGATGCCAAAGTATTCATTCAATTTTACATGAATTCTCAGTAATTCAACATGATATTTAACTCATCTAGGATTTTATTGAACCAATCAACATTATTTAATATGCAAATGCACTTATTTATTGACTTATCATCATAATATCAAGAATGTGTAAGGTTACCTTAATCAATTCTAGATGATTCACATCTAGGAAGATTCACTTGTAGCCATTTTTATTGAACTCATAAATAGAAAGTATGAGTAAATATATTCTCATCTACATAAATTAGGTAATTATTAGCCCAAAGATATCTAACTATAGCATGATATTTGCATGAAATAATAATTATGTGAAGACATGCCTACTTTAGTTTGTTCCAAAGAGAGTTGTCTTAATTCACAATCAAAATGTAATATTGCCACTCATCTTGCTTAGCATAATACAATATTAAAATTTATGCATAGCACAAATCATAACCACAACAATAGAGTTTTACCATCTCATGGTTCCTCAAGTGGTTCCAATGCTCTAACAATAAGAACACATCCTCTATAACATTCCCACAATTCAAACATATGCCTCAATATATCTAAGCAAATTAACAAAAGGGGTCATAAAACATTTTCATAATGATAAGTTAAATTAACAACATCTGAGCATTAGTTCAAGTATTACAAGCCAACTTCCTTCAAATTTATAGTCCATTATTAATATAATAACAACATAAAGGAGTGCAATTATTTAGGCTAAGCACCATAATAGACAAGCAACATGAGCATATATATATATATATATATATATATATATATATATATATATATATATATATATATCACCAGGGGATTCTTAACAAGAAGGCTCATTATCCTTTCAAAGATAATAGTTTATTATAGGTATTTCATGCTTTGTCAGATTATAACAATCAAAATAAGCGTTCTAAATTTTTTTATAACCCCTAGAACACTTATTTTGATTGTTATAATCTGACAAAGCATGAAATACCTATAATAAACTGTTATCTTTGAAAGGATAATGAGCCTTCTTGTTAAGAATCTTATTGGTGATATATATATATATATATATATATATATATATATATATATATATCACCAGGTGATTCTTAACAAGAAGGCTCATTATCCTTTCAAAGATAACAGTTTATTATAGGTATTTCATGCTTTGTCAGATTATAACAATCAAAATAAGTGTTTTATATATATATATATATATATCACCAAGTGATTCTTAACAAGAAGGCTCATTATCCTTTCAAAGATAATAGTTTATTATAGGTATTTCATGCTTTGTCATATTATAACAATCAAAATACGTGTTTTAGGGGTTATAAAAGAATTTGGTCTTCACAACCAGTCCATATCAGGACTATGCTATCCCTTAATCCAATGTTTTTAGGATAGTCTCATTCATAAGGACCAATAGCTTTGTAGCTAAAACACACACACTGAGAGGGTCCATCTCTAGCTCATTTTCTCATATCCTGCTTGATTTTGCATTTGGAGCTTTCATAGGTTGAGATCATGTCAAGGCAAATTACCTTATCTGATCCTTCAAAAGATGGTTCTTGCTCCTTTTTATATGATTATAATCTAAAGGTTATCCAACCTGCCTATTCCTTTTCTAGGGTGACAAGGATCCTTTTTGCAGCATAAAAACTTGGCACACCATTCCCTCTAGCAAAATCATCACTCATTACAAGGTCTCAAGAATTTGAGCATGGATTTTAATAGGCTACATAATTTGGTTATTTTAGTGACACCCATCTGTATCATTCTCTGTGACTTTATCATGTGGCATCTTATATACACAGATTTGTTTACAATAAAGTAAGCAAGTAACATGCACCAAATTTAATTTACATAATTCATTCTCAACCAGAGTTAGAAGGATGATGAACTCATATAAAACATTCCTAGAGCTCCTAGATTTTAACTTGGTACTATGATACCAAAATGTCATGCCCATTTTTACTCAAAAGGACAAGCATGACACACAATTACCACCAACAAACTAATAAGGATGCAGATCGATATCGTGACCCATTCCAAACATAGAACATGAGTCTATAATTTGACATAAAGAATTCAATAGATGCCTACCTTAATATGTTTAACTTTGCATTTAAATCCATTCACCTAAATGATTTATACATAATTGACATCAAGACGGATTTTAAATTTAACCAAGGCCAAAATGAATGCAGTTTGGCACCATGTGGTAGCATCATGACTACTTTAGTTGAAGCTACCAGTGGTTACAAATGCACCATGCATCATAATCTCAGGTCGCTGGGTTTATTTCCAAATGAATCCTCCCTGCTCTACAAGTTTCAGGATGCTACCACTTGGTAATCCCATGGGGCTCTAGGGCATTAAGGATTTAAGCCTTTTGGCTAATCCTTTGGGCTATAGATATGAATTATAAAAAACCCAAAATAAGCTAAGGCAAAAATACAAATGAAAAGTGGTCTTGTTTAGGATCGTAGGTCATTGGGATGATGCCACATGGTAACATCCTGCTAGCCCACTATCCCAAAGACTTAGTGGTCTACATGGTCATTTTTGAGATTATTGGTCATCACGATGATGCCACATGATAACATCCTACTCACCCTCTCACTTGAAGGCATATATTTTAGTGTGGCCATATCTAAGGCTATCAGTTGTCTGGATGATGCCACATGGTAACATCTCTCGTAGCTACTCACCTAGAGGTAAATATCACTATACGACCATCCTCAAGACCATAGGTCCCCTGAATGATGCCACATGGTAACATCCTAATAATTAATAACTTGGAGGCCAAGTTTTTTATACATCCATCCCTGAGATTGTAGGTCATTAGAATGATGCCACATAATAACATCCTACTACTCTGCTATCCAAGAGGCATATTTATAATAGACTAGCTAACATTACTCTTAGGTTCATGTAAGAGTGACACGTGGATTCCTTTGAACCACTAATGAAAAATTCATAAAATTGACTAAGGCAAACATGGATATAAAAGGACCCAACTATAGGATGTCTAAGGTAGAGTCTAGGTGGATGCATTAAGTTGACATGGATAAATCATACTTTATAAAAATGGCTGGAAAAAGGATAAGTTAAAGTCTGTAAGTAAATTGAAAGGTGGTTGAGGTAAAAATCCTACTCAAATTAAATTATGAATATAATGAATATGCAAGGCCATAATTGAGCACAAAGTGAAATGCATAAAACCCCTGAGGCCAAAATATGAATCCAATTAAGCCATCAAGGCAAGACTATGCCAAATTCTATAAAATCAAAATGTTAATGCTTAAAATAGGTTTTTTATACTAAACCAATATTCTCATTGGTTTAGTTGACTATCTAAAAGCATAAGGAAACTCAATCTAAGAGTCAAATGGTTTGATCATCAAAAGATAAAACTTCAAGGATTATAACAAGGACCCATTCCGTTACACCAAGGATAAGAGATTGATAAAACATTTATATGAGTTTATAAACATAGAGTTAAGGGATGGTCTAAAAATACTCATTTATCAATGATATATTCCTAGAAGGGATTCTATAGTTAAACCCATCTGGTTTCCACATATTAACATTTTAGCTCAATAGCCCATCCCTGCTAACATTCTCCTTTCTATACAAGTTGGTATTATGATACGAAGGTCTACAATAGAGCTACCTCAAAGCATAAACTAAGTTCTCCTCCTTAATACATTAATTTATCAAAATAAATAAAATACTTATATTATAAATTCTTATTATATATTTATTCTTCATAATAATCTATAAGCCATATATTTGGGTTCCACTCCTTTATGGATAAGCGTAGTTTGTAATATAGTTTCCAACATAATACATAAGGAGGCACCAATCTTGTTTCTTAGGCTGATTATCAAGGAATTAGACCAAAGTTCAAATTATTCACTATTTTATTAAAATATCCCTACAAGATTATGAATTACTCCCTACTTGACAAATTCCTTCTAAGGAGATATACATTCAAGGCCTATTGAGGTCCTCAATAACACTCTTTCTAAGAGTTGTTTAAGATTTTATCTTAGATTATTTCTTATCAAAGGTTAGCCAAACAAATATAGACTCACTAAACATAATCCATATTATATATGTCTTAATGTAACAACATTCATAAAAGAAACACACTATATATCTTGATTATCCCAAGCATAGCAACCTAAATCACATGCCTTCATATAGGACTGATTCTTCATATATATATCTATATTCATTTAAATTAATAATATTACAATCAACTCAAGATGCAATGAAAAAACATTCATAGGATATTAAATAGAATATATAATGTATGTATTAAGGACATTAACTTGGCTAAGCTCAGTCATGGATATACAAGCATCCGCTAGGATTCTATTTATAACAAGGATCCCTCTCAAGGAGGTTTATTAATCTGATATAACAATCAACTTCTATAGTAGATCTATGAAGTAATAACCAAAATATTTAACTAGTGAAATACATAATATAGTGGCTCACACATGACCCACAATCAAACATTAATACATAAATATAATAGGTTCAACTGAGGATAATTAATCCTTGGTTCCTAACCAAATATAGACAATAATAGGGCACAAATATTCACTAGCTAAAGACAGTTCCTCTTCACTCCAAGTGAAAAATTGGACAACATAAGGTGGGATCACCTCCCAACCTTTTTCCATCATCAAGTGACTACTCTAGGCACCCCCCAACATGACTCCCAGCTCCAGACATATACACATCATGATATAAATCAAACAAAGGCAATAATAATCAAGATGTCATTGGGTTAAAGAGATAGCTACTCATAAGGCGACATCTAATAATCTATAAGTCAAGAGGTTACCAATCTTGGATCTATTTAAATAGTCATAAAAGCATAATAAGGCACACCCACAGGTCGCAACAAACATATAAACAACCAATAAGTTTTAAATTCTATAAGCACTCATGAGAGGTATTATGAAATCTACCACAATGTCTTACATGAGAAGCCTAAACCTTCTTCCATCATGAAGAAAGTTACCTTTATACACTTTATAAGTATTTCATGATGAAACCATAGTAACCATGTAAGCATAAATACCAGAGTTAGCACTTTCATGTTAGGATATCTCAACTCTAACTCCCACACAAGAGTAATGACACAATAGGGAGACTCAAGAATAACCAAAAAGAAAATAAATAAAGGTAGGAATTAAACCAAGTGGTCTTAATCCTATAAATACAAAAATAAAATAAGAATCACACAAAATTAATTTAGTCAATCAACAAAATAGTCAAGCCATAAGATAGCTACCAAATGATCTAGGCCCTTCCATGGATCTTTTCTATAGGTTTCTACCAGTCGAGGCCCTCCCTCTCCTAGATCTCTTTTTGTTCTTCCTTCCTCTTTTAGGTTGGTCACCAAAAGATCCTAAAATTTTAAGTTTAGAGAATATAACCCTTTTTTAGGAGATCCACCTTCCTCAAATAGGTGTTTTCTCTCCTTCTTGCCACCCAATAAGAGCATGACATGTGTCTATTCTTCCCTTACATTGACCAACCACTTCTGCTAGCCAACCGATGCCTTTTTCATGGAAATATCTTTGCTAATCCATAATAGTGCATGATGTATCTATAAAATTCCTATGGTTGCTTCTAAGACAATTCACCTCCCTATGCAGGGATCAAGGCAAAGGCAAATTAATGGACAAGACTATAATTATGTAATAAGGCAATCTAGACATTGGTCTACTATGTCCTCATGCATTGAGGATGACCAACTAAAGGTTGTTCAACTAACCCAATATTTATTACAATCCATTTAGTTATGCCAAGACAAAATAAGGGGTTGATGACATACAAGGCAATCAATTAGGATCAAGCAAGGTTTAAGACAAGATTTGGGTTAGAGTTGGGATCACACATGATGTAACAATGCCTAGTGTAGTCCTTTTTACACCCATGAAATCCATTATCATAATAGCATAATATTTTAATTATAGCATTCTAGATCCTTCAATTTAGATGAATGTACTTATCTTACCAATAAATTCATAAGGTCGTGAAGTTATATTCATGTAGTATCTAATACATGTATAATTTTAATTACAATGTATGGAAATAATCCAAGCATTAATTAATTAATTAATTAATTAATTAATTCTTACCATTTGCATGATTCACTCACCTTGGAATCAACACCACCATGGGAGTATCTTCATTATTTAGAATATTCACCTTGTTTTCTCATGAGGGGCCTTACACCCACCACTCATTCTGACCTCAAAATTGCCTTTCCCAATACAAGAAAAATTTAGTTTTTTAGACTAACTTGAGGTGTGCATAAAATAAAAACTATTTATCCTTTAGATTAAATGGAAGAAACCTAATGTGCATGTCAAGGCCCTATTCTTTCAACTTGGATAACATATATGGATGATTCAAGACTAATATGTTGCACAAGTTGCAATAACAGGTCCTAAAATAAAATGTTTTTGTAGTGATGAGATAAGTTCTTAAGCTCCAACTACCATTTATGACTCTAGGACCTCTAGGTGAAGGTATATCAATTAAAACATATTTGTTAAGGAAAATTACATGTGATTCCATGACCAAAACCTAAAAATATGCTTGGATTTATGTTTTCACTACTATTTAGGAAAGTGAAACACTAACAACAAATGTTGTCAAGGTTGAAACTAAAGTTGGTGAACTCCAACTCTGGTGCTTTATGGATCAAAACTAGAACTTATAACACACCTGAGGTGGTGGATAATGTATAGTACTAGGTTTTTATCCTCTAATAATTCTTGGTTGAGAGACCCACTACCCATTTTGGCCTCAAGAATAGCTTTCCCAATATAAGAAAACTTTAGTTTTTTAGCTTAACTTCATATGTGCATAAAACAAAAATTATAAGTCATTGACACAAACCAAAATAACCCTTATGTGATTTAAAATCCCTCTAATTACACATGAGAGCATGTTAGTGGATCATTCAAGACCAATATGTGGCACACACTACAGTAATGAGTCCTGAAATATAACTTTTTTCTAATGAAGAGATAATTTCTTATCCTCCAATTGAAATTTACACCTCTGGGACCTATAGGTGAAAGCCCATCACTTTGAACACACATATATAGTAAAATTAAATGTGATCCCATGACCATGACATCCAAATACACCTTTATTTATGTTTTCACTACTATTCTGGAGCATGCAAACACTAATAAAAAAAATATTTTCAATGTTGAAGCTACAGTTGGAGAACTCTTCCTTTGGTGCTTTGTGGCTTGAAACTAGCATTGTCAACACATCTGATGTGGTGGATAACATCCAGGACTAGGTTATTGGCATCTCATCATGCTCAGTCTAGAGATCCACCACCCATTCCAACTTCAAGAATGCCCTTTCTATAATAACTAAGTACTTATATTAACCTTCTCTTGGCCTCAAGAATATGAAATTGTTTTCTAATAGTGCCAACTATGTGAAAGTGGAAGATTATTTGGCAACATGAACCTAAAAAAAATGTTATTAAGCAATTAAAAATGAAATTTATATGTAATACCTAAACAATTAATAAAATTTGGTAAAATTCAATAATCTACATTTGACAAGTCAACATACCTTGGAATTTCAATCTAACAAACCACTAAGATCTATTTTAATCTTGATAGTAGCAAGTATAACTTCATGGTCTAACTCACAAACTTTCCATATATTATTTTTTAATGGCCTCCCATAAATATTTGAGAAATTGAATATTTTTTTTAAGTACCAAATTTGAATAGTGTAGTATTTGCACAAGTTTGATCACTTACTACATAAGTTGTAATTATATGTTGGGTAGGATTACAATCTTTGTTACATGATTTCAGGGCTATAGAATGATATGCATCATGTATATTTTCAATATTTTCATTGTTTTCATCATCCATGTTAGATTTTATTAGTCATAGGGTGTACATTTTAGGTCTCACCTTAACCAATTTCATCAACAAAATAAATAATTGAATTTTTTGACTATCAAAATCTAATCTATTAAAGAAATTATCCCATTTTTTTGAGCTAGTCTTCTTGAATGATGGTCAATTTTTTTTTTATGCATTGGCTTCAAAATTATTTCATCAACTTTAATTAAGTACTTGAATTTTATATGCAAAATACTTGGAGGTGTTGTTAATGATGGAATTTAATGAGAGTGTCTTTCAAAATCATTATGTTCACTACTAGTTTCATCATTGTTAGTTTCATTTTTTTGTTGTGGGATGTCATTTTATTCATTGTTACTTTCATCTTTATGTGTTTCCATGAAATTAATTATCTTCATTGATATGGGGTAAATCATCATGCATATATATTCATCTATAGACACTTGAAAATGTCCCCTCAACCAGTTTTTGATGTCAAGATAATTTGGACCTATCCTTAACCCTTAGTTAAATATTCAGCTAGTTAACTCACCCTTAAGAAAACCTTTCTATAATTTGACATTCATTAACACACCTAGGAAATTTTGTTAAACATTAACTTAGGACCCATTTTAACCTTTTTAAACTTAGAAGTATGACCGTCAATGGTTAACCTAACTATCAATGGTTAGCCTTACCATCAATGTTCAGTTTGACCATTGATGGTTAGGCCTATAGACTTATAACATAAGAACTGCCAGTTGTAGGAAAGACATGTACGGGCAAAATGGAAACTTTCCCATGCAAACCTTACAACTTACCATCTTTTCTAATTGACATCTTTATCCTAGACCAACTTAGAAACTTCCTTCCTCCTCACTTAGCAACTTTGTGCTTAAAATTGAGGGCTATTGGAAGAGAAAAGTATCCAAAAAATTGCATTCAGGATCTCTTATTTTCTTTATGCAGGCATCCAAGATCCCAAAACTATTTATATATGAATTTTGAAGGCTATAGTATTGTGATGCTATCCAATTTCATTCAGATTGTCATTGGTTTCCACTTTGCATCATACAAGTATTTTCTCTTATTTTTAGCGTATCCTTTCTCCACTAAATCTTTCTATCTCGATCAGATCACTTGCACATTATCCCTCACCTATAGAGCTCATATTTAACCTTGTTCCCACTTTCCACTCCACCCCCAACTCTATTCCTTACAACTTTCCATAGTCAACCATCGATGGTTGTTGCAAACATCACTGATTACATCAACTATTGATGGTTACCTAACCATCATCGGTCAAAATAACCATCGTCAGTTAGCCTGACCACCGATGGTCAATGTCAATAAAAATAATAGATTATTATTTCCTCCCCTTTCACACCCAAATCAACCCTATCTCTATTTTTGGCCTATCTATAGACCTTGCTCAGATCCTTTAGACTTGACCTTGATCCACTTGTGCGTGGTATTTCCTTGTCATGCTATATTTTTATTAAACATGTATGCTATTTATTTCTTGTATAATCATTTATGTTCTTATCAATTTATCATCCTTCATTTCTATTTTCAAAATATTTTTATCATTAGGGGAGTGGATTGATAACCATCTAAGGGAGTTTTTACTTTTTGGATCTAGCATGTTTTTAGGTAGTCCACCCTTCATACTCATCTAACAAACAAGTCCGTTTAGCTCATTATTATTGCAAGTAGTCATTCCTCACCAAAAATGAGCTCCCACTTTATCTAGTCATCAACAAGTGAGACATTTACTTGGTACACACCCCTCATATTTTATTTTTTTATTTTTTTTAAAGTTAGAAATAGAGTAATAAATAGTAGGAAACATTTTGGCATGCCTAGTGGGACCCTTTTTGGGTTCATAGTTATTTTTAGGCATATAGTTGCATTAGTGAAAATTCATGTTCTTGCATTTTTGTTATTTCTAAATTCCAAAAGATATAAATTTATTTTCTTTTCTAAGAATAAAAAAGAAACAAAAAAAAGTTTTCATATTAGGGATAGGTTGCATTTTCATCATGCATTAAGTGCATTGTAGTTGTTCCTTGTTTGCATGCAAAGACATCAAAAATTTCTTTTGGTTAAAATTGAGTGCATTCATTATCTTGCTTGCTTAATGCTTAGCTCACCTATATTAACTAAAATCATTGTGAATTAATCATATCACACTTATATTACACTAACAAACCACTTACACAAAATAAACATCAAAACTTACTTGAGACAAGGCCCATTGGGATTTCATCACCCTTTCGATCAAATTACCCTACCTGGTTATCCCACTTGAATTTTATCACAAAGAGGAGGACCCACTCCATTCTCTAGTAGAGTATAAAATCTAGACAAATGGTATCTATTGGCTAAGCAGCCCAGCTTAGCTTCAGGTTTGTGAAGTGTAGGGAACAAGCCCCTAGTACTAGGCCATGTAATCAATTTAGTGTAGATTATTTGAGCACCAAAATTTAACCTAAAACCATCCTTAGATGGATCTTCTAGTACCTTAATTTCAAGCCAATTTCCCCTTTCACACTCTTTAAGGCATAAGCCAAAAGTGATTTAAAATGAATCCTAGGATTATTGCACTTTTAGTGTGTGTTTTGCTTGCTTTGGGCTTTGCTTTGTTTGCTCATTATTTGAGGTGAGAGGTTCATTATCAAAACAACCAACCACCATCTTCCTCTTCATCTTCATCCATGGATTGCACCTCAGATTTTGATAAATCACGCCTTGCTTTGTTGTACCATTCTCCCCCACCTACCATACCTCCAACGGTTCTTAAGGGCGATCCAGATTTTGATGCCTTTCTAGATAAAAATATGGTGGATTTAAAACACTATTTTAATACCTTAGCCTATTATACTTTGATATCTTTGATTATTCCTATGGATCTACCCTATGGTATGCCACACCACCTCATGGTTGGTGTTACATCAACCCAACTCTCTATTAGCCAAGCTTCATCTTCTACCGTTGGTTCATCTACCACCACCATCTAGACACTTGATACCCCAACCAATACTTCTAATGTTGGCTCAAATTTACCCCTTGTCACTTATACCTCTTTTCGTTGATGCGGTGTCTTCCACACCCATTTCTACAATTCCCTCTAGCTTAATCAATATACTATCCTCAACCCCCTTTTAAAGCTTGGTGTTATCCATACCAAAAACACTCCCCCCCATTAGCCTAGGGTAGCTATCCATCAACAATGCATAAGCACTTTAGCATTACCAACCCAAACCATGCCCCCATCAAGCAACCCAAATGTACCCCTAAACAAACCATTATCAGTTCTTCTACAAGCCCTTTTAGCATCTTATTAATATACTCCCAACCCACAAGGATATATTACACCTTCCACTCAACTCTTAATGCCTATTAGTCTTTTTGGGGCACTATCCCAACCTCAAGTTACCACATACCAATATGTTTCCACTTCCATACCTCTTGTCACATACCAATTCATGGATGCAACCTAACCTCTATAGAACTTACCACCAAATTATGTAGCTATCCAACCCCAACCTGACTTGATAAGGATGCTTATGGATAAAATGACCCATTTTGAGTCATCTATCTCTAGGTCCCATAACCTTTTATCCTATGACCAAATCTGCAACAAACCTATCAACCCATATATCCCAATTCATGTTGATCCTCCTCAATTGTAACTCCCCAAATTCTCTTAGTTTTAGGGTAAGGAAGATCCTCAACAACATTTGAAGGTGTTCCACCATTCTTGTTAATTGATTACATATGATAATTCCCTCCTCCAAACTTTCCCTATGTCTTTATCAAGACCTGCCTTAGATTGGTACAGTGCCCTTTTTAGGCACTCTATCTTTTCATTCTCCCAAATCACCCAAATATTCTTAAAATATTTTTTGATGAACATATCCAAGAAGGTTTTCATAATCAACCTCTATTCTATTAGGTATTTTGATGATGAATCAATTACTGACATCATTGCACGATGGTAAGGTCTCATTAATCAATTATCCTTTTCACTACCCCAAATGGGACTCATAGAACTTTTCTCTAGGGGTTGTGAAAAACACATTGATCCCACCCTTTAGGTGAAAACATTTAGAACCTTTGATGAAGCATTCACAATGGAACATAAACTTTAAAACCAAGCCATAGATGAGGGTAAACTAAAATTATGAAATAAGAATTCCACTTTTAAACCCAATGACCCCTCTTCCACCAAAACATCAAACCCAACCAATACCAAAGCCAAAACATCCACAAATGTGGTTGTCTTAAAAACTATGCTTCCTCCAACCTTTAACCCATCATGCCAAACCACTCCTTCCAACCCTTCTTACCCACCAAACTAAAATCAAAATTAGGTCCCCCCTAAATAATTTAGACCTGTAGGAGAATCCTATGCCTCTGTGATGGAAAAACTACTAAAATCTAACCTTATTCATTTCCACTAATCAAGCCACCTCAACAATTTGAACCCTCTCACCCCGTGCCTGAGTGGTACAATGAAAATGACCATTATGCTTTTCATTAGGTTATTAGACATGCCATAAATTAGTGTAACACTTTAAAAATCCTTGTCCAAAACTTTATTGACAATGGTGAAATGTCATTTGACAACCCCAATGCACCTCCTAATCATTCCCTTAATATTTTTTGCAAACCTTTTCCTAACCATGCTCCACCTACCCAACCCCATAACAACTAATTTGAACCATCATCATCCCATGAGGCACACACAATCAACATCATCATAAATGAGACCATGGTGGATGATCCCCACATTTCTATTTTTCCTACACTAACCTCACCTATGGAAGAAGCAAATTCACCTCTTATCCCTTTGGAGACCCAAAAATAAGAATCTATAGCCCCCATGTCTTCACATGATCAAACCATGCCCATGCTCAACTCTCCTTTCATGGAAGAAACTATTGATTTAACCACCTCTTCTTCTACCCCATCAAATAGAATGGTAGAACCCTCCTCTTTTCCTTTGGATACCCTACCAAAGGAATAAACTAGGAGCATACCTACACCCCTGACCAAAGAACCATGTATTCCCCTAATCACCCCACAAGCAACCATTACCTCATCCCCCCAACTATGGATTTTAAAACCTTCTAGCTTAAGTAGAGATGAAGGAACCCTACCTTCTTCCTTGCCTAAGGGATTAACATTTGAAATGATTGATCAAGGAACCAAACCCATTTACAAGGCCTTTTCTTAGTTAGTGCAAAGTCTAGAATTTACCTCAACCTAACATAGATAGAGCCACCTTTTGGCACTATCTGGGATCCCATACCAAAATAAAGCTGAAACCTCAACCTTGTTGGCATCTACCCTCAAACCTATTATCACCCCATCATCAAACATTCCTTGATCCCAAGACATGAGAGAACTGTATCACCTACATTCACCCAAATCATCTCATAATTTTCTTGCTAAACCAGCCAAGACTCTAGGTATCCTTCCCATAATTAACATCACCCATCCACCCATCAAATCAGACCTAAACCACTCTATTACACCTAACAAACCACCAACCAAGATGGACAGAAGGGTGTAGTTGCCTAAACCTCATCCTCAAGATCAACTTATGCCACCTCCTTCTCATTTACCATCTATTTTGGGACCCTACCCTTATACCATCCTAGTCACCTATTCCACTTCGATTAAACCAACACCCTTTTCTATGCCTACCCTTATATCACCCAGTAGTCTATCCCCTTCCACTTTCCCACCTATTATCAACCCCTCATCCTCTACTTGAAAACCATGTACCAGTAACCCAATCACAGCTAAGCCAACCCAACCCAGACCATCTACCAAAGTTTCTCAACCACCTACCCTTTCTAAGGTCAAGACCATGCCTAAGAAGGTTCTTATTTCCTCGATGATGATTTCAACACCCCCAACACCTCTAAATTAATCCTACTCAATTATTTTATAGAGGTTATTGTAACCATCCTCCATTAAACTTCTACCTATTAAGCCATTCAACCCCTCTAATACCAAACCATTTTAGTTTGATGATATTTAGATCTATGCATACTAAAAGACACTCAAACATGACATGGATAACTACAAATCTCTCCAAGCTCTTTTTCACTACTCATATGATGATGATGATGATGATGACATGTTATTAGATGAACCAATTTCACCTCCCTTACCAACCCAATTACTACCCAACTAATTCAACCATGGTCCCAAACTACACCTACTTCCCCAATTTCACCTAAAAGTGGGGTGGAGAAACCACATCAATCACTTAGTCCAATCGAACCCATTATCCATACCATCCACATGATTACCTGATGTTAAGCTCAACAAAGAGGTAAAAGAAGAGCCAATGTGTCTATCCCATGGACATATCCTTCAGATTCACAAAATTCCAACCAATCCCCAACACCAACACATTCACCCACACCATCACCAAGGCCCAAGGTGTCCATACTTGGTGCCCCATCATCTGTCCCTTTTAAATCCATTCAATGAACTATGTTGAAGCAAATCCACCAGACGTTGATCAAGATGAGTCTTTATGAGTTAATCAACATGTCACCTAATCACCATTAGGCACTAATAGAGGTTCTATAATCCATATAGGTTCAACTAGTTAACCCTCAACCTCTTGTGTCCTTCATTGGATCCCTCTAACATTCCACCATCATCACCTTCCAGGATTTTGAGATACCTCCAACCCATTCTAAGGAAACTAACCCCCCTCTCTTTGTCACTATATACATTAATCACACCCATGTCAAAAGGGTAATGATCGATGGTGGCACCAACATCAACATAATCTCCTCCCATGCTTTTGATCAACTATGTTTACCAAAGAACATCATGGCCAAAATCATAGCAGTTCTTTGCTCCTTTAATGACACAATGGCTATTACTTTAGGGACCATTGTCCTTCAAATATGTTTGGGGCCTCACAGTATTCTTGAGTTATTTTATGTTGTAGAGGGTGAGTTACAATATAACATTCTACTTGGATGCCCTTGGATTTCAGCTATGAGTTGTATCCCCTCTACTTTATATCATTGTGTCAAATTCAAACATGAAGGACATGTTATAACCATCAAGGCTGATCCTAGTCCCTTTACATCTTATAAAATGACTTATAGGCCTATTGATGTCCTTCTTCCACATTCATCTCCTACACAATCAACCAACCCCATTAACATAATTGCACTACCAACCATGACCTGTAGTGTTTCTACCATCAACAATGATGAAGCCTCAACCAGTGTATCTATCTCCTCTTCCCAGATTCCCATTAAGGATTCCTTGGCACAAACTTTCTAATGTCTCTCCCTTGGGGAATATTTAATTTTAGATTTAGATGCTTTTCCCACTCCACATGAATATGGGAACCTTCAAAATTACCCTTCTTATGACCCCAACATAGGAACCATCAACCCCTTTAGAATTCCCAATAATCGGATAAATTTTATTTATGGGGACTTAATCGACCACTCCTCGCTCCTATCACCACTCCATATATTCAACCTTTCACTTTTGATTTCTCCTATCTAAGTAATCCAACCTTTGACAAAGCCTATCTTCATCACTATGCTTGGAAATGATTTGGTATCGGCCTTTATGAACAAGGACCTCATGAATTGCACATTATCAAAACTCAAAAACCTCATGAATTCTTTGGGCTCGAGTTTAAACCACCAGAATATCCCACCTCACCAAAACCTATTGCTACCCCCACAGAAGAGATTCCATCCTCACCTAGTTCATCTTCCCAATCTAAAGACTCTGACATCATCTAATCCAACATTTTTTTTGGATCAATACCGTTAGTTTAAACCCACTAACCTATCAAAAAGGTGGCTAAACTGAGACCTTTCCTCTCATCCATCCTGAGATGATCAACTATGATTCACCCACCATTCACACCATTAAGCATCAAGACGATGATTCCATCCTCACCTATCTTGGTGCAGGAGATTCTTCTATCCATAAATCTCTCCCTCTTAAAAACCAAACCATGCTCAATAAATCAACTATCGATGTTAACTTGGGTACCTAAAAGGATCCTCATATCATTAAACTTGGCTAATCCTTAAACTCAAATGAGCAATGGGATTATCCCACCTTTCTTCAAGACCATAACATCACATTCATGTGGTCTTATCAATATATGGTTAGGATTGACCACTCTATTGCTCTCTATAACATCATTACCCATCCTGAGGCTAAGATGGTACGGAAAAGCTTCATAAAATTCACCCTTACATATCTCTTCTTATCAAAAAACTTCAATGTCTTTTATCTATCAACTTCATTCAACCTATTGACTATCCTTAATGGGTCTCTAATATTGTTGCTATTACCAAACCCACTGGAGGACTCCACTTTTGTGTGGATTTTCATGACCTTAACCTTGCATGCCCCAAAGATGACTTTCCTTTACCCATCATTGACCAACTAGTTGATTTTACCATGGGCCATGAGATATTATCTCTCATGGATGGATTTTCAAGATATAATCAGATCTTGATCACCCCTTCAGATCAACATAAAACCACCTTCATTACTCCTTGGGGAACCTTCTATTATCAGGTCATGCCTTTTGGTTTAAAAAACACAAAAGTGACTTATAAATGAGAAATGACCTATGTCTTCCATGATCTTATCCATAATATTTTAGAATATTATGTGGATGATGTCCTTGAGAAATCCAAACATTGCAAGGATCATCTAGCTATTCTTGCTTTCATCTTCGATTGACTAATCCAATTCCATGTCTGGCTCAATCCCAAGAAATGTATTTTTGGGGTTCTCTCTGGGAAGCTCCTTAGATTTATTATTTCCCTCGATTGAATTGAAATTGATCCTACTAAGGTCAAGGCCATCTTGTAAATGTCTCCTCCAACAAACCTTAAAGAACTTTTTAGTCTATAGGTAAAACTCCATTCTATCCATCGTTTCATCTCCCAGCTATTAGATAGATGCCAACCCTTTCACCATCTCCTGAAGAAAGATACCTCCTTTAGATGGACCAAATATTGTCAACAAGATTTTGATTCACTTAAGGAGTACTTGTTTTCTTTGCCAGTTCTTATCCCACCTAGGGATGACCAACCTTTCTACCTTTACATATCTACCAATAATCACTCTTTAGGTGCAATGTTGGCTCATCGAGATGAACAAAACAAAGAGAAAGCCATATATTATATTAGTTTCACACTTATAGAGTATGAGACAAGATATACCCATCTTGAAAAACTTTGTCTCGTTCTCATTTTTATCACCTCTAAACTCCATCATTACCTTCTCAATCATAAAACATACATTATTACCAACACCAACCTACCAAAGTATATGCACTCCAAGACATAAAAATTAGTGTATGGCTAAGTGGCTCATGCTTCTAGCTGAGTTCAATCTTGAGTTTCTTCAATAAAAATCCATTAAAGGGTAGGTCATCATTGATCAATTGGATGAAGCTCCCCTCTTAGATAACCAACCCATTCCATTAACCTTTTTAGATGAGTTTATTATGACTCTTTCTTAGGTAGAAACCCCTTACCAAATGACCATGTTTTTTGAGGCTCTAAATGCTGACATGGTGTGGGTGTAGGCATAATTCTCATTCCTCTTCATGGAGAACCTCTTCCACTTTCCTTTAAACTTGAATTTGAATGTACTAACAACATGGTAGAATATGAAGCTTTGGTCATCGGTCTCCAAACTACTCTTGCCTTGGGAATCAAAACCATTTTTGTCTTTGGTGATTCCCAACTCATGATCAACCAAGTCAATGGGTCATATCAATGTAAAAATGATATTTTTCATAAGTGTAAGCTTCTCATTGACAAACTCTTAACATATTTTGAATGTTACCAGATCTAGTTAGTACCCTGATCTACTAACAAATTCATAGATAAAATGGCCTCCCTTGCATCTCAAATTCCATATCAACCCACTAAATCTAAACTATTTGTCACCATCCATGACTTAATTAGGCTTTTATATATTATTTCAAACCTTCCTACCATTTGTATTGTGGATGTGTCTCCTTCAAATGTCTAGTATGACTAAAATTTTAACTACCTTAACTTTGGCATCATTCCACTTAACCTTTCAAAGAATGGCTAGAAGGCCTTCATTCATGGTACCTCTCATTATACTATACTAGGAGGAATCATTTATAAACATGGCCTTGACAACATTCTTCTCTATTGTCTATAGAGTCATGAGATTTCCCATGCTATCAAGGAAACTCATGATGGAGTCTGTGGGGGACACTTTAGTGGCCTCACTATCATTAAAATAATCCTATACCTTGGATACTATTGGCCTACCCTCAATAAATACTATTGTGACTATGTAAATAAGTGTGTCAAATGCTAATAACATGCTAACTTGCATCAATGCCTACTCACAGACTTTAGGTATCCAAAGATTATTGGCCCTTCTCATAGTGGGGGCTTGATCTCATTAGAGAAATCAATCTTGACTCATCTCAATGACACCAATTTATTATCACCATTACCAAATATTTCACTAAATGGGTGGAAACCATTCCCCTTATCTTGATCAAAGCCCAAAAAATTATCAATTTCATCAATCACCACATCATCTATCATTTTGGTGTTCCTCATAAAATAATAACTAATAATGACAAATCCTTCAAAAATAAGAAAGTTCAATCCCTCTATGATGATTTTTCCATCAAGCTCAACCATTCCTCAACTTATCATCCATAGGAAAATGGATAGGCAAAATATTCTAACAAAACCCTCATCAAGATGCTAACCAAAGTTGTAAGTGCTTCAGGTCAAGATTAACATCTGCACATCCCATTCACTTTATGGGCCTATCACACTAGCATTCAAACATACATGGGTGCTACACCTTTTTCCATGGTCTTTGGTGCAAAAGTTGTCTTACCTCTCAAAGTCTAGATTTCCTCTCTTTGCATATCCCTACAAGACATCATTTTTGATGATAATTATCATCAAGAATGCCTCACATGCCTTGAGTTAATCGATGAACATCCCCTTGCTACCTTTAACCATCTTTAAATATATCAATAGCATATAACCCATGCTTATAACAAACATCTAAAATAATGGAATTTCAATATTAGAGACCTTATCCTTAAAAAAAAAACCAACATGTAACAAATATGGAGAAAACCAAAAAAGGCAAATTTTCTTTCAATTGGTTTAGATCCTATATCATCTCCCATAAGTATGGATCAGGAGCTTATCATTTATCCTCTCCATGTTTTGAATCTATGTCATTTATACTGTTAAGGAAGATCTAATAAACTTTGTTTTCTAACTTAAGCTCATCCCTTGGTTTATGAGATTCTCACCTCTCTTACCTTATTACCCTATTCCTCTTGGGTACATTTGATTACAACAGACCCATGTGATTATCTATCATAAATTTTAGCCTAATCTTAAACATGGGAACCATGGATCTCCCCATGGCATGGTTCTCATGGATACTTTTCATCTCTAACTAGATATAATCCCATGGTCACTTGTTTCTCAAAACCACTTTCCATTACCTGACAACCACCTTTTGTGGTAAAAATTCTACCCCTATAAAGCTCAACCTTTAAGCTTAGATAGATGGGTTCATGTCTAAAATAACATTCAAATATTGTACATGGGATATAAAATATTATTTGGGTCCATTTTATTAAGTATAGACTACTCCCTCGAAGGGAAGCTACCAAATAAAGTCAAAAATAGATAGACTGATCCCTCGAAGGATAGATATCAAACACTTAGACCACTCCCTTGAAGGATGGCTAAGCCAACATGTCAAAAATAATCTATTCATACAAGTCATGATTGTCTCAATCAAAGCATTATTTCCCACATTAATTAGCTTCACCCTTTTCATAAATCCAAGCAATAAACAACCCCAGTGAAAGATATTTATCCCATAAAATGGCCGCAATCAACTCTCTCACAAAAAAATATATTTGTAGACTTCCCACATCGATCATTATACACCTTGTAAAGACATGGAATTATCTATTTTAGTTCTTAGGTCACCTATCAAAAGGGTAAGTAAATCCACATTAGGTTCTTACATCACCATTTTCCCTTAATTTACCTATCATCTCATTTTCCTCTATACCCTCTATAAATCAAAATACTATGAGCTCACTTAGCACCTTGCATTTATGATGACACCTTTTAACTAAAAGTGCACTAATAAAAAGAATATGAAAAGTTTATTTTCATTAAGCTCAATCCCCTTAGGTTTAATAGGGTCCAAGCTATTGAACCCAACATGCCTTTTTATTAATATCTCTTATATTGGTTCATGAAGATGTTGTCTCTCATCATTCTTTTTCTCACATTTAGTTTGTTACCTACACCTACTTTATGTGTTTTCATTAAAATGTTAAATCTTATCTATACTCACCAAAACATTATTAAAGTAGAACGTAATCCATAGTGAACAATATCTCATGAACCATGGAATCATAATAAACACATTATACCAACCATTTTATTTCACAAGTTACATCACATTCACATATTATTTAAATATCAAATCATGCACATCATAAGCATTAACCACACATTAAAATATATCCATATAATCCAAATTGCATCATCATCAAACCATATATCATCACATGCCTATACTAAGAACAAAAATCTAAATAATCATCGTAATCATGATCTCATAAACAATCGTCATCTATAAAATGTAAAAAAGCATCTAGTCACTCACCAACATCAGTCCTAATCATCACATCATAAAGATATACACATTCCTCTCATAAAATGTAAAAGCATAATCACCATAAACATCTGAATCATCTCATATAAATCATTTGAATCACACATATATACATCAATACGTGTCAATACATGTACATATCTCTCACTCATATACATCTCACATCTTTGACACATATGCTGGTATCAAAATACATATATACATATCAAAAATATATAATCTCATCATGGGCTTGCACCTAGAGTACCACTACCATTGGGCCCATCTATACATGTACCTAGTGGTGGTCCCCTTGGGACCCCTATCTAACCTACTATCATAGCCCATTGACTTGGGGTACCAAGCATGACCCCACCACCCATGCTAGCTCTATACTTAGTGAATATCTTGGCATGGGGAAAATAATCAAATACCATCACCTCATAATAACAAATATCTTATACAGTGGATAAATAATGTGCCCATGACACTGAATCTACTGACCCTCCTACTATTGTTGCTACCACACCCACACCAATATAACCCTATAACGAGCCTATATGCCCCTAAAAACTAGTTACCTACCCTTATAGAATGATAACCTAGGGCCGTGCATAGTCCCTCTCCTCCATCATAGCCCCCACCTATCCCTATAGTATCATAATCTAGCCCTGGAGCATGGAAACCTACCCTTATAATGTAGTGATCTAGGTCTGCACCGTATCCAGTGCCACTACTACATGTGGATCACCCTATGTTGGTCGCTATGTTGGATCAATGTCCATGGGTTTTTCACCTCCATCACCTCAATCAAAATTGGCTACCACATATCTAACCTAAAACCATGCAAGATAATCAACTATGATTCATGCATCATATCTCACTCTGTTAGGTGGCTCCTCATGATCCAACTCCTCCTATTGTGGCTACATCTCATATAATAAAAACTCCACATCTTCCCTCCTGTACTATGAAAAATCAAGTGGAATACACTAGATGAGTCTGGATTATCTCCATAGTCTCTCAAATGGGATGCACTCTGTCTCAATATCCCATCTACCATATACCCATCTCCATCTCTACAATGAATATGTATGGTACCTATATCCAACCCACATAGGCCAAGTCATGTATGGCCTCCAAACTAGATCTATAAGTTCCAAGCCCTCCAAGGCATCTCAAAACAAATCAATATCCCTCACACCACCACCAACCCTTGTCATTTCCCCATCCCTCCTCCACCAATAAAATTTGACTCTATAGTTTGTCAGCAAGTAACCCTCTATATGTAGGCCTAATGGTCTCAACACCTTTATGTGCTTGAACACCTAGAAATGGAGTATGATCCCCATACTGATGCCATAATTCATATGTTCTATAAATCCCCATAACTATCTATAGAAATGAACTAAAAAAACTTGGGCCCATCAAAAAATAGTCCTCCCAAGTACTAGCTCCACAAGTATGCCTAGTAGAATGCAAGGAAACCTCCCTCTAATAGAATTTGGTCAATTACAACACATCAATACTAGTTGAATAATCATCAGTAAGTATCTCTCTCCTTAGTCCCTCTAATATAGTAGCCTAATGCTAAAACCACTAGAGTGAAACTATGCATGCACTCTGTCTACCTTGTACAACATATCCATACACTCATCAATCTCCTCACTCTCTATGTGATAAATCAGGTCCCCTCAGATGAGTAACCATGTGATCCTATGTACATCCTCTAATAGGATACTCATCTCTCCTATCAATAACCAAAATTTGTTAGTTATTGGGTCCCATCTCTCGATGAGGGCAACTATCATTGCATGATCTCTAAGAAGCCACTAGTAGTGGCACGCTGTTTCAAACCCAACAGCATCCATATATCACCAATCCTCTACAAACATAGCATCTCACACCTCTACAAAGATCTCAGGTACTCAATGCCATAAATGGATTTGATCTTAGGCCTACCAAATAATTATATTAAACATGCAATAATCAATCTATTCCTATCTACATTTCCTAAGATATGATGCCTATCACTCATTAGTACACACCCTACCAATATTTCATCTATCCCTTTCCTATTCCTATCTCACTAGTATAAACAATAATTTTAACCTTTCTAGATTTCATACACCTGTCACCTACTCAGTACTGATTACTCTTGTCCCCTCAATCCTACCCTTAATCTCTTTCTAAAGGGTTATTTAAACACCCACCTATCTCTCATCTCTAGCTGAGTGTTGCTTATCTATACAAAGCTTCACAATACCCTTCAAATATTTCTATACCAATCTATACCCTGACAAAATTTTCTCCCCTAATCAATGATTTACCTGTATAATAATCATCTCCTACCCTACATCTTTCTCAAATGGCTACTATATCAATGAACAAATTACCTACATCTCATCTCTACACAAATACCTATTCTCTACATATTTCATAGATTAACCTATCTTCAATGGAAAATATTATTAATAATCTACCATTTCTTGAATTTACAACATGCCCAAACATTATTTTCAAACATTAGCACAAGCACAAAACCAACATTTAAAAAAACTATTCAATTCTTCAAACCCAAACCAACACTTCACCCTTTTCATTCCCTTTCCCCAACAAAGTAACCTACTTTTAATAAAATGTTATAACAACTAAATACACTCCATCTCTTTCTTTTCTAAACCCCCCCTTCATCAATTTTTGATGGATCCCTCAATCATCAATGGTCCCCTTGGGTCATTTTTTCCCCTCAAGTCAACCATCACCGATTAGGTCAACCATTGATGGTCATTGTTAGTGACCATTAGTGATGAACTTCAAACCCCCAACCTCCTCTACGTCACCCTCTTCTACACTAATTCTCACTAACTCTTCTTTTCCCTCTCCTACAACAACACTAGCTTACACTTTCCTACCCTTCTCCCTATTTTCTCTATTTTTCTCACACATTTTCATCAATCCTAAAAAATCCACAAACCCTAGGGCATCTCTCTACGCATACCATTTTCTAACCACAAATTATCTAATTTAATAAACACAATTCCTAGAAAAGGACTTTGATTTTAAAAACATGAGGACCCTAACACATTCTATGACTAATGATGACATCTTAATCCATGTCTAGCCACCTAGCCATGTGCATCTCTAGCATCCATCTCAACTCTACTATATCACTCACTCACTCACAAACATCAATCTAATCTCTCCACCTTAGCAAACTTCTACACTCACGAATAAGTCTCATACAAAATACTCTGGTGGCACAAAGTGCCAAATGTTAATTTCTAAAAAAGCACAACAATTTCACCATTTTCCTTTTAACCATAGTTTTAGGGTTTTTGCCTTACCATCAATGGTTTCCTAACCATTGATGGTTGACCTTAACCATCGACAATGACCCTCGATGGTTAACCCTAACTAATGATGGTTACCTAACCATCATCAATTAACCCTAACCATCGATGGTTAGGGTTATGCTTCATATTCCCACCTTTCTCACCCTTTTCTACCTAAATAGAACCTTATAGTACACCAAAGTAGGGTAACCCTTTTCTTACCACACCTTGACCTATTTGGGAGTAACCCTCTCCCCCAAACCAATCAAGAACTACATTAAGCTTGAATCCCCTATTGGATCCACTATCCATGGGATTATGTAGGTAGCATCCTCTTGCTTAGCACATTAGAAGGCAACTCAGCCACTCCCTACCCAACCAACCACCTAACCCATTTCCTCACATCTACCTTGATGTTAGCACCTTTTTTGAAACCAACCTATTCACATGCTTTGTGATGACCTTGGTTTGGTCATGATTACTACCTTGATCAATTTTGCCATGTTAAACTTTTGCATTATGCACCACCTTATGCATAACCCAACCATTTGTATTTTTTTAGGAGCACTTTCAACCTTGGATACCTAAGCAAACACCAATCTTATCTAGGAGACTTGATATATGTGACCCGATCAGCTATGACTAATGCTGGGGACCAATTACCTTATCACTTATCCTCGAACTTAAACTTATTATTATTATCAACATTGGTAACTTTAATCTTTTTGTGACTTTGAATCTCATACTTAGTCACATTTTGTGCATGCATTTACATTTTAAATGCCCACACCTTTTCATCATTAACCTTGTGACCTCCATTTTTCCTTCTATCAAACCATGACCTGATTTTAGTTTTATCGACTCTTGGTTTGAGGGGGAATACCCTCCTCCCATACTCAAGGCA